>OX123191.2:21951108-22422931 GCA_944739405.2 Euclidia mi | reverse complement strand
ATCAATCTTTCTATCACAAATCATCTGACATACTTCATCTGAAATATATATGAACGTGTCAGAAACACCCACATATGTATAACATAAAGAGCATATATATACTATATATATATATATATATATATATATATATATATATATATATATATACTAGTATATATATATATATATATATATATATATGCTTTTATGTATATATATATGCTTTTATGTATACATATGTGGTGTTTCTGACACGTTCATATATATTTCAGATGAAGTATGTCAGATGATTTGTGATAGAAAGATTGATGTTCTTTGTGTGAATGAAACGAAAAGGAAAGGGTGTGACACCACCCAGCATGGCGCATATACGGCGTATTGATCTGGGGTAGATAGTACCACTGGAGCCTGCAAGAGAGTTGGTGTAATACTATCTGCTTGAATGAATGAGTTTGTAAAAGAGTTTGAATGTGTAAATGCTAGGCTATTATGGATGAGAATGAAAGTAGGACTTACTCGTGTCTTTACCATTGGGATGTACGCCCCGGTCAATATAGTTACGGGTATGTCACAGCAAGAGCAAGACGAAAGGCAGAAGTTTTGGGAGAGTTTGAGAGATATTTTGAGAAAATGTAAGGGTAACGAAAAATTGATCTTGTAAGGGGATTTCATTGGATGGGTGGGAGTAGAACGAGATGGATTTGAAAAGGTGCTTGGTACATACGAGCGTGAATGAAAATGGAAAAGCACTGCTTGAGGTTTGGAGTGGAGCTTTTGTGTGACAAACACCATGTTTGATCACAAAAGGATACATATTATGTATACGCGTGAGGCGAAAAATGTTAGAAGAAGTATGATTGATTTTATAATAGTAGATGAACGATTGAAAAAGAATGTTTTGGATACGAGGGATCGGCATCCACACAGACCACTTCTTGGTGTTGAGCTGGATAAGTGGGCTCTTTAAAGGATGGCAACACCGAGAGCATAACGAAAATAGAGTCTTAAAAAGAATAAAAGCAGAAAATCTACAAGAGAAAGATGTGAAAGATGAGTATAAAAGAAGATTGATAGCAAGATTTCAGAGGTTCGATGGTATAAATGATATAGATGAATTGTGGCAGTCCTTTAAAAAAGAGGTAGTATGTGTAGCGTCTAAAGTATGCGGTGTGATCAAGTGAAGGAAAATACGAAAGGTTAAGTACATGGTGGGACAAGGATGTACAATCAGCAGTGTCAGAGAAGAAGAAAGCTTGGTTAGATTGGTTGGCTGTCAGAGCAAATGAAAGAATGGGAAAAGCAACGAGCGAGGACACAGATAAAGCAAGAAAAGAGTTTGTTAGGTCAAAAATAATAGTAAAAGAAATGGTTAAAAGGAAAAAAGAGGAAAAGAACGATGAGTCTGATAGCAGATTATCTGACGATTTCCGGAGAAACATTAAGTTTTTCTGGAAAGCCGTTCGTGCAGTTCGAGGAAGAACTCAATCCTTAGAATACACATCGATCAGAGACAAGAATGGAAGGATAGTGAATCGTGCGTGCTGAAGAGATGGATAGAGTATTTTGAATGTTTATTTGAAAGAACGGCGATAGAGACATCGATCGATGAAATGAATGGTAATAGCAATGATGAAAGCGATATTGGTGTGGATGAGATTGTGAAGACGTTGGGAAGTATGAAATTAGGTAAGGTTGCAGGATATGACAGGATTACAGTTGAAATGCTGAAGGGCATCATAGTTGGTCAGCTGCAGCGCTTATAAAACTTGTGCTGGATCACCGGCCGAGTACCTGATGACTGGGCCACAGCGGTGGTTGTGCCTCTTTATATGGGAAAAGGCTCGTAACAAGACTGCAAGAAATATAGAGGCATTAACTTTCTCAGCATTGTTGGCAAATTGTATGCAAAGGTACTGATTGAAAGAGTTATGAAAGTAACCGACAAGAAAATATGGGATGTACAAGCGGGATTCCGAAAGGGTATGGGATGTACGGATCAGGTTTTTTCCTTGCGAATCATAGCCGAAAAGTTTTTGGCCAAAGGTCAAAAGGTCTATTGCGCATTCGTGAATTTGGAAATAGCTTACGATAAAATGGTGAGGAATGCAATGTGGTCGGTGCTGCCAATGAATGGAGTGGACAGCAGCCTCCTTCGAGCTCTGAAATCCTTTTATGAGGATTCTAGAGCTTGTGTGAGGATAAACGGGGCATACACTGACTGGTTTACCATCGAGAATGGTGTTAGACAGGGATGTGTAGCGTCGCCGTGGCTGTTTAATCTCTTCACGGACAGTTGTTTGCAAGATTTAAAACATAGTGACGGCGGATTAAAGATGAATGGGCTACTCGTCAAATGCCTCCTTTATGCTGATGATCAGGCAATATGATGAGTTGCAGGAGATGGTAACAATCATGCATGGTGCGTTAGAGAGGAAAGGAATGAAAGTGAATGTAAGTAAAACGAAAGATACGGTTTTTGAAAACGAGGAATGCGTTACGGCTTGTAATGTTTGATGTTTCGATGGACAGCGAGTGGAACAAGTGAATGAGTTTGTTTACTTAGGTACGTTGTTTACAAGAGATGGTAATAATGAAGAAGATATTGAAAGAAGAGTTAATGAAGGTAATAGTGTGAATTGAGCTCTGAAAGCGTTTATGAACAGTCAAAACGTGTCCAAAAAGGCACGTTTGGCTGTGCATAGATGTGTGTTAAGGCCTACCCTAATGTATGGTAGTGAAAGTTGGGTATGGCGGAAGAGACTTGAAAGTAGAATAAATACTGTAGAACTGAGAGCACTGAGAAGTATGTGTGGCGTGTTTTTGACCGACAGAGTAAAAAATTGTGTGATACGAGAGTGGTGTGGGGTAAAAGAAGATGTAGTGACAAGCATCGAGAAATGCATGTTAAGATGGTTTGGGCACATGAAGAGGCTGAATGACGAAAGACTGACAAAGAAGATATATAAGGCAAATGTGAATGGGACAGGACGAAGGGGAAGACCTAGGCGGACGTTCTCTGACTAGATTGGAGACATCCTAAAAAAAGGGCAGATGAGAAGTACCCTGAACAGAAGAACATGCATGAGAAACTTGATGGGAGTGAATGAAGCAAGAGAGGTTTGTCAGGACCGTTGCAAATGGCGCTCCGTAGTCTCTGCCTACCCCTCCGGGAAACAGGCGTGAGTCTATGTATGTATGTTTGTATATGTATGCGTTTATACAGATGGACAGGATGAGAAGGGAATTTTTTCATATACATACATAATATGTATAGATCGGATTAAGTATGAGTTGAAATGTATACTTTTAGCTGAGATATAATAGAAACAAGTAATGCTGATAATTCTGCTATTGTACACGACTAAACAATGAACATTGTTAGTTTGATGAAACCAGAAAGATATAGAACCGAATAACATGAATCAAATTTAGTTTGAACGTATCCAACACATGTAAAAATAGAAGGATAACACAATAGCACCGGTACTGAAAAACGCGCTCATCTAATTCACCTAAACGACTCCGCTATTCATGCAGCTAGTGTTAAAGTAATTTCCATTCAATCTATTACTACGACGTAAACATTTTCGCCTAAGGCTACAAAAAATGATCGCAAACTATTTATCGTTTTTTCTCTCCACGGATAAGGAAAGAGACAAAAGTACTTACGTTGATGTTGTTTACGTCAGTGAAAAAGTCAACGAAAATAGAACATTAATTCTTATGTGTAACTATTTACGCAGTCTTCAAACCACTTACAAACAAAAACAAAACATTCTATTAGTACTTTTTGTACCTCGGAATAAACATGGACGCATAACTTAGTAGGTACTACGGCAGCCTCCCAGCAAATGGTGTGGAATTGTTCGCACATAAGATTACATGTCATGTAAAACAGCCCAGAAGTTCAGCAATAATATGCATTAAAAGAAAGTTTCCAGTAAGAAGATAAATAAGAAAATAAATTGTCCGTCTATTTTCTCCTTGTTTTCATCATATTTTTATTTGATTTGTAAACAACGCTTCTGGAATTATCGTTTCGACACAGTTTTTATTTGTATTTAAACCACGAATTGCAAATGAGATACATAATTTTTCTTGTTAAGGGAGGAAATCTTCAAATTTTCTTGACAAAAGTAGGTCAATGGCAATTTTATTGCTATAAAGTATAGCTCTGTTTGTAAATCTCGGTTGCTACATCTTAAGTAAAAATTCAGTCAATATTTAAGTGAAAAGTTACGACCTTGTTGTAATGGCTCGATGACGGATATTAATATCAATAATAGTTACTTTAATTTATTTATTATTATGTGTGCGTAAAACAATTTGAAAACAGCGCAATAGAGGGTAGTGTAACGGCAGACTGAATCGCACTATAGTTTGGTTACTTTGTGGGGTACGCAACGGCGGCTTTAGCAAAAATAACGGCTTGGTAAAAATAAAATTATTCGTGTTCTGTTATGCTGTGTTTTATTACAAACAAGAGGAGGTCCGTAGTTTTTTGATCTTATAGTTTCTTCCCAATCCCGTCGAAATTTCGTGTAATCCCTTTTTAGTGTATCCCAAATTTTAGTTTATTGAGCGCAATCAATCAAACATTAATCAATCAATCTTTTTTTTTTTATACATATTTCATCTATTGTACAGGCATTCAAATGTAGTAATAAAAATTCGCTTAATTAGTAGGAACAATAATAACATAATAGACATATATTAAAATAATAAGGAATTAAAATAAAAATAAAATGAGATATTTCATTCTATTACATAATTTTATTTTTTTTTCCTTAAAAGCAAAATCTTTTCAAGGTATTTTCTTAAAAAAGTCCTGTATAAAATAAAAACTTTCCTCTATGAGCCAGTCCCGTAAAATAGTACAGAATCTTCTCTGTGGGAGTTCGGTGATCACCCTCGGTAAACTATTAAAAATGAGTGGTGCCATATATATACAGGTACGTCAAAATAGCTCTAATTGTGGCACCGGCATTTTAAGAGGCAGGTGAGAAGTCTGTCTCTTATTCTGGGTTTCATTATTTTCAAAAAGATACGGATGAAATTTGACAAATGGCTTTGGCTGTGCGTTATCTGTCAGTCAGTCAGCAACGAAATAATTTAATGAATACAGATTGTAATCGTATTAAATCATTGTACCGATTATAGATAAAGTTTAGTTAATTTTATAAAATTAATAATGTTATCAATAAAATAGCACAGCATAGTTATAATTTTATTCAAAAGTCAAATCGTTCTCAATAACTATAACCATATTCGAGAAATTATTATGATTCCAATAAAAAGATTCTTCCTATGTGAACAGTCAACGTATCAATGATGGCACATCATAGAACCTGTAAAAGTAATGGACTAAAATACAGTTAGCAAAATGTCGATATAATAGATCTACCACCTTCGTTTACAAAAACTACAACAGAAAACAAAAATCTATGGCAAAAATAAAACACTTATAAATAAAAAAATAGTTGCAATAGTTTTGCACTCTCAGCAACAATTAAACTTTTGTAATGACCCATTAAAATGCCTAGCAGTAATTATTGTCAAAACACATTGCTCAGTAAAAACCTTCGGCAGACCGTGATAAGCGAAATCCGATTATTTTCAAATAACGATGCGAAAGTAACAAACTTTATATTGGAAATGATATTGTTGGCTTGCTTTTCATTAAGCTCTGAGTTTTAATTAATATTACGTAAATTAATATTATATGATCATGAGACTTTTGAAGTTGATGTGTACTTGGAAGAAATTTTTACTTTTTGAATGTTGAAAGAGTTACTGTACTGTTTATACTTCTTTGTCATTTATTTGATTTGTGACTGTTAGGCAATATTTGGTAAACGTTTCATGAGAAGTATTATATATAATTTCATAAGCTCAGATAATATTAAACACGATGACATAAAAGCTTCTGTCAGATTTGGTTAGATTAGAAAGCGGGCTACGGGCTCCAAGGTGGAAGTTTTACATGCAACCGGGATACTACCAGGACGATAATCATGATCGTCGGAAATATTCTGAGGCATGGTGCTATCGCTTCATTACCATATAATTGCCATAATACGCTGACATACGCTTAAGAGTGACTTAGGTACGGAATCTGTTGCGTCAGTTAAAAATATTTAAGGTGGTGAAACATATAGACTATAGACTCACGCCTATATCCCCGAAGGGGTAGGCAGAGGTGTACTATTACACCCATATTTCGCCATGAATTTTTAGGTCCCACGTAATAAGGGGCGAGCCTATTGCCGTACCGGGCATATTACCAATAACCAATATTACCTATTACTGAGAATTTCCTAACGGAAAAACCCAATAACACTTTGAAATATATTCTTATTTATTACACAATGAAGCAGAATGAATACCTTTTGTTGAAAACGTGTTATCCCCTGTTGTACCTAGCCACACCGAAATTAAGCATTTTTATCGATTCTTTTGTCACTACTATAATAAAACCAAGAACCCATACATATTTGAGTAAAACCTGAACGCTAGCAGTTAGAAGCACAATACAAAATTATAGTTAAGAAATCTCACAACAAAAAATACAATAAACTTATTCTCAACCTTAAGTAGGTACTCGAAAAGAGGAAGCACCAAAAATAGTTAGAGATTGAATGTTATGTTAACAATGGAATTTTTCATCCCTCTCTCTCGTCTGTTAAATAGGGTAAACGGGACAGTTCCTGACTGATACAAATTGCGGCTTAATCCAACGATTGAGCGTGAACTATGAGAGTCGTTACGCGGATCCAGCCAGCGTAAAAGTCCTTCTTTGTCGCTAATGTGCCATAAAAGGAACGCTGTCCTCATGGCCAACGTTTTTGACGGTCAATCGGGCTAAGGACGACGAATGGAGATTGCACCCTATTTTGTTGGTGGAATATTAACTTGTTGACAATATACTCGTACATAAATTAATTTAAAGTTTGTTATACACGATTGTATCACCCGTGAATATGTTTGATGAAATTGAAGTGCGCTATTAAATCGGATAATTTTAATTTTACTACGAAGTCGACGCGGCAGATTAAATACTCGGTGGAAAGTCTCTCGAAAATTCTTTCGAACGTGGTATTCCAAAAGTATCACACGTTAATATCAAATGAATTACGAGTAAATGGAGAATTCTAAAATATAAAAATATACGATTATATGTTGACATAGTTCATGTAGGCAAGAAAGATGCCAGCAGCGATAGCGAAGATGTTAGTGCGTGCTGTGGAATTGGGTTCGATTCCACAGCACGCACTAACATCTTTTCGGAGTTGTGCGTATTGTGGTTAAAGACATTTATTTTTTCTCAAAAGATTCACAATCGCTTACAGAGAAAATACAATATACAATTACAATATAGTGTAATTATTAAAAGTGACAGGCCGAATCAAATAAAAACAAAATAGTTAGTAAGTGTAGGTAGTTGTAAGCATAATAGTAGATTTAGCGAAACCGCGCATCGAGACTCAGGTAAGCGTAAGTATGTTGGGAGTTGGATGAATGCAACTAATGTTTATTAAGGCCTATGACACAGTGACAGTTAAAATTTATGTAAATATGAAATATGTTTTTATACTTAATAACCATTTTGCATGTATGCTGTTATATTTATATCCACTGGATGTGTGTATGTATTAAGCTTTAATTTATAAAGTGATATTTATCAATAATCATCCCGTATTACAATACATGTACCTAAATGTATAAATAGGAAATATGTACATATATAATTATGTATGATATATTATATCTATAATATGTAACATGTGCTCATTTTATTGATATTATGTCACTATATATGTGTTTATGATATTTTTATGTAACGCTTTATAATATAATATGGGGAAAGACAGTGTAGACAATAATTATATAATGTATGTTAGTTACGAAAAAGCCTTTAAAATGTGGCATTTCAACAACCTTTTAAATATTGAAAGAGATTTTGCATCTTTTATACTCTTTGGTAATTTATTATAGGTTTGGGCACCTTCATATAATATACTTTTTTTGCCGTAATTTGTCCTTGGTGTTTTCAAGTAGATATTATTGGATTGTCTAGTCATACGTTTGTGGTAGTGATTTCGTTTTGTGAATTTAATGTGCGAGTGTGTGTCGGTTGTTAGGATTTTTCTTATTAATATACAGACGTTATATTTGTGTAATTGAGCAAGATTCATTAGTTTAGTTTCTTTATATATCCGTTCTGTAGGGGTTAAATAGTGATATCCAAATAAAGTTTTAATTATTTTGTTTTGCGCTACTTGTAAACGTTCTAAGTTGGTCTTGGCGGCAGATCCCCAGACTTCGATCAAGTAATCTAATTGAGACTTAACCAATGAGTTGTATATAGTGTATCGCACATATTTCGGTAAGCATCGAGCTATGGCTTTCGGTAAGGCACCGTTAAGCGAGATTAGTTTACTTCGATTTTTTTCAATATGCAATTTCCATGTTAGTTGATTGTCAAGTACTAGACCTAGATATTTTTCTTCCTTTACTCTATTTATAATTTGATCATTTATCGTAAGAGGACTATAGTTGCCTATCTTTTTGTTTTTAGCTGTGAAAATAATATAATTAGTGTTTGACGTATTAATCGTTAGCAGATTTGATTGCAGCCACGTGTGCAAAATATTTACATCGCGTTGTGCTTGAAAAATAACAGTATCTATTGAGTTACCATAATAAAACAAGCTTGTATCATCGGCATAGAGAGTGATGTCTCCTTCTAATTCAATCTCATGAATATTATTTATATAAATTAGGAATAGTAAAGGTCCCAATATTGATCCTTGTGGAATTTCGTAATTTATCACCTGTGGCTTACTCTGACACTCATTAATTTTAACAACTTGACGCCGGTTTGTAAGATATGATTCAAGCATTTTATATGCTTTTCCTGTAATACCTATAAGCTGTAATTTCATTAGAAGTATTCGGTGACTAACGGTATCAAAAGCTTTTTTTAAATCGATGAATATTCCTAGAGCGATTTTCTTTAGATCAATATTGAGTCCTATACTAGTAACTAAGTCCATAGTTGCAGATACAGTATTAGACTTTGGCCGAAAACCGTACTGCTTTTTGTATAAAAAATCTTTCGAGTCCAGGAAAACGCTTAACTTACTATGCAGTATTTTCTCATATATTTTTGAGATCACTGGTAAGACTGATATAGGTCTGTAATTACCGGGATCAGTTTTATTGCCAGATTTAAAGATAGGACTTACTTTTGCTAATTTTAATTGATCAGGAAAATAACCTTCATTATTATTATTATTATTAATCATCTTTATTGCACCAAAGAAATATACAATAACGAACCTTAACAAAATGACAGATAGTACAATTGGCGGCCTTATCACTATTAAGTAATCTCTTACAGGCAACCTACCCTGGATGGATAAGAAAAACTCGGATTCAGAAAAAGGGTAGTTTGGTGATCATTAACTAATCATTAACTATTGATAAAGATAAATAATACAAATATTTACATAGATAAATAAGCATATACATACATAAATAAAGATATATTTACATAAATAACTATGTACATACATAAAAAATAAGAAATTAATAATTATTAAATACCTTATATATATATATATATATATATATATATATTAATGATACATAAAATAGTGCTAAATAAATGAAAGGAAATAGAAAATATATAATTACAAGAGTAGTAAGGTTAAAGAGTCAAATAGTAGTCTTTGAGTAATTTCTTGAATGAAGTCAGCGTTTGCGCTTGTTTAATAGACATCGGCAATGCATTCCACAAGCGTGCAGCTTGGACAGTAAATGATTTATCGTAGAAACTACTGGAATGCATTGGTATTGCCAGTCTCAGATTCACCGACGACCTTAGAGATCTAGAATGCGTATCAGAGAGGAACTCGAAGCGATCTTTTAAGTAATGGGGAGTAGAAGGGTTAAAGAGAATATTATAAAGTAAAGAAAGTATGTGAGTATTCCGTCGAAGGCGAATTGGGAGCCACTTGAGCAAGTTGCGGAATTTAGAAACGTGATCATATTTCATCATTCATTGAGGCATTTATTGATACAAATTGCTAAATGTTGTGCTAGAATATCTTTAATGCATTTAATAGTTTTCGTGTTTATTCCGTCTATTCCGGAGCTTGAATTACTGTCTAAATTATTAATAATTTTTAAAACCTCGCAAGTGGTAGTACTTTCAAATACTGATAGCTGTATATTCTTATTGCAATTTTTGTGTGGTAGTGTTTGTGTTAGATTTGTATGAAATTTTTTAGGGATTTTACTAGCGAGCTCTGACCCTATTGTAGCAAAAAACAAGTTAAAGCATTCACAGATTTCATTTGTATCATTAATTTGCCCCGAAGAGATATTTAGTTTTAAGGGAGGCTTATTAACTTCTATTTTGTTTATAGAAAGGTTGTTGATAGTTTGCCACATTTTCAAGGGATTTTTCTGACAGTTAACAAAAGTTTTATAATAATATTCGTTCTTCGCCGCTTGTATGCTTGCACAGACATTATTTCTGGTCTGTATGAATTCGTTTCTTAAAAGCGCATCTTGAGGAGCTTGTTTAAGTTTATGCCATAATTGATTTCGCGTATTTATTTGTTCAATGAGACTCTTATTTATCCATTCCTTGCATAGTGGATTAAATACCTTCATTTTTCTTATCTTATTACTTGAGATTGCATGAAATAACGAAGTTTCCAGTTCATTATAGTCATTATATTGCTTCTTTGCATATTCATTTTTAAGGAAATTATACAGATCACTGTAGTTAATTTTATCATAATATACACACTTCGGACGTTCAGGAATAGGTCTATGTATTTCGAGATAGATTTGTTTGTGGTCCGAGAGAGCAGACTCAATAACGGCCATATGGAAGGTGTTTTCCTTGAGGCTTGTACACACGTGATCTAGAATTGCATTCGTGGACGCTGTTACACGTGTACTGTATTCCAAGCTGATCTTGTTCAATATCCTGACATTATTCTCTCGTAGACTTTCTTTGTATTCTTTTATAGACCTATCCGTACTTAGTAAATTAAAATTCAGATCGCCAAAAATTATAACTTGCCTTCGTTTTGAAAGATGTTGGTTGTAGTGTTCAAGGAACTTATTACTATTAGCAGCGGGTTGTTTATAAATTGCACCAATGTCCAATGATAGCGTGTATAGATGTACCCATAAAAAATGATTACCACCTTCGCATTCTTCTTCCAGTAATTCGTGTTTTAAATTATTATGGACATATATTGATACTCCACCACCTCTCATATGCTTCCTGTAGTTAAAATAATGTGTATAGTTGGGTAATTTTAATCTTTGTGCTGCATTGTCATCTTTTATCCATGTTTCTGTCAACACTACAATATAAATAATAGTTTTAAATGATTCTAATACACATCTTATTTCGTCCAGTTTACCAGGTTTCACCAAACTACGAACATTTGCATAAAGAAATTTTAGTGCTTTGTTGCTTGTCGTTATATTAGCATAGTTATCATATATGTTATAAGATATAAACTTATCATTTCTGCAACTCTTTATCGCATTTTCTCCTCTATCTAGTTTTTTGGCTGTTGTTTTATAATTTTGGGAACTCCTTTCACATATTTTATAATAAGATCATTTTCGCCATTTTCCGTGTGTTGCCGTAGTTCATCTCGTAGATTTGCCATCTGTCTTTGTTGGTTTGGCGTCTGATCGGAATATATCTTAATATTTTTGTTCTTCGAGTTTGATTTTCTTTTTAGTATTGATATGGTTGTTTCTTGAGATTTAAAATAAACTTTCACAGGGCGTGATTTATTCGCATCATATTTGCCTATGCGTATGATTTTTTCAGGGTCACCACAGTTTGGATCTAAGCTTAATATAATTTGTTTAACCTCACTTCTATCAATCTCTCTTCTCTTATCTTTGTTATCTACAGACGGTTCTGGAATGCCGGTTATTATTACATTCTTACTTCGTTGTATACGTTCTTGAATTTCAGATGTTAGGTCTTCGCGGGTAAGGACAAGCTCTAATGACGATGATATCAGCTGGTTACTCTGTAATACCTGGACATTCCTTTCAAGAATGCCTACTCGTTCTTGGGTAGCAGTTACACAATCTGTCAGGTTTTCAATCTGAAGTTTTAACGTGTTGCTCTCCGCGGCCAATTGGTCTGTCGTAGCCTTAATATCAGTCAGCTGATCTTTTATGTTCGAAATGTCCTGCCTAATTACATACTTGCATATTTTCGTTCTGAGTTTGTCCAAAACTTTCAAGTAACCCCCTTATTTCCGTTTTAAAATCTTGAAATTGGGTGGTAATAGGGTCCCCACGTGCTTTCTTTTTGCGCAAAGCGGTGTTTTTGGTTTCAACGTCAATAGCACCCATTGTAGACAGGTTGTCGTCGGGTTGGGAACTATAATTGCCACTGTCCATATTGGCGCTTAGCTTGTAAAACAGTAGTTCTTAAAAAACACAGGAACAGAAAACGTCTTACCCGTTCCGCTTCTCGCTCCGCTTGGCTAATAAGTGCGCAGCCTTATAATGTGTGCGGGCCACTGCTAGTACTCGCGACAAAGCACGGGACTGTTTGTAATATGACACTTTTTAATATGTTGATTAGGTTGATATTAAAATGACAGAGTTGTTACGATTTTTAAAGATTTAAGTAAACACGTCCGCTCACTACGCTAGTTGACGGCCGAAAAAAAGATGTATTGAATTGTTAATTATCGCTTATCCCGTGCCTCGGAGAGCACGTTACGCCGTTGGTCCCGGTTGTCATGAAGTTCTTTGAAAATCGTTATAGAGCGTCAGCACCACTAAGTAAACTGACACTAGTCTAAACCGTGGAATATCGCTATTCCTTCGGGTTGTGGATATCAGACAGGCAGTCACTCCGTGGAAAAGCTAATATTCAGCCACATTCGGTTAGACCAGGAAGCAGACCCCAGGCTGCAACTGGGATAACGCTAAGAGGATAATGATGATGAAGGCGAGAAAGAAAAAGGTACAAAACAGCATTATTCTTAAAAGTTCAAAAGTTTTAAGAAAAATCTATTCTGTGCTCATATTTAAGCAAGTTAGAAGTAGGCAAAATAATACAATTTCCTAAGGGATCGCTGGAATCAATAATCGTGACCTCATCAATCAGCATGAATGGTCCGGCTCCACCTGGCTAGGTATTGCTATCCGAAATTGTCGTAAAGTAGAATCGTACAAGTTCTTTTTTGTAGACTCACGCCTGTAACCCCGAGACAGAGTTGTAATTATTATTACACCTACATTTCACCACGTTATGAATTTATAGGGCTCACGTAATTATTATTATTATTTTTTTTTTTTTTGCAAATTCAAATTCTTTTATTTGCATAGAACAGGTAGGTACTTCGTCTTCTGCCTGCCCTGTTCCCATATTACTTGGGGTCGGCGCAAAATGTTTTTCTTTTCCATTCTCTCCTATCAGAGGTCATCTCATCATTCACTCCCTTTTCATTCATGTCACCCTTCACACAATCCATCCATCTTTTCTTTGGTCTTCCTCTTGCCTTATATCCCTCAACTCTCATCTTCATCACCAACAGGTAGGTACAATTAGGTCTTACAAAATAAATGAAGTGCGCTGAATTATAACCTCAAAGACGTGTGCAAATATTACAATTACAAAAAAAATACAATTCTGAACAAATTAATTACAATTATTGCCAAAAACAAATGAAAAATGTCATAATAACGACAAAAAATATACTAAATAATATGAACAATATGTCAAAGATTAATTAATTAATATAAAATAATTATAACACACGTTCATAATCTTAATATACAAAATCCTTACGTTACTGACTGACTGACAGACACGCTACAGCCGAAACTATTGGGCGCAGGAATCTGAAATTTGGCATGTATGTTCCTTGGGGACCGTAGGGGTGTACTAATAAGGGATTTCCCGAAATACCCACGGGATCGGCCAAAACAGGTAAAGAACAATGGCAGAATTAGGTCTGGGTTTGTTGTGGCGAGCTTAAACCTCATATGAACAAAACAAATTGTTAAGTTTTTCTAATATTTTTTATATTTTCACTTTGTCTCGATAAAGCCGGATTATTTTGTGATGATAAAAAGCATTCCAATTGATTACGAACTAGGTGCTTACTTTATTATTTGATTGTTGCCATAGACAATGGTGTGACAGGAATAGACGTTTGACATTGATGCGTATCGATTATTAAATAAGTAATCGATATGATCGACATTTATAGGGTTGGTTTGACGACCGGTTAGCGAAGCGGTAGTGTAAGTGACTGCCACGCCGAAGGTCGCGGGTTCGATTCCCGCTCAAGTCAAACATTTGTGTGCGTGAACATGGATGTTTGTCTTGGTCTGGGTGTTTCTATGTATAATATGTATGTATTTACAAAAAAAAAAAGTATATATGTATGTTTATCCATTGTCTAGTACCCATAGTACAAGCTCTGCTTAGTTTGGGACTAGATGGTGTTAAAATATAATAATTAAAATGCAGTTATTTAATTGTTAATCAACATTATATGAATAAGCTAATTCTTTTGTAGCAAAACAACTTTTAAATCAAATAAAAACGTCACAGCATCGTTTTAACGTTATATCGATTTCACATAAAATCGATTTAAAATGTGCAGCTCTGCTTTTGTCTTTGGCTGTAACAGGTAGATGCTATAGTCCGTTCACAGTTATTTTACCTCTAGCTGTTAGATTGGCCAACCTGGGCGTTGTGTTGCTATATTTGGTATATAATACTCCCATTTTAAATATACATTATTGCTAAAAATGTACTTATTTTTTTATTGCCTAAGCGATCGTATTAAATTACTGAGCGCTTCAATTTAATTTCAGACATTTTGATGTATGGCGATCTGCCATTGTCCTTTAAAAAAAATGCAGGCTTGGCTGCTGGCGTCCTCTAGTTTTATATATAAAATGTCCACATTGTTTAAGTCATAGTAAAATTATAAATTGTCAGTCAAAAAATTAGAGACATTATCATACCGTTTTTCATTTACTTTACTAGTTTTAGTTTAAATATGGTCACATCAGATTCCCTGATACTTCTTGGCAATCTTGATATATAAAATCCTTGCGTTACTGACTGACTGTCAGACACGCTACAGCCGAAACTATTGGGCGCTGGAAGCTTAAATTTGGCATGTATGATCCTTGGGGACCGTAAAGGTGCACTAAGAAGAGATTTCCCGAAATTCCCACGGGATCGGCCAAAACGGGTCAATTTAAAAAAAATGCAAGCGTAGCTGCTGGCGGCCTCTTGTTTATTATAAATTTCAGGAGCCATGGCGAAAATACTTTTATGCATAAATGTTGTATTTCTTTTGTTATTTATATTGTATTGTATTTTATAAATAATAATATAAAAATCGTAATAGGGTCGAGCCTATTCCCGCTACCGCACACTTTGGCCGATTCCGTGGGAATCGAACCCGGGACCCTGATCAGCAGACGCATATGTTCTCTACAGGAACACGTAGGCAGTACGTGAATGAATATTACGCACTGCATTCGTGGTCCTTTAGTACTGTACTTTTGAATATTTTGTACACGGAATAAAACTAATTAACAATATTTTATTATTATCAAGCGATACCAAAAAGCTGTTTCCCAAAACTATTAAATATTATAACGAATTATACTTCAAATATTATTCTGCCGCCATCAACGTAAAATTGATATTATTTTAATATTTCCAACTAACAGTTATTAAACTCGTTGTAAGAGCAAAATTAAAAAAAAAAACGTACTTAATAATTACGAATAGTTAACAGCGTTCAATGATCTGTACCTATACTTAATTATTAAGTGGCCCGCTATCTAGTCTAACGAGATTTAATAGTATATTAACTATTATTCAGTCTGTCTACCGTCTGAACTCCGCAACCCGAAGGGATACGAATTTATATTTTTATATTCATTCACAAATATTATTATGTCAAAAATATGGCAGATCAGAAGAGAAGATGTGAACAATGTACACCTAAAGACAGATGCCTAAACTTTATGTTTGCAATCTCGTGTCATTGACCTCAAAAGCTTTGAATTCTATACACATATCTCATTGCTATCGTTTATACGATAGTACTGAAGTATATTTATGAAATGCAGCAATCCACACATGTAGCTAATTTAATATATATTTATTTGCACTGCTTTGTTACAAGAGCTTATATTTTTGCTATATTAAGTAATTCCGACGCGATGATACAAGAATACTAAAAAGGATTTACTGCAATATGTTTTTGTCTGTGTATTTTGCTAATGATTCGTGTGTGGAATACAGTGAAACTGATATAATAAAGCAATTAATTATACATAGAAAACACGTTAAATAAAAGGTAAACTATATTGCTACTTAACTAGCTAACTCTACAAACATTTTATTGCTATATAATTTTACTTAGGTTATAGGTAGATTCTAATCCCAAATCATAATCATTAGTGAAAAAAAGTCTTAAAATATATCAAACATTCTGGAGAGGGCCACTGGCGATTACAAAAGGCAAAAGATTTTCTGTAGAGAATTAAAACCAAAATAGAGTTGATGTCAAAACGAAACTTGCTTTATTGGTTTTGCACACAAACCTACAAAGAACCGAACCTAAATTTGGATTGGTGTAAGGTTTTCCATTTCAATCCAAAAAATCGTTTCAAATACGCGTTTTATATCTTCCCTTAATCCTACAGAAAACTAATCGTCAAGCTTACTTATGTAGGAAGTAAAGTAAATCTAAAGACATTAATCAAAGCCTAGTTCAATTGTGACTTTGACGTTACCACCAAATTTTTGCTGCAACGCTTCGGATGACTGCCATCTGTCATAACTAGGTCAATTGGTATATTTTTCAAAGATCGTTAATATTGGAGTCAATCGTCTGTTAGACTTAAGGTTCCTTTACTCGAAAATAGTCCTTTGTAGGAAGTAGTGCCGTATTTTTCTTGTTGCACAAGCAAAACAGAGAAAGCATGAGAGGAATTTTTACACCCCATAAAAACAAAACTTGTTAAAAAACCAAGTCTCACAACTCAGTTCTTCTACTGTAAAAAGTTATGAGATGCATGTAATACTAAGTCTGTAATTAATACGTTTTAAATAAATAGATTTACTCGGTCATCGCATGAAAACACAATATATCTAACAAGTAATACATATAAATTAGATTGTTTAGTGCGATTTTCAAGTCAATCTATTTATACATACATACATACATATCGTCACGCCTTTTATCCCCGAAGGGGTAGGCAGAGGTGTATTTCTCCACCCACTTTTCGCCAGATATACTTTAGACCCACGTAATAAGGGGCGAGCTTATTGCCGTATCGGGCACATTTCCAGACTCCGTGCTGCTACTGAGAATTTCGTAACAGAAAAACCCAATAACCCAACTCCCGATCCCACGCGCACATTTATGCCGCGAGACCAACGAGGCAGTCGTATAGGGTTTGATGTCGAGTTTTCCGTCTCTACGCAAAGATGGTATTTGCATCGTGATCCCTTAGTCGCCTCTTACGACACCCACGGGAAGATAGGGGGTGGTGACACTTGTATTCTATGCCGTCAGCCACACGGCAATCTATTTATTTAAAACGTATTAATTACCGACTTGAGATTACATGGATCTCATAACTTTTTACAGTAGAAGAACTGAGTTGTAAGACTTGGTTTTTTGACAAGTATTGTTTTTTATGGGACCCAATTTATTTTTGTAGATAGTCCTACATTTTTCCTTTTCCGGTACCTTCTACTTCTTGACTAATGTATACCAACAACGAATTCTCTTAAAGCCCTAACTGCAAATGTAACTTTGTAATCTGATATATTTATTTGGGATAACAAAGTTATTTATGCAGTTGAATTATTTCGAAAACTTGACCTAAATTGGAAAATATTTTAGGTTTTTGTTGATTAATTCATTAAACACTAATTGTATTCTAAATTTGAAGCTTCAGTTTCTGCTAGAAGTGCCTTAGACATTTGATGATCGGACAGTGAGTAACAAAATTAAGAAACTTTTACTCGTTATAATTCTTAAACTTCTGGTTCAATTTTGAATGAAATTTAAAATATACCATATTTATGCAATGCCAGCTTGGGTACTCAATTCGAGCTTCTAGTTTTATCCACAACGGAGTTATAGGGAGTCAAAAATGGCCTGAATTGCTTCGAGAAAAGGCTGGTCCGGCGGTTCCGCTCTTTGCTCGAGTTGGTGGGTGCACTGCCGTGCCCACAGACATTTATTGCAGTGATAAATGAGACTATATCTAAAGCTATAATTGGATGATCAGATAATGATGATAATATAAGTCCTGAATATAAACGGTCCCACTACTGGGTACGAGTGTTTTCTCACTTTGAGAAAATTTCGGCCACACTTGACTTTGCTGGCCAAGTGCGTGTTTGCAGGCATCACATGTCTTTCGAGAATATCATGAAAAAGTCTCATATAAATGACCTTCCACCTTCACGACGTTTTCCTTCACTGTTCAGCAAGCTATAAATTAAGGTACCAGAGCCGGGCTGATTTCAGCATGAATGATCACGAGACGGTTCGACGGCGACCGGGGAAGTACTACCCTCTCACAGAAAATCGACGTAAAGTAACAGTACCTAAACTGTTGCATTTCACTCGGTGAGTGGGAGTGCCGGAAGCCCTATCCCCTATTCCTTCTCCGTCACCCCACTCCTCATCCTATCCCTTTTCCCAACCCCAAGGGGCAAAACGCACTTGTGACTCCTGTTGTGGCCATGAGTGGCGGTAATTGCTTACCATCAGGCGATCCGACTGCTCGTTTGCCGCCTATTACTACAAAAAAAAATACGCACATGGCATTGATTAGTCTATGACTAACAGTGGATGACCGAAGAATATGATGCATAGCAGTCTGTTAATCTCTCATCTAGTCAATTTGCCTTTCTTTGTATGAGTAGTTGCTTAGAGGATAGCTTGAATAACTAACATAGTTTAGCGGTCAATACCTGAGCACTTAGCATGTATCCTGGGATGAAGGTATCATACCAGCATTTTAGTGTTTACAAGTCTAGTGCTCTCATAAATTCCCCTGTGACAAAGTGCACTGTTAGAACAGGTAGTGTAGGAGAGCTCAAATCTAAATAACAAATAAAACACATACCGGCGGATTTCTATGACTGAACTACAACTCACGGTATGACAGTTCCCAGTAGATTCATACTTTCGTTTGCTTCCGTTCGTTTTCCATATTGGTATGGATTGAGATAAGATACCTGGTTCATATTACAATATAAATATATATATTTTTATCAAGTGTATAAAGGGTGATTTAAAATACCTATTAATGTTTTAAGGATATGTAGACAAGTAGGTAAAAATAAAAACCTTATAACTACCGAAAATAAGTCAAAGGCGTAGGTGGCATTATGTTCATAGTTATCACTTCGTCATTTTAAAAAAAGCCTTTCATGTCGTATCTAGAAATATGCAAGTGATTCTTAAATTATCATTGGCGAATGTATAAATTAGCGTACCGTATTTAAGTACGAATAATTTCAAGTTTTCAGAATAATTTCATATTACTGGACCTAGTTTAAAATGTTTTTGTATGTTGTTTGAAAAATTAATTTAAATTCCCCATAATAATACCGAGCAAGAATAGAAATAAATGTTAAGCTTATATTAATATTGATGCAAGTTCACGTCTACGTTTATCATAATAATATAAATAATGAATGAAATCTTCATTAAATTTACGATACAAATCAATACTTTACGTGTGTTAGACAGAGAGGAGATATGTTTTCATTCGATGATATTGATTGTATGTGCAGTTTGAATACACATACACATAGTGTTGTTATGAGCCCGTCAATTAAGATATTGGTTGTGGTGGGGAGATTTATTGATGCATTCTCTGACACTCGTTTTTATGTAGCAGTGTCACTATACCTACGTTACGTTAATCTTTGAATTTATAATATTAGATTTTTTATAAGAAAGTACCATGGATAGTTATCAGATTGAGTTGTGACGATACACAAGGCATTTTTATCAGTTGTTTTTATTTGGTAGACACTCTGCAGCGAGTCTTTTTAGATTGTGTGTGTGGGACAAAGCTGGGGTGTGTGGGTAAAATTTAAGATGAGGAACATAATGACGAGGTCACGCAAATCTTATGATAGTCATGATTTGGTATCCGTGACGGCTGACACACGTAGAAAACGATTGAGCATTGAAGAGAAAGCAGGAGTAAAAGCTGGTAACAAGGTCATAAAAAGGTTTTTTAAATGACGTAAATAAAGAGGAAATATCTATAAATGGCAAGAAGTTACACTCGAATAAGTATAGACTTCCATTACGATACCCTAGAATTTTAGAATTTTTTATCTGATAGAGAAAAAAACCGGTCAAGTGCGAGTCGGACTCGCGCACCGAGGGTTCCGTACAAACCTGTAGGTATATAAGTAAAAGTTCACCAGTCATAGTTATGGTATTTTTATTGCCAAATGAAATCCATAACATTACAGGATGGAAAGCTGGAGGAGCATAAATTAAAACAAAAGGGGTCTTTGTCGTTTGTAATCAGTCATCCTTTATTTTATATTAACATATATCGCGTAAAGGGGTAGTTACTTTCAATTTGTTAAAAATATTTTTCTTATATGATGTAACTAAAAATTTATGGTTTTCGCAATTTTTCCTTTATATGTGCTATAAAGCGTTGCTTTGTACCAAATTTCAAGATTCTGAGCTCACGGAAAATACCTTGTAGGTTTTGATTCACTTGCAAGTAGGCGCGAGTTTGAAAATATGCTTATATTGCCCTTTCTTTTGAATGCGTTGACATAGAAGCTTGATTTTGCTGCAGCCTTACGGTGTTATATACCTGAGTATTTGATATGAATTTCAATTTAATACCTCCACGCGTTCAAGAGAAAGGGGTAGTAACTTTAAATTTATTAAAAATATTTTTTTATATGCTGTAACTAAAAATTTACGGATTTCGCAATTTTTCCTTTATAAGTGATATAAGACGTTGCTTTGTACCAAATTTCAAGATTCTGAGTTCACGCGAAGTACTGTAGGTTTTGATTCCAATGCGAGTTTGAAAATATGCTGCAATTTGCAGGATATACGGCTGTATCTTTTGATTGCGTTGGATTAGAAGTTTGTTTTTTTTACAGCTCTGTAGAACCGTAGATTCAAGTATTTAGTATAAATTTCAGTTTGATACCTCCACGCATTCCTGAGAAAAAGGGTCTTGACAGACGGACGGACAACAAAGTGATCCTATAAGGGTTCCGTTTTTTCCTTTCGAGGTACGGAACCCTAAAAATGATTTATTTTTCTCTATCAGATAAAAAATCCTCAATATAGTACAAAGTTCAAAGTACACGAGGATCAGTATCATTATCTAAAGTAGTAGACTCCGAAATCAACTCTTTATTTCTACTTTTACGGTTCAAAATTCCTCCACAGGCACAACAAATTCCATTTATCCTTCTAAGAATATCGTAACAGAAAAAATTACACATCATTCTCGAAAATTCTGTCTGGCCAGAACGACCAAATACATAAACGAACTTCATATAACTATAAACATTCAATAATCTGGTGTTCCGTATCATGAAATAATATCATCCATTTCTATGATCGGATGTGTACAGGGGTGACATAATTATTTGACCCGGATCGACCAATCAATTGGACCGCAGTGGACGTTCAAATTTCACAACCCATGTCACGTACAGAAGATAGAATAAGTGCGCGCAGTGATTTTCAGTATCCCTTGTTGTTGAATTTTTTTTTTACCTTGTGTACTTCGCTTTTTATTGTTGTTAAATGAATACTTGGCGCGTGATGTGGTTAATATATTTTTTTTGTCTTTGCCTCTTGTGTTATTTTCGCTCGCCTGCTTAAAACTGGCTGGTTACAATTTTATTGCACTTGTAGGTTTAATGTTTACAGATGAAATAAAGAAAGGGTGCATAGGGTTCCCACCAAGAACTTAGGGTCCCAAGCCAACCTCACCTGCAAGTGGTGCACCTGCCGATCAACGGACGAGGCTCTGGCAAACAAAATATCCCGATAAGCGGCCATAGGCTCGCCACCTATTACGTGGGATCAAAACACTGGCGAAAAGTAGGCGTTTAATATGCCTCTGCCTACCCCTTCGGGGAAACAGGCGTGAGTCTATGTATGTATGTATGAAATAAAACTTTTTGTAAAGGAAACTCGTTGTCATTATTTACGTTCCTATTTTAAATGTTTTCTGAACATTTTAATTGTAGATCGAGATTAGCAGTGAATATTTTTGTAAGAAACCACAGTTTTTAAATTTCATAATACAAATAACACTTATTTAATTGATTTTAAGTACTCGCAACTTGGATGCTATATCCTAATATAATTTACTTTATCCTAATCCCTTGGTGTAAAATAATGTAATTGAAAAATACTAAACTTGATTGAAATAAACTTATACCATTATGTTTAACTACTAAGCAGTAAAATCCTAGTTAAGAGACTCACAGACTGCTACGGGCTTTGGTTGTAAAAAAGTTAAAAATCGGGAGGAAACCTGCACGTCAGAGAATTCTCCGTTATGTTCTCGGAAGACATGTGAAGTATGCCAAGGCGCACTTTGCCGGTATGGTGGACCATGAATACCATGATAGCCTAACCTTCCTCGTAACGTGAATGAACCAGTGCCTGGCAGTGGAACACATTATAAAAAAAAGCTGAAGATGATAATAGCATATTTTAGCCATCAGTCTAAATAATACCATGTTGCCCACTTTTTTCCAGTCTATAAATCAAATTTCTTGTTCCAACCTAAAAAGCACAGCAAGTTTACAAGGTAAAAGGAAAAAATTACATTCACTTTACTTCGCATAAAAGTTGTTTCCATAAATTAAACGCTTACATAATATATAAATTGACTTGACTTTTTATAATAAATTGTCATAAGAAACTTCAATCCCTTCAATTTAAATGAAGGAAAATTACTTAAAACTTTTCGAAGAAGTCAAATTTCTTACAAAGTAAAACTCTAGAAAGGTTTTAAGTTGCCCAATTGTTTTACTAATCTTATATTTTTTTTCTTTTTCTTTAAATACCCGAGTCTTAAATAATATCAGGTATGATAATGGCATTTTTATTTATGTTAGAAGTTATTTATCTCTGCTAGCAATTGCACTAGAGGGATTTTTATTATTGCGTGTTTGGAATTTCATTGCATTGTGGTATTTTTCCAGTGAGGATAGCGTATAATTTTCGTTAAGCCAGTAAATAATCTGTGTAAACGAGTACCTTTTCTGGCTTAGCATTTAATATACTTCTGATGTGATGATGAGGAATGTTTTCTTCTTTTCCTTTTGTTTTGTTAACCATGGAAAATCCTTTACGATTCCTAAAGAGGCGGATGTACAAATCGTGTGGACGAAATATAATTATTATGTATTTTCTACCTATGATGAGTTACCAATTACTGTATTTCAAGACAGTAGTCGGTAACTCATCTTACTGTCTTGAAATACAGTAATCGGTAACTCATCATAGCCACATGAAAGTTTGTACTCCATCTTACTAACAAATTTTTTTATTCGTCTGTAGTGGTTGGCTCCCAAGTAAGTACTCTCTGAACTCTAGCCGTACTCTTTTGTATTAACTCCATAGAAAAATGCATGTTATGACTAGTCGCCACATTACTATTTGGAGTAAACTGGTTCACAAAAATGTTAGCAACTTGTTCAGGTTTCATAATAACTTTTCGATTGTTATTGACTCATTGAATTTTTTATTAATATTCCTATGTCGATTTATGAGCTTCCAAAGGTCTCTAGATATGTTTTTAAATTTTGCTATTTCAGACTGTATAGATACTTTTTTGGCCTTTTTTATAACAATTCTATATACTTATATAGTTATGTATGAGTTTATATAATTAGTAATACTGGCATCTGTGTTTCTACCTGATACTAAAAAACGCTTCATTTTGCTCGATATTTTTATTCCTTTTGTTACCCAGCGCAGGTGGCTGGTGCGTTTTAAGTTATTAGCAAAGGCTTTTTTCTTAAAACCTCCGTTAAAATATTGGTTAAGTTGGAGTATGAACGAATTTATACCTAGACAATGCCAATTTTGTTGCAGTAATAATCGCCTATATGTCCAGTATATGAGATAAATATTTTCGATGCACGATACATTCTAGCCACGATTTTTCCTATCGGTCCCTCTCAGTAAGACATCATCTATAACCTACAAAGCAATCTCAGCGAATTGAGCTTTTCCCTATATTATACGTACAGGCCCTGTTTTATGTTTATCATAAAATTGCCTAAAATTATATATATTTTTCATTGATCTGTAAAACAAAACAAATCATTACCCTCCATCCAGAAAACATTCCATGTTACATTTCACTTTTGACTCGATAATGCTTTGACCGGTTTTCGCAACAATTTACAACCAGTAGCACGTAAAGAACTTGTAAAGCATATTTTATTTCATAGTAAAAAATATCATCACACAAACAATATTATTACGGCCTCGTAGTGCACATCTTGTGGATGAATATTACTACGTATAGTGAAGACCTTACTAACGACTTTTTTATCGATATCGAAACTTTAAAGTCAAAACATGATATAAATATACAGGCTGGCAAAAAAATTCGTTGTTATCCAGAGGTTTTAAGATATTTACACATGATTTACAGTTTAACCGTTTTATACAAACACCATAGCGCCCTAGAGATTTAAGTAAGAAGTCTGTTAGGAGACATAATCAAATAATATGGCACAATGGTATTTCTTGACAATCAACTCTATTGAATGACTAAGATACCTAATTAATATAATAAATAGGATTTGTATCCGGATAATAGAGATATAAAGCTGCCATTATGTTTTGTGATGGCTTCCTGCCAAATCATTGATCCATTAATACAACGCTAATCTTTTCAATAAATTCATCATGGTTGTCCTAAATAATGAGAAAATTATTTCCGACTAATTTGCAATGAAAAAACAGATTACATTTCAACTTTGCATGCAAATGATATGTAAAATAATTGTTCTCCTTTGCTAAGCTTTTGTCTCATGCATATGCACATATTTGTATTACGTTATTGCTTATAATATGACATGGGTTAAAATATCACACCACATATTGTTTTCTAAGTAGGTGACGTTTTAACAAAGGTAATAAGATTATGATTTATTAACAGAAGCGATGGGACTTTAGGTCTTCAGATATTTCTTTTGAGATCTACTATGTTATAAGTTATTTAAAATAGAACTACGCAGTTTCTTTGGTGTTGTTTTATTATTTGATATAGTCGTTACGATTATGGAACTACTTTTTCAAAAATATTAGATTTTGTTAAATTCTACAGCAGAATATTTTGTTATATATTTTTTTTATTCTTTATTTGTGATTTCGCCTTTAGTCCATTGATCCTAACCAGTGAATGTTTAGCAAGGTTCCGTCATTGTTCTTTAACGTGCGATATATATATTTTTTATTGTTTCTGAAAGTAGGCTAATACTGTTCCCAACTGTGTTAGGATCACATTTAGTAAGTGCCAGCGACAACATTCCTTTAACTCGATGTCACAGAGCATCCGTATCTACTTATAATTCAATCAACCAAAAATAACATTATGAGCCCAAGAAGACAAAAAACAAATAGTACAAAATATCCTGCATATTTTGTACTGTTTGTTTTTTGTATTCTTTATTTGTAATTTCGCCTTTAGTCAATTGATTTTAACCAGTGAATGTTTAGCATGGTACCGTCATTGTTCCTTAACGTGCGATATTTATAGCTTTTGATTGTTTCTAAAAGTAGGCTAATAATGTTCCCAACTGTGTTAGGATCACATTTAACAAGTACCAGCTCCAACATTCCTTTAACTCGATGTCATAGAACATCCGAATCTTCTTATAATTCAATCTACGATCAACCAAGAATAACATTATCTAGAGCCCAATTTATAGTTTTCGTTCGTCGCCGTTGCGTCGAACTCAGCAATAATATTTTATCGACATTGGGTCCCATCTCTAAGATCGAAGTTTAGTCATGCATCAAATTGAATATATTCATAAAAAATCGGTTGTTTTTATAGTTCAACTTAGTTCATTGTTGACGTTACTGATAGTGGCGCGAGATACGCATTTCAAAATTCAACTACGTTTTATCATAAACGCGTTTATCAATATAAAATTTTCTATCAACTTTTAGTTCATCGCAAATGTATCGGAGAAATGGAATGAGATTAAAAAAGTAAGTACATCTTTATTGCGAATTCTGTGTGAGT
The DNA here is from genome assembly GCA_944739405.2 of Euclidia mi. Lineage (NCBI taxonomy): Eukaryota > Metazoa > Arthropoda > Insecta > Lepidoptera > Erebidae > Euclidia > Euclidia mi. The sequence goes on along the minus strand of OX123191.2, from coordinate 22,396,585 downwards.
TTAGCTTTTGTTATGTTACTTACTTTCATTTGTGTAATAACTCAATATAATTCGGAGAGAGAAAATATATATAGCCATTTTTCAGAACAAGTATAAGAGGACCAAAGACCCAAAGGCGCAAGGTTGTTATGTAAACGGAATAGTAGTAAAATAATACGATGTTGACCATAATAGGATAATTATATCAGCGACCATAATTATCTTGGTTGATGATGGCATGGTGATTTAACATTATTGCATACAAATGTATAGTTTCTATATACAAACGTGGGACGTACATATATCCATTGTCAACTAAATAATAACATACATTCTCTTAATTGGACTGTCAGGTTTTCAAGACATTACAGGCTGCAAGGCTAAATATGGTGTTTCTTAAACATCTATAAGACCTCATGTACTAATTTTTTTATTTATAAATAAACAATGAAAGACAAACGATTTTTATTACCATCGAAATCGTCACTATACGGCACTTTTCATGGAATTATTCGACTAAACGTTCAGTCTAAGACATCCACATATTTGATGTAAAATTAAATAACACAATAAGTACAATACCTATAAAAGCAATCAACCTGGTAAGTATTGACATCCCCCCGTGGGATCTCCACCTTGTCATGGTGGGGGCTCAGTATCCCTGGCTTGGACACCCGCGTTGAAGCTAAGAGTGGACGTTCCGCGTGGGCTTGGAGGGACCTGCGCAGGTTGCGTCCAAAGGCGCGGGTGCGGGGGACAGTTCTGTCTGTCCCTTGCAGTCGGGCGCGGTTGCGGGAGGAGAGGTGTGTCGGTGTTGCGTTGCCGCGCGCCCTGGGTGTTTTGGTGGCGGAGCCCAACACCTTCATCCGCCGCCAAGGGGGTTTTGTTCGGGGCCCGCCTGACCATCTGGCGGGCCAATACCCGTCGGGGGGTAGCAAGAATGCTTCGGTGATATCCGACCCTCCGACACACGGGTACATGAGCAACGTGGGTTGGTTTTTAGTCAGTAAGAGTCTGACAGTCCCCTTCGGCCTTCCCCCAGGGCGTAGGGACTCCTCGTGGATTTTCCAACGCGACACCAAAAAAAAAACGAGATGGAAAAAGTCAAATTGACCTAATTAATAACTTTCCATTACCTGATTTTAGATGACATATTTTTATTGTTATTACGTGCTAGTAGTGGTTAGAGAGAGACACCATACAGCTTTTAGCGGTCCTCTGCTAGACGTAGAGGCCTCTCCGGATTTGAGTTACAGTAGCGGTGTAAGGTAATTGCAAGATTTAGCCCACTAGAGGTATACCACGCTGACCAAGTGGCTTGATATAGCGTTCGATGTCGAATTTCCATATTGTCTCAAAGATATTACTTGCATCTAATGTTTCATAAGATGGACAGATTTGATCATATTTTTGTAGAATTGACTGCTTTTGTGGTCCAGTGGATTATGTATGCGTCTGCTGATCAGGAGGTCCCGGGTTAGATTCCCGGTTTTGGGCAAATGTGTTACTGGGCATTTTCCGAATTTTCAGTAGCAGCACAGAGTCTGGCAAAATGTCCGGTTATGACAATAAGCTTGCCCGCTTTTATGTGGGACCTACAAATTCATAACATGGCGAAATGTGGATGTAATAAGTATGAGACCCCTGGCTACCCCTTCGGGGATACAGGCGTAGTGAGTCTATAAAATAAAATGTAGAAATAAAGTTCAAATGGAAAGCTCAATATTAATTTTGTGCGTTTAATGTAACTTTTAATAGTACGAGTCTCTATATGTAATCGATCGATGAAACGTAAAAAATTCACCAGGAATTGATATTCAAATTCCACAATTTCTCATAATTGGAGGCGAAATTTACCGGTCTGTCGTGGTGGTATTAATGAACTGCTATTCATAATAAAAAGGGCACAGTAGGCCATTTAGTCTCCAAGTGAATGTGATGTAATATTCGTAAAAATATTGTAAAACGTAACCAATATAGAGCCCAATCTAAATAATATTAATATATCGGTATTCAATTTTATATGTATGTATTAAATTCTTGCTATGCTACCTTTTTTATAGTAATAGGCGGCAAACGAGCTGACAGATCGCCTGATGTTAAGCAATTACCGCCGTGGAACACAAGCAACACTACAGGAGTCACAAGTGCGTTGCCGCCCCTTGGGGTTGGGAAAAGGGATAGGATGAGAAGTGGGATGAGGGAGAAGGAATAGGGGATAGGGCCTACGGCACTCTCACTCACCGAACGAAACGCAACAGTTTAGGTACTGTTAATTTACGTCGATTTTCTATGAGAGGGTAGTACTTCCCCGGTCGAGCCGGCCCATTCATGCTGAAATCAGCAAGGCTCTACTACCTGTAAGAACTGACTGACTGGCAGACAACGCACCGCTACAACTACAGGGCGCAAGAAGCTGAAATTTAGCAGGTATGTTCCATGAGGACTGCAAAGGTGCACTAAAAAGGGATATTTGGCGAAATTCTCACGGGATCGGGTAAAAACAGTGGATATAAAAATAAAATGTGCGGACATCCTCTAGTCTTGCTAAAGAATAAAAGGAAAGTTAATGATAATTTTAATATGCATTGATCTATAATCTTCAATATAGTAAGTTTATAAACGGCGTACTAATTATCATCAGAATTATATTATAACTAGCTGACCCAGCGAACTCCGTATCGCCTTTTTAAGAGTTTTTATTTAATTTCCTTTTTTCCAAGCCCCTATTCCAAAGCTACCAATATTGACTTAGCGCTTAATCTCTTATCATTTCAGAGTCTACATATAAATGATGAACAAACAAACATAGATTTTTATATAATATTGAATTCCCCATTCCTTAAATTATCGGAGACGATACCCATATCAACTTTAAAAAAATATCCCGTCCTCCATCTTTGATTTCTTATCCGCCATCTTTGATCACGAAATAGATGTTGTATTTGAATTTACCATTCCTTAAATCATCAGAGACGATATCCATATTGATTTTTAAAATTTTCCCATCCGCCATCTTTGATTTCCCATCCACCATCTTGAATCACGAAATAGATATTGTATTTGGATTCCCCAGCCCTCCTAACATCGGAGTCGATACCCATATTGATTTTTTTTTTAATTCCCATCCGCCATCTTTGATCACGAAATAGATGTTGTATTTCGATTCCCCACCCCTTAAAATATCGGAGACGATACCCATATCGACCTAAAAAAAAGTCCCGTCCGCCATCTTTGATTTCTTATCTGCCATTTTTGATCACGAAATAATGTTGTATTTGGATTCTCCATCATTAAATCATCAGAGAGGATACCCATATTGATTTTTTTTTAATTTTCCCATCCGCCATCTTTAATTTCCCTTCCACCACCTTGAATCACGAAACAGATGTTGGATTCCCCATCCCTTTTAACATCGCAAACGATACCAATATTGATTTTTTAAATTTTCCCATCTGCCATCTTTGATTTCCCATGCGCCATCTTTGATCACGAAATAGATGTTGTATTTTGATTCCCCACCCCTTAAAATATCGGAGACGATAACCATATTGATTTTTTTAAACTTTCTCATCCGCCATCTTTGATTTCTCATCCGCCATCTTTGATCACGAAATAGATGTCGGATTTGGATTCCCCATCCCTTTAAATATCGGCGACGATACCCATATCGACTTTAAAAAAAAAACCCATCCGCCATCTGTGATTTCCTATCCGCCATCTTTGATCACGAAATAGATGTTGTATTTGGATTCACCATCCCTTAAATCATCAGAGACGATACCCATATTGATTTTTTAAATTTTTCCCATCCACCATTTTTGATTTCCCATCCGCCATCTTGAATCACGAAATAGATGTTGTATTTCGATTCTCCACCCCTTAAAATATCGAAGGCGATACCCATATTGATATTTAAAATTTTCTCATCCGCCATCTTTGATTTCCCGTCCGCCATCTTGGATCACTAAATAAATTTCATATTATTAATTAGCGTCCCGAAAATCTTGAAAACGATACCCATATAGATTGTATCCTATTCGTTTGGCCTTTTTTTGCCTTTGACCCCTCCCCCTTCTCGTTTGACCATTTTATTATTTTTGTCCAGCCTCTAAAAGTTGTGGCGTAATTTTATATATTAGTTTTATTATATTAGTATAGATAGCAGATCTCAACTTACTTAAACTGAAAACATGTAATTTGGACGGAAGGTTCGTTTTGTTTTTCCAGTAAGGAAGGATTAAAATATTCCTCCTCTCAGGTTGTGAAATAGGGGTACAAAGGTATACCTTTTCTCCCACCTATAGGTGGGAGAACTACGACTAGTATAAATATATTCACAAACTATTGAATACTGTCAAAAGCCATCATAATAGCTACTATTGGAGTTTTATGCAGTCGTATAAACTAAAAATCATAGCCGCAGCTCAAGTTCTAAGAGCATTGAAGGATATAAACCATGTGTATCAATGCTTCGTCTTTATGTTTGGGCTAAAGAGAGAGCGAGAGGTTAAAAACGGGCAGAAAAATTACTAAAAATACGTGAGTATAGCTTCGCCATCCTCCCTCTTTGCCTGGCATTGGCGTGGCGAATTATGGTTATTTGCTTGGTACAATTGGTGTCTTATAGCAGGGGAGACGGTAAATTTATCTGTTTTTTATTGCATCATCATTATCAGGAGTTCGAGAAAATTCTGGAGAACTCTGCAACTCTTTACGCACAGGTTTCCTCACGATGCTTTTATTTACCGTTTAGCAAATGACTATTAAAATGTCAAAACGCACATAATTTGGAAATTAGTGGTTATATAAGGAGTAGCAGTCTGTGGGCCTCTCCGCTAAACTATCGATGCCTAAGTAATACAGAACCTAAATGAGATTCGATGCTATCTTGCCTTACAGTCATTGAGTTATAAATTGCCGACATTACAAAGTGTTTAACTATTGCTATAACAGTCAGATACTTCGGCTCCTAATTTCCATTTCATTCGATACTAAAACAGAGACTTCGGTGAAACATGAATTTATAACAAGATGTTTCGTTCACTATGTTAATTCAGGATGTTGCTTGTAATTTTATAATTGTTTTATTTCCAAATCAAGTTCAATTGATATATTTTGCGTATCTTTTTTAAGCTTGAACTTCCGACGATAAACATTTTTTTTATAACTCACGCCTATATATCCGAAGGGTTAGGAAGAGGTGTAAATAGTACACCCACATTTCATTAGTAAATTTTAGGTCCCACGTGATGGGGGCGAACCTATATAATACGTGCTGCTACTTATAAATCGGAAAAAACTCAATCGAACCCTGGACCTCCCAAACAGCAAACGCAAACCCTATTCACTGGACCACGGAGGCAGATAGATAAACTATAGTGTATTTTTCTATCTACAAGTATATTGTACAACCTAGCCAGTTATAACTGACCAAATCTCAGGAGATACGCTTCCTATTTAAGAGTTCTCTTTCAGGTATATACTTCTTGACTTACTACAAATTTCTTGGAAGTACCCTTCGGACCCTTTTTGACACGCCCCATTCGTACTAATGTAGTAGTATAAAAGCATTTCGTGGTTTCTTGGCTGTTTAAAGTCAGATTACTGCCATCTACAGTCATCCGTAATCGGTGTCACTTTAAAAGTTCACGTATGCAAGATATTATTCGGCCCAATAAATTGGAAAAGACGGGTACTGACGGGTTTATAAAATTGATGACCGATAGACGTATAATTACTCCTACTTGAACTACAAAAATAGCAAGAAGAATCTCACCCAAATTCTTATTTTATTAATCACAATAACATTCCAAAAATAAGAAAGCTTTTGTCCCACATAATTATACCTCTTAATTTACCCTCAAACTTTGCAGCCCAAATAAAAAAAGCAAGCAAAGATCTCAATGTCCTGTCAAACTGTAGTTAACACAAACGACACCGAACATGGAGATGAAAAATTAATGAGAAAATAAACGCACAACATCTGCGTCACTGCTTCTGAATCATGACCAATTTTTCTTGACCTCTCAAATGTGTAGGACAGCCGAAAATTTAGAACATGTCTCATAGATAGCGATTTGCTGTGGAAGTTCTTTATACTGGACATCAATAGACCCAACATGAAATATTCATTGTCGAATGTCCCCGAGAGCGGGCCACGATCTCTTTTATTTGCATTTAAGACAAGTTTTGTAATCTAAGTCAGGGTTTCCTTCATGTCTACGTTTGGCCAGTTTGTCTCTGAATATAATATGAATTTGTTTCTGAAACAACCTTTACGGTATTATTTATAAAGTCAGCGGTAACACCAACCAAATACGTTTAGGCGCAAAATGTCCAATTCGCAAAATGTCCAGCGGTCGCAAATGGTCCAATTTGCAAAATGTCCAGTTCGCAGAGTGTCCAGTTCTCAGAATGTCCAATTCTCAAAATGCCGAGTTTGCAGAATGTCCAGTTATGTCAACGTACTGCTACTTTGCACCGTTCAACTCATAATAATATTGCTTCTACGAATTTTCGAGAGCAATTTTATTAAATTCGACGGAAGTTCAAAAATCTAATTCTAAAATATTTAGTTTTATATACAGTATTCAGACCGTATCATACAAATTACAACAATAATTTGCTATATAATCTTTTTAATAAAAAGCATAGTTTTGAAGGATGATATATTATATAGCTTTTTACGCTACTACAAATGTATGCTATTACGGTTTTTTTACCTATTAGTTCTGATCGTATGTTTCCGAAAGTTTCCATGGACTAGCAAGCTAGCCACCTTTTTAAATATTAAGTAGAATATATAATATATATTCGTTCGTCATCCGTTATCCAATCTCCGACATATTATGTCGGAGATTGGATAACGGAACGTCAAATCTTATTAGATTTGGGCGTATTCGGAAACGATGGTTGGCAACACTGAACACTAAGGTCGGCGGTTGACAGCTGTCAATGTCATTAAATGTTTTATAAGCGAACGTCGAGCTGTCAAGGGCACTTTTTGGCGACAGACACAGCGGAGGAAACAAGTGTAGCCTACCTACGTCCGACTTCGCCGCGTTTCCAAAAGTAATCCATTTTCATCCGAGCTACGTGTGCATATTTAGTTTGTGAAGTAAACTAATTAGTTTGAGTAAAACCTATTGAGTGTATGCCGAGTCTTATTTTCCTGAAATTTACGATGGAGGAAGACCTGAGAGACGAAAAACGCCCACATTCTCCTACGTTACCTACCCTATACGTTATCAGTAGTTGGATACGAGCACAACGACCCACGTGATCAAAATCAAGACGCCAGTAACGAAAAATAGTTGGAACTACAAAATTGCAATTTTCTGACTTTGATCCAAGCCATGAAAATACCTGTTACATCGTCACATGGCCTTTGTTTACCGGACTTCGATCCTGAGCAACAAGATGTAGATGCACGTGCTTTGGTGACGGCTGCAGACATGTTATTGGACAATCGAGATCCGCATTGCGCCCCGCTTATGGTTGCACTAAGCCGGGCCTTGAAGGGAGGAGCTTTGATCTGGCTATCTACCGTGCCGTTTCCTGGGATGGACTTGTTCAATGAAGTGTGCCAACAAGGCGCGAGCGAAGATGGCTGCTAACGCTGCTATGTTGGCGAATCAGCTGGGTTTTCTACTGCAACCGGGGTGAGCGTATTTTGTCTGTTTTTTTTTTTCTTTTCTTTTTTTGGTACATCAAATTTTATTTACTTACGGTAGTTGTTAAACACTCTTAGTTAGAAGAATACTGCTACACGTTTAACCTTGGAAATGTTATAATCGTTTTGATGATGTCGCCATCACATCGTGGCGAGTGTTGTGGGTTCGATTCCTGCACGACATTTGAGTTGTGGGACCGTTAGACTTTCAAAGTGTCGTGTTTTTCATGGCATGATCTCATGAATAACCTTCTTTGTAATAGCTTAAAGAGAAAAAGACAAAAAATGTAGGTAGTACGGAACGATTTAATAGTCACCTTTGCTGTATTTTATGTTAGCGTGTTGTTGTCTGACTATCACTGTGACCTAGCTCTAGCGTAGATATCGAACGCAGGTTTTGAGTTTGATAGGCCGGTTAAAAAGAAAGCGATTATTTTTATTACTTCATGCGAGGGTGGCTCGTACTCACTAACATTGTTATCATATGCTTGCTTGCAAATAGTTTATCTTATCTCGGTCTTACTTTATGGACTGTAATAGTAACGAGAGTGAGTGTAACAGGCCGACTTGCATAGCTTCAAGCAAGTGCGTTTGAGTGAAACGTGTTAGCCTGACCACAGTCGAAGGTTATTACTAGCTCCATTATTTTATCGACTCGTGGTGTTGGTAATCCCTAATGGTTTTCGTTTAAACGTCATCAGAGCCTAATTAAAAAGCGGCACTTTTACTCGTTGTAGTTCTGAGTTTTACAGACGATCTCGGTGTTGCAATTACACCTGCTTCTTTGTGCGCATAATTTTTTTAACATGGTACATTAAAATGTTTCTTACTCATGATTATTAGCTGGCACCACTAGTAAAATTTAATAAAATTTTAAGATTTTACGCATGAAAATTACCTACTGTGTATTTTTAAAATTCATGTGATACACTGAGAATTTTTATCAAGTGCCCCGAGTTCTCTGGCCAATTCCAAGTTGGGACGTTGAGGAGTGATTGTTTTTCTAGTAGAAGCTGTTAAACTCGATTATCAGTCGTAGAAGAAAATGATTGAGTTATCACCGTAGTGCGTTGTGATAATCAGTTTCAGAGATTTTAATTTTCGTTGTAGGTAGAACTAGGTAGCGATGATTGTATGTTAACCTTATTTTCATTAAATGGGTACTTTTTAGTCGTTGTTGTGATAATTTTGTGGTACCCGCGTTTCCGTTGGTGTAGATTTGCATAAACTGGATAAACGGTTTGTGCGGCTGCATGTGTAGCCTTGCGTTGCCGTTAGTTGGACCGGCAAAGTGCCTTTCTGGTTAGCAAAGTTTACCTATGAGCTTCTGTGTTAGTCATAGTCTCCATACTAGATACCAGACTATCCATGACAAAGTTATAACGCTGAAAATACTGGTTGGATACTTGGTAGTAAACTTAACATCTAGAGCATCAGCCTAGTAAGATTTTCTTATGGTCTATGTGATATGGAAAACCAAAGCAACATGTTGAATTAACCTAGTTTAAAATTACTTTGTTTAACGTTTGAAATGATTATTCGGGTGGTGCTGTGTGTGGAGGTTAAATAGCGTGATGTTGAAGACCCGATGGATGTCAGAGTATGAGCAATGCAATATTTTAATGAGTTTCCTATTATTTTAACGAGTATGTGTGTTGTTCAACATGTCAGCTTTGAGAGAAAGAATAAGTTGTGATTTTCATTAAAACCTGTAGTGATTTTGATCAGAGTACCTTTATTCCTACTGACTTGGGTCAGGAATAGCCGAACGACTAGATCAAGTGCTGTGCGATAATGTTCTTTTATTCCTAGAGCGAAGTGCATTAAGGTGTGGTCCCCTGATACTCAAGTAGCTCTCATTTGATTTTTGATAGCTAAAATCATCTACCTCTGGTTTGTGTCGTATGACAAGAGCGTGTTGCGAGAATCTAAAAGTACTCGTAGACTGCCGATGGTGGTTATTATCATGGTTATCTCAGAACTGTAGTCGTTTCCTCTATTTAGCCAAAGGAAATCAGTTTGTCCGAAAGTAGCTTATCAGTTCTCGCCATGTTCGTATTTGGTTTAAGTTTTTGTCAGTGGCCAAATCCAGTTTTGACATAGCTCATTGAGTATGGATGGGAGTTACATTCTATAAAGTTGTGAAGTTGTAAATGAATTTGATAATTACTTAAAATTTACGAAGTGCGGACGTTGAATTACTTTGAAATACTCTATTTAGTGTTTATACAATGAGACAAATCTTTGAAATACTAATGGTAGATTTAATTCCTTTTGGATGAGCCTGGTGGCTGGCGCGGCCTGATGGCCGGCGCAGCCTGGTAGCTGGCGCGGCCTGGTGACCGGCGTGGCCTTGTGGCCAGCGCGGGCTGGAGGCCGGCGAGGCATGATGGCTGACGCGGCATGGTGGCTGAGGCGGCCTGGCAGCCGGCGCGGCCTGGTGGCGAGTGTGGCATGGTGGCCAGCAGCTTGTGGCGCGCGGCCCGTGTGTAGTGCGCGGCCCGTGTGTGTTGCGCGGCCCGTGTGTGTCGCGCGGCCCGTGTGTGGCGCGCGGCCCGTGTGTGGCGCGCGGCCCGTGTGTGGCGCGCGGCCCGTGTGTGTTGCGCGGCCCGTGTGTGTTGCGCGGCCCGTGTGTGTCGCGCGGCCCATGTGTGTGGCGCGCGGCATGTGTGTGGCGCGCGGCACGTGTGTGGCGCGCGGCCCGTGTGTGGCGCGCGGCCCGTTGTGGCGCGAGGCGCGTATGTGGCACCGCGCCTGTGTGAAGCCTGTATGTGGCTTTGAGGAGCTTGTAAAAGCTTGTACTGGTAAAGCTAAAGCCTATCTGGCCGAAACTGGCATTGGTTAGAAGATGTAGAGTCCAAAGACCTTAGCTTAACTGAATAATGAATTAAATTTAGTGGTGCTTCTTTCTGATTAGTGAACAGTGGTTTGTATCATTACTAAGTTGGTAAACGGACATGTCGCTCGATTTAGGTGATGTGTTCGTTGTATTGCTCGTTGGAGGCAATAAGTAATCTAAGAGTCACTCGAGGGAGGTGACATGGTTTACGTCACTCGATGGAGGTGGCGTGAGTTGCTACGCTCGTGTAGGTGATAGCAACGACGGTGAAGGAAAACACCGAGAGGAAACCTGCATGTCTGAGAGTACTTCGGAGTGTGCTCGAAAGACATGTGAAGTCTGCCAACCCGCACTTGGCCAGCGTGGTGGACTATGGCCTAATTGTCACTCGATGTAGGTGGCAATGGGTCGCTATCGCTCGTTATAGGTGATAGCGACGACAGTGTGTACGTCACTCGATGGAGGTGATATGAGTTGCTACGCTCGTGTAGGTGATAGCAACGACGGTGAAGGAAAGCATCGTGAGGAAACCTGCATGTCTGAGAGTACTTCGGAGTGTGCTCGAAAGACATGTGAAGTCTGCCAACCCGCACTTGGCCAGCGTGGTGGACTATGGCCTAATTGTCACTCGATGTAGGTGGCAATGGGTCGCTATCGCTCGTTATAGGTGATAGCGACGACAATGTGTACGTCACTCGATGGAGGTGATACGAGTTGCTACGCTCGTGTAGGTGATATCAACGACGGTGAAGGAAAACATCGTGAGGAAACCTGCATGTCTGAGAGTACTTCGGAGTGTGCTCGAAAGACATGTGAAGTCTGCCAACCCGCACTTGGCCAGCGTGGTGGACTATGGCCTAATTGTCACTCGATGTAGGTGGCAATGGGTCGCTGTCGCTCGTTATAGGTGATAGCGACGACAATGTGTACGTCACTCGATGGAGGTGATATGAGTTGCTACGCTCGTGTAGGTGATAGCAATGACGGTGAAGGAAAACATCGTGAGGAAACCTGCATGTCTGAGAGTACTTCGGAGTGTGCTCGAAAGACATGTGAAGTCTGCCAACCCGCTCTTGGCCAGCGTGGTGGACTATGGCCTTACCCTTCTCATAGTGAGGAGGGGCCCGTGAACCGTGACACTTTTCGCTGATTAACGTTTGTGATATAATTCTCTGATACTGTTCACTAATGAGTGAGTTGCTTTCATAATAATGTGATGTTCTACTATGATGTAGTTGAAAAAAAAAAATTGATGTTGTGGTTTATTTAACTAAACGATGGGTCAGGGTGGGCCGAGCAAAGACCTTGAGATATTGCAGAACGTTTTCCCTTTTGCAGGAGCATCACCCAGGGCACCTACGAGATGGTCTGACACGAACATGAAGGCGGAGGGCGGCAGCATGCAACGAGCCTTACACCTATGTACAGACTGGAGACACATATGTGGTCGCGATCTTCAGCAGTGAGGGACCGAGGACGAAGAAGGAGCATCACACAGGGACGTGTGACGTGTCAAGATGGCCGTGTCGGAGATTGGATAGCGGAACGTCAAATCTTATTAGATTTGGGCGTATTCGAAAACGATGGTTGGCAACACTGAACACTAAGGTCGGCGGTTGACAGCTGTCAATGTCATTAAATGTTTTATAAGCGAACGTCGAGCTGTCAAGGGCACTTTTTAGCGACAGACACAGCTGGGGAAACAAGTATAGCCTACCTACGTCCGACTTCGCCGCGTTTCCAAAAGTAATCCATTTTCATCCGAGCTACGTGTGCATATTTAGTTTGTGAAGTAAACTAATTAGGGGGGCAATCGTGCTAAACGTCAACGTATTTACCAAAACCAAACTTCAACCGAAAACGTCACGTTATGCACATTTCGTATCGTGCTAATTATTTGAACGTAAACGATGGTTTTTGTAGGGCAGATACCAAAGAGTTTGGACGTTTAGACTAGAGAGAACATGGCCTATAAATTTCCTTATACCGAACGTGCAACATGTAATGTCAGTTGGTCTTAGTTGGTTAATCATAACGTCAAATTACGCGTCTCATTTAAAGAGGCATAGACTCTTTACATACTCATATCTTTGACTACATTCTCTAAATAGCCGTGCTGTGATCTGTCATCAGTGTAAAATTTGTTGGGCGTTTGTGTTTACATTTTTAATAACTTTTTTGCATTTAAATAGTAAGTAAGCTTATAATAATTAAAAAGTGTACTCATTAATTAATACACATCGAGTATGTGATATCGGGATGTGGATGCCGCTATTCTCGGAACGGAAATAACAGGAGAAACTTTATCTTCTAGCAGTGAGTCGGAATTTTCCAACAAATTTATTTACTTTTCTCGTATTAATGCTATAATGAGTGTTAAGTTTACACAATATCATTGTGTTGCGAATCAAAGGAACAGCTTGCATACGTATGTGTTATGAATTTAACTCACAAATTGTTATTTTGTACATTTATTGATTTAATAGCCTTAGTGATGGATTTGACAGTGAAAGGAGATATCGATGTTTTTTCATTGAGGGATAAATACGGAAACTAACTATCGGACATGAATGTAAAACTGTCGCTGGAAGCGACAGCGGGTAGCCGCGGTTGCTAAGTTGGCAATAAACAAAGACGTCCAGCGGTCTAATTTTCTATCGCGCGTTTGATAGTAAGCGCAGTTTAATGTACATAATTTACTTAGATACCTACCTTAAAAGTAGCGTCTATTAACCTAAAGCCAAGTGTTCCAGTGTACGCGCGTGTGTAGGCTTACATTTTTGCATCTTTAAAAATAAATAGTAGATGGATGATGGATGTGAGTAGCATTTTTTATTATTAAGAAGGTGTTTTATATTACAGGTTGCCTATTAATGACGTCACAAGAAAACGTTGGATAAATGCCGTTGGACGGCCTAGTTTGATTTAGCAGAAGTACCACCGTATTTGTTCACGTCATTTTGAGAAAGACTGTTTTTAAAGACAGAAAGCACCTGGCGTCGTTTAAAACCGAAAGCTCTGCCTACATTACATTTATGCCCGGACATTGCACACCCGGTAGAATTATTTATCCAAAGCTAAACAAAAAGTGTGTAATTTTAGTTTGAACATATTAATAAAATATAATAATTACAACGATTTTAATTAATCTACCTACTTCTATATTATTTATCACATTAGTGCTATCCTGACTGATCAAAGACGTCTTGCCTTGTAGTCCGCTACATAATATTCTACCATAAAATATAATATTCTTTCACATTCACACAACATTATCTGGTCCCAAACTAAGCATATCTTGTACTGCGAGTACAAGACAATCGATAAACATGCATATATACTTTTCTGTAAATATATTACATATTATGCATAGTACCATCCAGACCAAGACAACCATCCATATTCATGCACACAAATGTTTGACTTGAGCGGGAATCAAACCCGCAAGCTTCGGCGTGGCAGTCGGATTACCTACAACTCTAAAAAAATCGAGCAGTGTCCAACGTTAGCGATAGCAAGCAACGTGATATAATGCGACGCAAACAAATTGCCAAAGCCTGCCGTGCCGCATTAGCCAATCTGGTATAATTCGTACAATACATAATCTAAGTGACAGTTTCTTAGCATCTCATCGCCACGCATCGCTCATTAGTTTATGAATACTTTTTGTCAATAGATTTTATGGCTAAAACGAACAATTAAACACGTGAATTATTTTAGAACTGTCTGTCTGGCAAGTCTTTGCAAAGCACTGTCCTGCGTCGACAGCAAAAACTACAATTTCAATATTTTAGTTGTTTACTTCTATGGCTTAAATATATCGACACATATTAAAGTTAGACATTTGACCAAAAATATTTATCGATAAATCATCACTGTTACGAACAACACTCGGTTTCCTAACTCTATGTTTTGTCTACTGTTTGCCTACCACGCGGCTGCTATAAGAGCGTGCTGCTAAATCTATCGACAGCTCTTTCTATCATACTGCATGTGCCATTAGAAAGAAGATATCAATCATAGCAACCGCTGTTGTTATTTAGTGTTACTTCTATGCCTTAGGTTATATTTCTTTGGCAGATACGTTCAGTGACAGCTAGGTGACAGCGTGCGAGCGAACTCTCGTTGTTGCATGGTATCGCGCTATTATTTGACAACGTTTTAAACCAAAACCATGGAAGAATAACTAAAGCATGGAATGAACGATATTTTTATGAACAAATTGAATATAGCTACACTCTTCACTCATATGACAAATAAGAGTTGCCAGAAGAAGATGGCACTATGTTTGTCAGTTAGGGCTAAAGACAATTTGAACACAAATTTCGTAACTTTTTAATTTTTTAGTGATTGAGCAAATCCGCTATCGATATCGATCAAAGTTTCAATAATATAGGTTCAAAATCAAACAGACTTGTAAAAGTAAGTATGTACATGTTATACATTCCGTAAGTTTGTGTCCACAGCAGTCAGAACGCTAGTTACATACATACATACATAACGTCACGCCTTTTATCCCCGAAGGGGTAGGCAGAGGTGTATTTCTACACCCACTTTTCGCCAGATATACTTTAGTCACATGAGTAGATAAACGGAACAGAGACACAGCTTCATACAACAGCGCGAATCGATTGCACTACTACGAGCACGCGGCTTATGTGTGCGTGACCACTGGCCGCTTGTCGTGTACGCGGCGAGAGTGGAAAGAACCGGTTTACGTAGGCACAGGCAGTTGACAATCTTAGGGTTATTACGACGCACGTTGTCTGTTTTGTACGTTGCAAGTTTAAATATTTTAATTTAAAAAAGTGGTGTTTTATTATTAATAATGGTTGTTTATTGTACTGTGTGTATGAATAATACTAGATGAAATAATTAAATCATTATAAAGATTTTAACAATGGTAACGTACAATTGGGTTTTTTAATTAGGTATAACTCCTGATAATTTTGTCGCATTTGTTGAATTGCTCGAGCAAAAGTTTCGCGAATATTTCGATCTTGAAATAAATATTGTCAATGTTGGCAACGAAATACTTAACAACTCATTAGTTGTGAAATTGTGTAAAAGCAATTAATGTTTACAAAACCAATGACTATCAGAAAGTGATCAGCCATCGATAGGGATTACAAAAAACAGGTGCATGCAATTTTCGACCTTATTGACGTAACTCAGAATTTATAATTTTAATAACGTATCAATGTCAGAAAGCAAGAAAATACCAAAAAAAAAGTCTGTCATGAATTGTCAATAAGGTCGAAAATCGCATGCACCTGTTTTTTGTAAGCCTTACCGATGGTTGATTATTTTATGGTCATTTATTTTGTAGACGTTCATTTGTCTTACACAATTTCTTTTTAAACTTATTTCAGATACCTATCCCCGTGGTAAGACTAGTGGCACATAATAGCTAAAGGAGATTCCTATGTTTATTAGCAAAATAGATCATTACCAGAAAATATTCAACACTATTAGTGGTATTGTTGGGAATGTCAAATAAATCACGTCGTCACGTCGTGTCCTTGGTAACAAATGTATATTTTTATTCCGTGCTTTTAAAAGTTTCAGGTGCATGCCTTTTTTGGTTCCACTCGCAATTTTATTTACAACTGTACTTCTGCAGTATAGCGAATCCGTCGAGTCCAAGAATCTGCCCAATCCACGAATCTGTCGAGTTGGGAATCAGCCAAATCACGAATCTGTCCAATCCAGAATCTGTCGTATACCGAACAAGCGATTTGTCTTAACCTATTGTGACAACCCTACTAAAATAGGTAACAAATTTACAAGCTCTTAAGAAGCTGTCTCTCTGTTCGGTTTATTTACTCATGTGCTTTAGTCCCACGTAATAAGGGGCGAGCCTATTGCCGTACCGGGCACATTTCCAGACTCCGTGCTGCTACTGAGATTATCGTGACAGAAAAACCCAATAACACTGCCCGACCCAGGAATCGAACCCGGGACCTCCCGATCCCATGCGCACATTTATGCCGCGAGACCAACGAGGCAGTCGTATAGGGTTTGATGTCGAGTTTGCCGTCTATACGCAAAGATGGTATTTGCATCGTGTTATCCCTTAGTCGCCTCTTACGACACCCACGGGAAGATAGGGGGTGGTGACACTTGTATTCTATGCCGTCAACCACACGGCGAGTTACAGAACGCTAGTTAATGGATAGTATTTATATAATTATTACACAAACTTGCATTTTTAAACGGAATCTATATTTTTTTGTTTCAAATGGGTACTCAGTAGCACATAATAATGAAGCGTCACAGCATTTTTTTTAACTTCAAGCTAATCTCACGTGTTTTGTCACCAGCCGCGCGTGAAGGTATTTTTTAATAACACTGTTATTTTTCACGTGATCTAAAATTATCAAATCCTTCTTCACGATATTTTCGTTTTGCAAACTATCAAGTATATATGGGCGCAAATTAATATATAATGATTATATTGTTACGAAAATGTTAATAATATTTAAGATTGATATTTAAATAACTATTTGTGAACACAGAACTGAGAACTTCACTACTTTAGAATATTAGACACTGTATTGACTGCTTCACTGTTTTATAAATATTGGGTATTTAATTTATCGCTTAATAATTAAGATAACTCCAGAAACTTTCAAAGTGAAATCAATTAGTATTAAATAACATTATTCTGATACTTTTATGTTAACGGTAATAAATAACCTGCGCTTATATTTACATCCTGTTGATAGCATCCCATCACCATCTTTTGCGAATGTTGTAAAGCAGCGTTTGATTATTACAATAGATTTATATTCGTATAAAATAAATCATATGGTGTTGTGCAATATTCATAACAATATTAATGTTGATTTTTGATAATTAATTGTACAGTAATTTCAATTATATGTTGAAAAGGAAGTGGCAGTTGTTAACATTAAGTGTAATGACGGTTAGTTTATAAAAAGGATTGTAGGTCACATTTTAATTCAATTCTGTGCTAGAAATCGTCTGAAATAAACCAAGTAATATTACGTGAGTCTTTTTATTATAATGGAGTCTGGACTGGACACGATAAGCCTGGCGTATCGCCGACATATACGTGAATTCATAGCAATGTTCTTTTTCATCAGACGTTTAGAACGTTGTCTTAAATAGGTAATTAATTTTAACAAACGTCTTTTAACAAGCTGCTCAAGGTGAAAAACTTCTTTTTGTAGTTTTTCTATTGTACGTAAGTGTTTAGCACACACGATTTTCATCGCTTCTGTACCTACTGGCGGCGAAATTGTAACTAACGTAGGCGCTTTAGTGCTGGTTGTCGGAGAAACAGAAGATGTCTCATTTATGGAAGGCGCACGCGTACACTAAAGAAAGAAAAAGCCACGTTTTAATGCAAAGCAGTATATTAAAATAAATAAGCATACCCTTTGTGTTTGCCACCCTAGCAATCACTGATGATACCTGAAGCTTGATTTATAAGCCAAAGCCGATTGATAAAAAGTACCTTACACCTTTTTCTGTACTCCCATTACTCCCAGCAACGTGCATTGAACTTTTTATGATCGATTGAGTAGTCAAAATGTGAAAGCTTAACAAATAAATAAATTCACTTACATTTATAATAGGTATTAGTAAGGATATAGTAAAACTATGAAATGAGTGGATGTCGTCTAACAGCCTGGCCACGAACGGCCGCGACACGCTGAGCGACAAGCGATTTCAATGTTCATGCCGCTCTCTATTTTGCCGCCGGCGCTGTCACCTCAGTGCAGAACTAAACTGCACAAATAAACATCTAAATCGCTTGTCGCTTAGCGTGTCGTGGCTTTTCGTGGCAACAGTGTAACTGCAGGTAGCTGGCTGAATATTGTTTATAACATACATACATAGGCTCACGCCTGTTTCCCCGAAGGGGTAGACAGAGGCATATTAAACGCCCACTTTTTGCCAGGCTTTTGATCCCCCCACGTAATAGGTGGCGAGCCTAATGTTTTGTTTGCCAGAGCCTCATCCGTTGATAAGCAGGTACACCACTTGCAGGTGAGGTTGGCTTGGGACCCTACGTTCTTGGTGGGAACCCTATGCACTGATAATAAAATTGTAGAAAATATTAAAATTAAATTATTCCTTTGGTCGAGACATCGAACGGAGCCCAAGATCCGACTCCTGTTTGGCGCTACTACCCTAATAAAAGTAAAAGCAAGTAATTATTTAAACACTCACACTGATACGTTTAGAATGGAGGAGTAATGTTGGCACAGAATTTTCTTTTAGTCTGCGCCATCTGTCATTACTATAAAAACATTCCGCAGTAAAATGCTTGGAACAAATTCTATGGTGCTTTATAGGCACCCAATTTTCTCCACGACATACTGCAGCAATCCACTTATTTTATAAATCTTTATCACGTGCACAAAGAATCCAAAAAATAACGAGATAAAAATATACGGTGGATAGACATATCGATAAGATTTCTTACAACACTTGAAAAGTCGATATAAATATTATACGGCTAAATTCAAAATCATGATAGAACTGTCATAAAAGATGAATCACTAAAGTTATATAATTTGATGGCATTAAATTTTCTAAATTGTATCTTACACGTCAGTTGACTGTGTTCAATTTTTCAGTACTAGGGCTACCTCTATGTATTATATATCCAATCTCTTTGACCAAAACCCTTACGTTCGCGGACGTCTCATACGTTGTCAAACCAAAAGTTCCTATCGACGAACTTTGCAATTATATAATATTTTAAATTTGAGAAAATTATTGAGATAATTTTATATTATTTATCAATTTAGTGGCATATGCTTATAATACGTCTGATTGCAACTTAAATGAGTGAACAACGTTCTTTCATAAGGCAATTTTTATAGATATCGCTTTGGTATAGCTTATTGTTGCGGTAGACTTCATTATTGTAAGATTGGCGTCAACCTTGCTTGGCCCTATATTTATGACAATGTCTAGGAAGGCATCTCATCAAATAGGCTACATCTCGACGCGATACCTTCCTAGACATTCGCTTTTGAAAGGCTGAAACAATATTATGGGGATCTACGTATACCATACACATAATACTGTCACAGTTATAAGTTCTTTGGGTGGCTTAAGCCAAAAGACTGCCTACTACATATACAGCAAGTAGACGACTGATAAACGTTTATTTATAATTATTTTTCCGAAGTACCTAGATAGGTATTGTAATTATTTCATTTTACCAAGACACAGACAAAAGCGTAGCTCATTATACAAAGATTTGTCGTGTTAGGAATCCAACCCACTACCTCGGGTAACAGACCTTAGTCTTAGATTAGGGCTGGTTGGCAGCGAGTTGAATGTGCGTGCGTGGGAAGCGCAATGCGGTGCTAACACAGAATTGTAAATTTCATGTAATCTGTGGGTGCCGAATAGTTCTTTCTCCACCGGTTGTAGTTCAGGCCATGTTGATGGAAGACGTCCGGTGGGACGCTGATGTGGTCTCCTTCTGTGAAGCGGTCATGCTCCAGAAGGAGGCCGCCGAGCGGGATCGCGAGAGAGCCGATTCCGCTCGCAGACGCAGGCGGCCGCGCGCGTCGTGGCGGTGGCAATGGCCGCTAGCCTGACTCTTCCTTGGGGCCGTGGGCAATCAGAGATGTCGGACTGTCTTCAGAGATGTCTTCTCGGGGTCGTTCGTGGTTGGGCAGTCAGGTTGGGCAGCCCATCAAGTACCACCTGCCCATACTAGTATGAGAGTGGTTAGGGTAGGTGCCGCCTTTCGTTCTTAGTGACCATTTAGACCGGGTGAATTTCTAAGTGAATTGTAAGAAAATATCCGTGAAGAAGAGAAACATAAGAATAAATTAATTCTCTGTGACAACCTACACCTGGCGGTGTGATCCCAAACTAGGCACAACCTAGTGGCATGGTAGTCAGACAATTTATTAATATATATAAATATTGTTTTGATACACATACCAGTATTATAGTTATGGTAATTTGCTCATCGCACAAAGAGTTCTCCTGGGTGGTAATCGATCGAATGACTTTCGTCTTAGCACTCAGGTTTAGGTACCACTAGACCAATAGGCCGTTCTACAAGGGAGGCTTACCACTAACTCAGCAGGATGTGATACATTTGTGTGGGCTTACATAAGCGTAGCGCGTTTGTAATCGGGTACCGAGTCCAACATCTGATGATCCAGTGTTACCCAAACTGCCTCTTGACCACTTCAATAGATATTTAAAGGAATGGAGTAGGTATGTATATTAAAAGGCAAGCTCCAATTTCACATTTCGATTTTATTTATTCAGTGTATTAAAATGATGAAATCTGATACAAAATATTATTTTAAATAGAGTTGAAACAATCAACATCTGTTAGGCCATTTGATTGTTACAATTACAACGTGAACTTCACAGTAATAATGTATTTGGTTTGGTTTTCATTATTTTAGTAAACTACATAAGTACATACAAATATATACGAAGAGGTAGGCAGAGGTGTATTTCTACACCCACTTTTCGCCAGATATACTTTAGTCCCACGTAATAAGGGGCGAGCCTATTGCCTTACCGAGCACATTTCAAGACTCCGTGCTGCTACTGAGAATGTTGTGACAGAAAAACCCAATAATACTGCCCGACCCAGGAATCGAACCCGGGACCTCCCGCTCCCACGCGCACACTTATGCCGCGAGACCAACGAGGCAGTCGTATAGGGTTTGATGTCGAGTTTTCCGTCTCTACGCAAAGATGGTATTTGCATCGTGTTATCCCTTAGTTGCCTCTTACGACACCCACGGGAAGAGAACTAATTAATAGTATATTGTTGTTTAATGTCTAAGAAGTGACGATGGTCTCGATTTGGCTCGTAGCAAATTCCTCATTTTTGTTAACTTGCTATTATGTACTGTCCATGTGGTTGTGCTAACGAGCGGTTTATTATTCCGCTTACTGCTCGGCTACTGTAAACAAAATTAAAACATAAATTATTTAGTAAATATTTACTCAAATATAAGTCCTACGAAAATAACTAAACCCATTGACATTTAACTTAAGATTAATATTGTTCTCATACGTGCGCTATATCTTGTGTTTGAGTATATAGGTACTTACAATATTTTTCACCACAGCAGCTCAAACATGCAGCTTTCGCTGCGAGACAACAGTGAACAAAACTCGATTTTGATTCGAGCGTGAGTAAAAGTAGCTTTTTAATTTTTCAATCTTCAGTGTCACGAATTGACATTGTTCAGCCATAAATTTGAAACATTCGAATTTTACTGTGCTCTGTCTCTTTCACATGCATATAAAAAGTGAGTGAAAAAACAAACCCCTTCGAATTCGAAATTCGATTTTGTAATTCGACCTCAAAGAAAACACCTTCGGAAACGCAAATAAAAAAAGATATTTGTAATAAAGAAATTACTTTTTTTATATGTTATTGTTTATATCTTTAATTTATTATTGGATTTTAATAAAAATAAGTCTGATTAATAGTATAAAATTGGTATTTAACCAATACATTTTTATTTGGAATTACAACAATGATACATTTGAAAAATAAACATCAGGGACGCGGTATTAAAACGCGATTTAAAAAAGTAGCGGGAATAAAATTTTGCTGATGCTGATACAGTATAGCGTAACGTGTAAAATTATATTAATGTATAAAATAATCTAAAAAGATGAGTGAAACTAGCGATGATGACTGTACTTTAACACCAGAAGAGTTAAATCACAAGTGATTAATGCAGAATTCAATCTATTTCTGTTCATTTCTGTCTCCTAAGTAATATGTGTTCTCACTGCTGTGGTGAAAAGTTATGTGTGCTACACGAGAGCAAAGTTTTTTTGTATCTCGTGCTGTTGAGTCCCTCACCACGCTCAGGATTCTAACTTTGATTCATCATTTGATCATCGAATCCTTCGCTTGCTCGGGACTCAAAATCAGCACTCGAAACAAAAAACAACTTTGCTCTCTTGTTGCACAAATAACTATTGTTGGGGATTTATGCATATTATAAGACAAGTTAAGAATGAGAGTAAATACTGTAGGATCTTACGTAATGATAATTGAAATGCGTACCTACCTGAAAAGTTAGAAAGTCAGCCAAATTCAAATTCTCCAGCTTTTCGTCTATCTCTTCTTATATAGAAAGGATGACTATTATGCCGAACGCTGACAATTCGGGCTTTGTTTAACATCTTTCTCTGCTCTATATATTATTCCAAATCTGAAAAATAGGTGTTATTTATTGTAACGATCATATAAAATTCGTATTGGGCTCGATAAATAGCAAAAGAAGCTGCAATTGCGGTAATGTTGTGGTGCATCATCATTTGAATTCACCTTCGTTACTCTAGTGAAATAAAAACCTCTTCTACATGACCAAGTGTGATCATTAATTGTTTTTTGCATAAATCACTTATTACAGTAAACAATATTTCGGTACTTACCGTATAATTTGAATAAAATTATTTCATGATTTCATATTATAGGATATAGGATATCGGCCTAATATTTATTGACATTCAATGACATTCACATAATGACATTAATTGTCTTTTTAAAATAGTGCTTGCACATGGCGCGATGTCGCTACAGCCTCTTTAGTATAAGAATAATACTTACTATTTTCAAAAGCCGGTGTCAAGCACTAAACGTTTGACGTAAGCCCAACGTAAGGGTTGCGTCTACGGTTCGAACGCTCAATACAATTAGCACGATACCATGTTTGACATCAGCCAAACTAAAACCAAACGTTCACCAAATACGTTACGTTGTCAACGTTTGAACGTTTGAAAATAGCGCGATTAGCCCCTAGTTTGAGTAAAACCTATTGAGTGTATGCCGAGTCTTATTTTCCTGAAATGTACGATGGAGGAAGACCTGAGAGACGAAGAACGCCCACATTTTCCTACGTTACCTACCCTATACGTTATATATTTACTGAAAGCACTAAGTTTTCACTTCGTACAATTATTTGGACGAAGTAACTTTATAATGCTCAGAACTTTGACTTCATAAGTTTCAGTTGCCGGCAGATTAATTATTTACGGTGACGGTATTTTAAACAGGATCTTGATGAAAAGTTTATCATCCGCAACCTCGACTCAGTTCACATGGCAGACGTCTTGGTTTTTTTTTCCATGTCTTTCGAAGCTAGTTCCAGTGACGTTGTAGATTTTAAGGAACCAGTAATTTAAAGTCTTCTGCTACAGACTTCTAGCACATGAATCCGCCTGAATCTATTTCTTAGGTTGTCTGACTATTTTGCCAAGTTCTAAAGCTGTACTTCATGTCGTAACTTTTCATAATGATATAGAGCATGCTTTGCATAATCTGATTGTTCATACAGTTCAGTTTCTAAAGAAACAGAAAAAGTTTACTGAAAACTAAACAAAAATTTACAAGAAAATGGCCTGTTCCTTTGTTCTGCATTTTAACTACTTCGAATTGGAAGATGTAGTATAAGCTTATCATGTCGCATAGTATTTATAAATTTGAATGCTTTGTTGGGCCTCTAGTCAAATTGATAGATACACATATTTTTCTGATAAATTAACTTGAATTGTTTGAAAACTTATTTAAATTTTTGTTTTGGTAAAGAACAATTGTAAAAGTGATAATCATTTTTGTTTTGATATATATTACTTTCAATCAATTTAAATATTACATTTTTAGGGTACTTTCTAGCTAAAGAGTGTCTGATTTGGGAGTTCAATTGCACCAGTTCACAATAATTCTAATCAACTCTCCACCATTGACTGCGATCAGTGCAACGACTCAGTTCATTCAATGAATAAATGCCTATTAATATCATTTTGTTATATTTTTGTGTCTGTGCTATTATCCGCTGAGGAGTTCAATGCTCTAGAGTCAATCCCGAAAGCAAAATTTAGTTTTGTTTGACATAAAAATAGATCATCATCAAAACTAAACTAACTTCCTAGATAATTTAACCGAATAACGACCCTCACAAACCATGCAAGTCTTTCCATTTGACAAGACTAGAGGTATCTCACAAAATACTTAGATGTCAATAGTTTGGAGATTTCAACTGAAATTTTCTTCTTTCAAATTAAATATTATTTTGTAATATTCATTGTCAATATCAATATCTTCTCCTTGCTCTGCTACAATTTCACTTATTTATTCATAAATAATCATCTTGAGGTCTTCAATAAAAAAATGTTTCAATCTTTGAATATCCTTAGCTATATAAGGATTTAATGGAATTTGAGCCTTTTACAATGGACTAATATTCAGTTCCAAAGGCAGTGTAGGCTTTGTCCCTCCATGGATTGCCCACACGAGACAACACTTTGTGTCATCCATAAATTGTTGTTTCGAGTCTGTTCATTGTCCGTTGGTTGTATGTTTGTAAAGGCCCCCGCGACACATGATTTAGTCTTATTGCGGGAGTTGTCTTATTTACAAAAAAAAAGAAAAAAAAAAGATTCTTGTCTATTCTCAAGTAAAGTTAGACTTAACCAAGACTAATGGTGATTCTTGATCTATTTTTATCATTCTTGCAGCTTTAAATTTCATTGCTGGTTTACACGTTTTTAAAAAATAAGGCTCTAGTGCCTTTTCAGACCAAAAACATGTCATGAGTGATACTTTTTACTTCATTATTATTTCACAAAAACTACTTAACTGCGTTCAGATACGTCGTTTTTGTAAAATTTACACGCAGTTGTGTAGTTTTTGTAAAATATGAGTTTTTCCCAGTGTGATTCTGAGCTCATTACGCTGTTTTTGTAAAATCTAATTAAACTGTCTAGTGTAACTTTTTCCATAGATCAGATCATATTGCCATGTTTAAAAAAACCTTCCAATTGTTAGTTACGTAGTTTTTGTAAAATGCCCTTCAAATCTGGGGGCACGGCAGTGCCCCCACCAAGTCAAGCAAAAAAGCGGCACGGCCGTACCATCCTTTTCTCGAAGCAATTCAGGCCATTTTCAACCCCCTATAACTTCGTTGTGGATAAAACTAGAAACCTACTTTTTAAGTAACCATGCTGGCATTGTATAAACATGGTGAATTTCAAATTTCATAGAGTTTGGACTAGTAGTTTAAGAATTATAACGAGTCAATTTTCGTGATTTTGTCACTCACTGACCGATCATCAAAAGTCTAAGGCACTTCTAGCAGACATAGAAGCTTCAAATTTAGAATACAATTAGTGTTTAGTGTATAAATCAAGGAAAAACTAAAACATTGTTCAATTTCGGTCCAGTGTTCGACATACATCAACTGCATAAATAACTTTGTAATTCCATATAAACATATGAGATTACAAAATTACGTTTGCAGTTAGGGCTTTAATTAAGAAAATTCGTTGTTGGTGTACAAGAAGTAGAAGGTACCGGAAAGGACAAAAGTAAGACTATCTACAAAAAGAAATAAGATCCCATTAAAACAATACTTGTCAAAAATACCAAGTCTCGCGACTAGTCGCGACCGTAAAAAATTGTGAGATCCATGTAATACCAAGTCAGTTAATTAAAAATCTTGAATGTTTTAAATAAATATATTGACTTGGCAATCGCATTAAACAATTTAATTTATACATATATTACTTATGAGATGAGATATATTGTGTTTTCATGCGATGGCCGAGTCAATATATTTATTTAAAACATTAAAGATTTTTAATAAACCGACTTGGTATTACATGGATCTCACAATTTTTTACGGTCGCGAGACTTGGTATTTTTGACAAGTATTGTTTTAATGGGATATACCTTAGGACATTTTGCTTAAGTATTCGTTGCATCAATAAGCAATATTATAAATTCGAAAGTGTGTATGTTCCGTTTTCAGGCTAAAACGGCTGAACCGATTTTGTTGAAATTTGATAAAGAGATATACTGGACCATGGAGATGGACATAGGCTACCATAAGATGCAAAAATTAAGCTGAGAGGGATTATAGAGAGGCTAGAAGTTTGTTCGGCTTTACCTTTTGGAAGTAAGAACGCGTGCACTATAATAATGGAGTGCGCATTTGTTATCGTATATCTCTCAGTACTGACAAATACTACATAATGTCATATCGTGCACGGTGATTACATTGTTCGCATATATATACTAACGGCTGTAACGATTTGGCTGAAAATTGGTGGGGAGCTAGCTCAGAACCAGAAAAAACACATAGGATATTATCTAAATTTTTTACATTTGTCACTCTCTTACTTTAAAAGTTAGAACGTGTGTGTGTGGGTCCCCCAAACACTTCTTTGGAACCCTATAATTATCTTTCAAACGATTTACTTTGAGAAACAATATACACACATCAACAAAGTCTAGGGATATCTTAATCCTAAATTATTTACGTTTATAGTTTAGAACCTTGTTAGTTTCCACAAAAAGTT
This sequence comes from Euclidia mi, assembly GCA_944739405.2. Classification (NCBI taxonomy): domain Eukaryota; kingdom Metazoa; phylum Arthropoda; class Insecta; order Lepidoptera; family Erebidae; genus Euclidia; species Euclidia mi. Next base: position 22,369,742 of record OX123191.2, on the reverse strand, counting down.
TATATACAGATTAAAACCTCTTTTATTCTATTTTCAAAATTTGAACATGGAAAGAAAAAAAACAAAATAATAAACAAAATATGGCGGCAAATTTGCTAGTAATTCGTTACATTAAAGAAAGTTAAAACTGCACGGTGATTACTTTGTTCGCATATATATACTAATAATTATATACTACGCTTAAACGGCTGAAACGATTTTCTCTACTAATATTATAAATGCGAAAGTGTTTATAGATATATTGGACATCTATTGGAACATGGCTTTGGCATTTGACTGTATGCAAGGCGATGTTATTATGTACCTATCAGTAGATATAATGGTATAGTGTCATGAATAGCTACTGACCGAGCTACTTTGTACCCTATAGAGCTTCTGAAGTGTTTAGGATAACCAGGAGTGTCTTCACACAACTTGAGACTCATAGTAGATTTGTATTACCCCGAATTTAACGCGCGTGATGCCGCGGGCAAAAGGTAGTTTGACGTAAAAATTAAAATATTCTTCCTTATAATACAGATGGCGCTGATGGCGTGTTCAAATTTACACGTTGAACAGTTTTAATTAATATTTTCACTAAACAAAATAAAATATCCAACATTTTAACTAAATACCCTCAACACAAAGGTCGTACTCATAATATAATGCAGTGTCATCTCAAAGGACAATTTAAAATAAAATAGCAAATTCTCGTCAGTTCTGAATCTCACCAAAGCAAACTAGGTTGAAATCTTATTTAAAACACTTCAGTGATTAGGAGATTATTATGCCGATGGTACAAACTCTATTTAGAGAGTAAAATTGAAATTTCCGATTTAAGTTTATACTTTAATGATAAAACAAGTACAGCCTATGATTCAAAGTGTAATTTCTGTCCAAGAAGTTAGGCTAATCTAATGAATTGGTTAGCTGGAGTTGCTGCCGCTAGTATAAACACACAATTTCAATTTATTTTATTAAAACTGTGTAGAACGAATAGTAAACTGACTTATATTGAGATGACTGTGTTAAACAATATTTTGATAGTTGATATCAAATTCATTGTTGGTTAGTCAAGAATTTTCTTATCTCTACGATTGTTTTACCTTTGCTCTTTATTATGAATACATAAATACATTTTATGGGTTCTTCAATTACATATTTTCACATCCGAAAACATTTTATTTTGAGTACAAATCGAAATATTACAAAGCAAAAGTTAATTTACTGCCTGCCTCTGTGGTCCAGTGGATAGCGTATGCGACTGCTGATCGGAGATCCAGGGTTCAATTCCTGGGTCGGGCAAAAGTGTTAGGTACTGGGTTTGTCCGAATACTCAGTAGCAGCCGGGCGTCTGGTTTTGTGCGTGCGAAGCTGCTGGCGTCGACTAGTTACTTATAAATCTAAAGCCTGCAGTTAGTCATTTAGATTTTTAATTGAAGATTCGTTAGCATAAAGACATGAGAGTTTGATCTCACTACCATTTTATTTAGCTTTCACGTTCCTTTATATACATTCGATAAAAAGCGAAAGACTCGCAGCAGTTCTTTTATTTTTATCAAAAGGACGAAATGAACCAATTCAACTTAAATAATGCTTGCCTATTGCGACTGTTGTTATGGTGCAACTAAGCAATAAACTAAATACAGGTTACACCGACCAGTGTGAGGCTATCGCACCAATTTAAATTTTGCTGGGTCGGAAATTAGACCTTTAAAAATCAATTAAGAGGACACCAAGGTAAATTAGATCTGTTACTCTAAAGCGAGGTGACGCGGTCGCTACGTGGACGAAGCGTCAACGCAAGGCGAATATCTGATAAACGCGCACGGCTGATACACGCTAGTAGGATGGAACCATTAAAGAATACAAACTTGTATTTCTATCGCTACCGATGACGGTTCGTTAAATCCCTTTCTGTAGCTCGTCTATAGCGGTCTGTGCTTCTTTGTGTCAGGTGATTTCAGCCTTTTGTTCGACGCGTATCTGTTGCAGGTGCTATACAATTTTATTTGTAAGTCATTCAAGGTTGTATTGTCTACGATTGTACAATGTGAGACGATTATCTATGTTTACCTACTTATATTTATTTTTGCTTAGTTTGGGATGAGATGGCGTTGTGTGTATGCGGTAAAATAGGATAGAAAATACCTTAAAATACCTTATGGTGATTTTACTGTTGAGTGCGCACGGGAAAGATGATTGACGCGTTAAAAGGATAGTGTCATCTAATGACCATTTATTTTAATTGTTATACTCAAGCCATAATAATATTAATATACTTGGAGTTGGTACGCATACAATTCGCCATTGTATGAGTATCTTATCTTTACAAAAATAAAGCTTATTTTTATAAAGCCTAAAGATATATATCTATATAATTATATGAATATAAAAGTAAGTCGTGGTAGTAACACTATTTATAACTCAAGAACGGCTGTAACGATTTGGCTGAAAATTGGTGGGGAGCTAGCTCAGAACCAGAAAAAACACATAGGATATTATCTAAATTTTTTACATTTGTCACTCTCTTACTTTAAAAGTTAGAACGTGTGTGTGTGGGTCCCCCAAACACTTCTTTGGAACCCTATAATTATCTTTCAAACGATTTACTTTGAGAAACAATATATACACCAACAAGGCCGAAATCGCCAAATAAAATCAAAACCCCTGAAATCACAACGGCTCAAGAATCTCCAAAAGAGAACCTTGTAGTAATTGGTTCGAACCCACTAGTACTAGATGGCGTTACTGAAACATCACAAAAGTTCATGAAACAAGAGCCTAAGTTAAGCTCACATACACCAGCAAAGCCTGAAGACAGGCACAATATAATTATATCCCATAAAAACAATACTTGTCAAAAATACCAAGTCTCGCGACCGCAAAAAGTTGTGAGATCCATTTAATACCAAGTCGGTTATTTAAAAATCTTTTATGTTTTAAATAGATTGACTCCGCCATCGCATAAAACACAATTTATCTCATAAGTAATACATAATATATAAATTAGATTGTTTAATGCGATTGCCAAGTAAATGTATTTATTTAAAACATTAAAGATTTTTAAGTAACCGACTTGGTATTAAATGGATCTCACAACTTTTTACGGTCGCGAGACTTGGTATTATTGACAAGTATTGTTTTTATGGGATCTCATTTCTTTTTTGTAGACAGTCTTACTTTTGTCCTTTCCGGTACCTTCTACTTCTTGTACACCAACAACGAATTTTCTTAATTAAAGCTTTAACTACAAATGTAATTTTGTAATCTTTTATATTTATATGGGATTACAAAGTTGTTTATGCAGTTGATGTATCTCGGAAACTGGACCGAAATTAAAAAATATTTAAATTTTTCCTTGATTCGTATACTAAACACTAATCGTATTCTAAATTTGAAGCTTCTATGTCTGCTAGAAGTGCCTTAGACTTTTGATGATCGGTCAGTGAGTGACAAAATTAAGAATTTTGACTCGTTATAATTCTTAAACTACTGGTTCAAATCGAATAAAATTTGAAATACACCATGTTTATACAATGCCTGCATGGTTATTAAAAGATCAGGCTTCTAGTTTTATCCACAACGAAGTTATAGGGGGTCGAAAATGGCCTGAATTGCTTCGAGAAAAGGATGGTACGGCCGTGCCACTTTTTTGCTCGACTTGGTGGGGGCACTACCGTGCCCCCAGATATATTTGGAGACCAACAAGCTCTAGGACTAGCCAGGAACATATTAAAAACAAGATCGAACAAATGGAATGATAGATATCGCGTATCTTCTATGATTAAACCGTACGCAACCAGTGAGCAGATCCTGAGCCGCTGCAATGATGATTTTTTAAGAAAGCTTACCCAGGACGACATCATAATCAAAATCAGGATCAAACGACAAATACCTATATAAGTTAATGTCAGACCTATGTAATGTATTATGCTAGTATGCTACGCAATCAAACTGTATTCCTAACTAATATTCAAAAGAATGCTTTTCTTAACGTGAATATGTTAAACAGTTATATAGAAATAATCGTAAATAACTACAAAAACTGCAAGTATATAAATGCCACAACAATGATGACTTTTATTAACATTATTACTCGCATAACTATTTAAATACTTTATGTAAAAAACTAAATATGGAAATAGACCACAGTTACTACCGGAGTGAAATCTTAAATAAAATTAAGTACGGCCTCAACATGCAGAAGGTATCAGCAGCAAGTAATTTAAAATCTAACGGGACGGTAAAAAACATACCAATAAAAAATTACATCATATTTTAATAATCTTAATATATAAAATCCTTGCGTTACTGACTGACTGACAGACACGCTACAGCCGAAACTATTGGGCGCAGGAAGCTGAAATTTGGCATGTATATTTCTTGGGGACCGTAGGGGTGCACTAAGAAAGGATTTCCCGAAATTCCCACGGGAACGGCCAAAACGGGTAAATTAAAAAAAATGCAGGCGTAGCTGCTGGCGTCCTCTAGTAACAACAATAATCAGCAATCAGCATCCAAAATGATTTTTTTTCGAGAATAATTATATTAACATTACTCTATTTCACCAAAACATAGCCGGGCTGTTAAATAAACAAGACCTTCTTGAAATAGCAATAAATAATCTAAACAGTAACAATACTAATATTGACATTATCTGCCTAAGGGCGGTTTCAAATTAGCGTATTTTTCTGCGCGTATACGGTCGTTTCTGCATACGCGCTTACACGCGCGCTACATTACGCGCGTCAAAATACCGGTCTCTCGTAAATGGGCATATATCGGCGTGTTCGCTCGAAACTGTAGTGACATCTTGTCAGTGTCAACATGGATTTTGACGGCTCGCGCTTATACGAGCTTAGACGCACGTCAACGCTCGTACGAGTTGTGCGTGTGTCAAAAGGCGAGCCTATACGCGCCTACAGGCGCTTCCAAAAACGAGCTTATACGCGCGTATAAAACGCTAATCTGAAACCGCTCTAAGTGAAACATTCATTAAACGTGGAAATGAAAAAAATATATACTTTTCTCGACCAAACCAACGTAGAGGTGGTACATGTATACTAATACGAAAAAACTTAGAGCTTAAAGAAGTAGGTAACTTAATACTACCAATTCCTCTCCATTTCGAATGCTGTGCTGTTGAAATCTCAAACCTAAACCTCATTGTGGTGTATATCTATAGAACCCCTACGTCGAATGTAAACATTTTTTTAGAGAAGTTGCAGCATCTGGCTGCTGTACTTAGCAAAAAGATAAACAAAAAGACGATACTATGCGGTGATTGGAACATTGACTTGCTCACACCTGACAAATCATGTAGAGAACTTGACTCGATTCTCAGCAACAATGACTTAATAAATCACATTAAAGTGCCCACCAGGAAAAAAGCATGTTTAGATTTAAAAGCGAGCAATATACCAGGCAGTAGTTCAAAACTTCATCACTTAGCTCTTTCGGATCATGTATCATCATCTTCATCAACTGGACAATCAGTAACAGTTAACTTGTCCATCACTGAAAAGCTAAAAAATAGAATCAACGGTTGGTTTCAGAACATAAGGGACCTTAGCAGTGAGAATATTTCAAAATATGGGTATTACATATCGTGTTTGCCCTTCTCAGAGGTATATGAATCACAAGATACGAACCAGGCGTTCGATTACTTCCACGATACAGTAAAACTCTTTTATAATTTATGTTTTCCGTATAAAAGAATCAAATGCGTGAACAAACCTACAAAAAATCTATGGCTAACTAAAGGTATTATATATTGCTGTGTTAAAAAAAGAGTTCTCTATCTGAAATACCATCTATATTTTTTATTTTTATTTTTTTATTTATAGACTCACGCCTGTATCCCCGAAGGAGTAGTCAGAGGTGTAATATTACCACCCACATTTCGCCATGAATTTTTAGGTCCCACGTAATAGGGGCGAGCCTATTGCCGTACCGGGCACATTACCAGACTCCGTGCTGCTACTAAGAATTTCCTAACGGAAAAACCCAATAACACTTTGCCCGACCCGGGAATCGAACCCAAGACCTCCCAATCCCACGCGCATATTTATGCCGCGAGAACAACGAGGCAGTTTAACCATCTATATAAACACAATAAATCGCAAAATAATAAAAATTATAAACAATATTCGAAAATCCTAAAAAGAATTATACACCAAGCGCAACGAATTAATAACCGACACTACATTGCAAAATCAAAAAGCAAAGGTAAAGCAGCATGGAACATTATCAAAGAACACACAAATAGGTCAACCAAAAATACCGAAATTAACACAATTAAACTCTAAAACAAAGTGCATAACGACCCAAACCAGATATGTGAACTGTTCAATCAATATTTTTCACATTCAATCACATTTCCTTAACTAACATCCCTTATCCTTAAAGTAAAGCAACACCCGATATTTGTGCATGTATTCCGCAGAGTAATGACAGCATTTTCTTAACACCAGTAGACGAGCCTGAGTTATACGAAACTATTATTGTTCGCGACAGACATTAAAAACTATGACAGTGAATAGTGTATTCGAAAGAAATATCGAAAATCGCGAGTGAAAATCGTATAAAATCAGTGCTATCCAATTGTGCGGTACACCAGGTTCGGTTCCCGGATGCGTCAAAGTGATAAAATAACGCTAGAATAGTGAAAATTAGCAAATCGTTAATAAGAAGTGCTACGTTGTTAATAGACATCAGTTTTAAACTTGTGCTGACTGTAGGGACTTATATATCGATCATAAATAGTGTTATCAGTTGTAATAGATAAGAAGTAATAGTTGATAAACAGCTGTTTTGCTTACATAGTATTTTTATAGATTTCTAAGTGTTTTTGCTTCGTTTAGGCTTGAAATGATGTCTAGATACTTTCTTATTGCTAGTTATTACCTTATATAGTTAAAATAAACATAATAACAAACATTTGCATGTTTATCATAAACTTTGTTCATGTACGACAATGTTTACTTAAGAAAATTTGTATTTTTACTTATGTATCGTAGGATTTCCTGTAATAACTTAGAATTGAATAAAGATATTTTCATCGCGTTTGTTTTATTAGATGCTCCATATAGTTGCACACAATAGCCCATCAAAATGACATATATAACTATAGTATTTAATGGTTTTTTAATAGAAAATACAGTGGGCGGGGCCTCGTGTGACGACATTTTTCGGTAGTTTTTCTTGAATAGCTTACTGACGCAAGCAGATAGGTTTAGGTATTGTATACCAATAGATAGAACTTTTTGAGACCTATCTAGTTATGTATAGAGCATATATGCATGTATCATAGTACCTAAGATAATTACATGTATGTACCTGATTGAAAATAAAGATTCGCTGTGCACATGTTCGGTGCGGTGGTCGTCGTTAAGGTAAAGTTTCGAAGTTCCTAAGCGACCATGTTTTCGGCCAGTTTGTTGGCGTCCCAACCACCATCTTGTGACCAAGTAACCATATGTAACCACCAAGCACCGAACACCTGAACAGCATCGCTCCCAACGTATGAAGATGGCAACACTGACCGCGGGACAGTAGGGACACGTTTCACCGTGCCTCTATAGTTTAATTCCATTTCAGTGGTAAAAAGTGAACAAAACAGTCTCAAAATAAAAACGTACTACAAACGCGTAATACTGTGTACAGTGGTCTCTATAATTATAAAAGTGATTTGCATACGATCAGTGAACTTATTAAACAAAAACACTTTATTCAACGAACTGAAAATTTGTGATTTGTGAAATAGCTTGGAAATAGCAAAGCGTCACTTGCTTATCTGACCAATAGAAACGCTCACGCACACATGCGCATCTATTGCACGATTAAATCGCACGATTATTTTGCACGACTATTTTGCACGACTATCTTGCACAACTATTTTGCACAATAACATTGCACAATTATATGGCACGGTTATATTGGACGACGGTTTTGCATGATAGCGATATTATTTGGGAATATTAATTCAAAATATTTGAAAAACTATGAATAACGAGTGTAGCGCTTGTTGTTCACATAATAGATACCTACTACATGGAATGTTCTAATAATAAGTGCATGAAAAGATATGACTTAAAATGTCTTATTATTGCCTCTGGTGCTTTTAAAGCTATATACCCTAGCATATAAAAAGAAATGGGTACGCCCGGATTGCATTTGTCTGAAGCCGAAATGTGGAAACATGGAAACGCCCTTGGGAACTGACAAAGCTGACTTTAATATTACCACCACACCGCTAAATAATGTGAACACCTACCAGCCAGTAGCCAGGCCCAGTTCTCTCCTATTATGATGGATAAAGATGTAGATGCTACGTTACTTGTTGAACTAAGGCAGTTTCGTTCGGACATTATTACCCGTTTAGACAGCCAGGCGAATGCAATTACGCAATTGCAATATCAATTTTCACAGACCAAAACTGACCTCGACAATCTAGTAAAAATAATAACAGTCATTGAAAGTAAAGTGACTCAGACTCAGAACCACCAATCCCAGAAGACAGTTACTGAAGAGGCAACTACGAGCTCGCCCACCACATTTGCTGAAGCTGTGACCCTAAATACTTCACCTAACATTCAACACACCAAAATCGCGAGTATCCAGCATTCCGCCAAAACGCAAAAAGTAAATAAACGTATGGCCACGAAACCCGCTATGTCATCAGCTCAGTTGAACATTACTGATACAGTACATATCACGGATCCTTTTGAAAACGTGGCAAACGAGGCAATAAACCAAGCTGGCTGGACTACCGTGCGAAACAAGAAATTCAGCCGTTTATCTAAGGATGTCAGTATTGGAAAAAATACTGAGATAAAAGCAATACTCGCTGCAGAACGAAAAAAACACCTACACGTTTGGCGACTCCATCCTGAAACCACGGTAGAGGCTATGACTTACCACGTTAAAAGTATTTGTGGCCAAGACGTAGTTACGAAAATTGAAAAAATAAAGCATAAAACAGAACGAGACTATTCATCATTCATAATAGGAGTACCAGAAGAAATGTATAGCGAGTTAAATAAAGCAGAAGTTTGGCCGGACAAAGCAGAATTTAATGAGTGGATTTGGTTTCGTAGATATACCAATAGATATACCAAAAGTACGTTCAACGAACAACAATGATATAGAAATATTTTATCAAAATGTAAGGGGTCTTCGTACAAAATTAGAAGTCTTCAGAAACAATATAATATCATTTGATTCCGATTTATACGCTATTACTGGATCCGGCTGCAACGAATCCATTCAAGACGCAGAAATTGTCCCTCAGGGATATAAGATAATACGTTGTGATCGAGTTGATGGGCGTAAGCAAGGCGGCGCGCTTCTCGTGGCCACACACCGGTTCGAGCTGCGACAAGTGCATGTATCGGAAGCATCGATAAACACCTGCGGGTTTGAATTGGTTAGTGCAACCATAGTAAAAACAGAATAGTAAGCTAGCTAAGGCCGCTCGGCGAGTTAATTGCCTACTCTTGCGTTGACGCACGGGTTGTCCCGTGTTTACACCGCGGCGCCGGCTTTGTCGGCGCACGCGCTTTTTCGCCGTTTTTTTTAAGTGATTGCGCTGAATACTACAGAATTTAAGCTTGCATATATTTTTTTCAAATACCTACTGACTAGCTAAGCGTTATATAACTATCTAAATGCCCTTTATAGGGAGAAAAATGTAACAAGTTTAATTTACTGTCGTTTAACACATTAATAACGTTTATTACAAAACTGAATGTACATAAACAATTCGAGCGGGCGAGCAGAGTAGTACCTACATGAATGTGCGTGATCAGACGCGCGGCGCATCCCTTCGCCGAGCTTGCCGCGCTCGTGAGATTGTGTGCGTGAAAAGTGCGTGCGTACAGGGAGCCCCGGCGACTCACGCATACATTCAAACCAGCGTGGCGGCGGCAGCCGATTTATATGAAGCTATCCTACTATTCTGTTTTTACTACGGTGCAACGGTCCATTTAAATAATAGATTGTTATTTTTATGTTGTGTAGTTTATATCCCACCTGCGAGTTCTGAGAATGATTACATGATTCTGTTTAGGTTAATAGAAAATATCGTGGCTATAATGGAAGAACTAAATAACTCAGATTTTGGCCAAATTGACCTTTTACCATTTTCGTGAACCCCAAAATGTGCCGCATCTTTTGGTCTAACAAACATTCTTATATCTTAACCCAGTCCAAAAATAAAGCCATTCTTGTGTTTCAATTATAGAAATAGATAAGTATAAATGAACATTAAATATTAGTAGAAAAAATGACTAACTCTATAAATAAATGAACAACTGTGGCTTCTGATCACTTGAGTATGAAATAAATTAGCTAAATTGAGTTATTTAGTTTTTCCGCGCACGAAAATATTTTAATGAAACTAGTCAAGTGGAAGAAAAACTAAACAACTTGAGTTATTTAATTCGGGCATTAATGAGCATTCATTCGGTTTTTAAATATGTATTTTTATTTATTTCTTCTTCGAGAAATTGTAAATTTATAAGAGATTCCAATCAAATTAATGTCAATAGGTGAAGTAATTTAATATTTCTATTTATAGTATACGCACGTAAGCAAAGTTATCGTGCGATTCAGTAGTACAAATTAACGCGAAATAATGTAAACCTATAGACCAACCATTCTCAAAGTGTGCTCCGCGGAGCACCAGGCCTCCACGAAGCATTTCTAGAGGCTCCACGAAAATTTTGCTCCAATTAAAATAAAATTACTTAAATATAGCTAAATCACTAGGTAGAAAAATACAGCAAAATGATCGATTTAGATTCTAAACTCACTGCAACTTAAAGTAGTAGTACGTGCAATATGCTATGTTTTTACCGGCGTTTTATTACAATCGGATAATTATATTATAAACAGATATTCTATTATTAGACATGTTATGTTTCTAAGGTTGGAAGCGATATCCTAGTGGAGATATCAACAGACTGCCATTCACAGGGCTCGGGTTAGATTTCTAGGCACAAAATTTTCGAAGTAATGTGTTTCAATTGTTATCTAATTATGGCTTGCCTCGTGCCTCAGAAAGCAGCTCTTTAAGACTGGGCGGTGTGGACAGCCCTCTTTACTTTTTTCTGACATCAAGATTTTTGATGTCTTCCAGCCACCGGTGCAGGCTAGGTTTCTTAAAGGCTTTAGTACCGTGGGACAAATTCATACAGAGCATAATTTTCATAGGTTATTTAAAAAACCGAAGAGTAAACCCGGCCGCTGTGGCTGGCTTTTGTGGATTACGAAAATGCCTCCAACCCCATTGGAACTGGGCTGTCCTGCAATGCACTGCCTACACTACATGTCTCTCAGAGAGCTATGAAAAGGACAATGGATAATAGGATTTCGCTGATGGATAATTTCCAGAACGAGATTATCCGGCAAAAATTACCAACGAAACTGACATAGATCAGAGATATAGCAAATTGAATGGGGGAACTTATGGCCAGTCGTTTAAAAATCAGGTTCTTAAATTAAGGCCACGCCTCAGCAAGCGTAGTGTTGGCCGCCAGAATGGGTCTTGTGGCATACCCTGGGGAGGCCCACCTTTAGGAGTGATAGGCTTATGAAATGAGCTAAATGAGAAGAAGTAGTAAAAATACTTATTTGACCATTATACGCCCCCTTCCTATTATGAAAGCCTATAAAGGTGAGATAATACGTCGCGAGATAGCGAGCTAGGCGTGACGTGGCAAACCGATACTCCGAAAAAGTAGACCGAAGTTGTAATTATTACACCCACATTTGGCCATATCATGCATTTTTAGGTCCTACGTAAAAAGGGGGTCTATTGACGTTGCCGGGCACATTGCCAGATTTCGTTCTACTACTGAGAATTCAGAAAAATCAGTTACCTACACTCTTGCCTAACCCGGGAATCGAACCCAAGACCTCTCGATCAATAGACGTATAGGTTATTTACTGTGCCATGGAGGCAATCAGCGACAAAATAAATATAAAATATAAGAAGATTTATGTCAGTAATATAGTCTTTTCTACAAATGTGGTCCTTTTTGCTCAAATTCTTGCTTCAATTTGTCTAGTAATTAAGCATAGTATGCTGCAGTAATAGTTATCCCTTTCGATCTCTCTCCATGAACATCTCAAAAAGCAGTCAGCATCACTTTCCCAGCAGAATAAACGGCCTTTGTCCTTTGGAGTCGGTTCCTCCTTAGCAATTTACTGTTTGGAATGTATTATTTATTTGGGCGTATAATGATGTATCCACGTTTCATCTACAGTCAAGTACAGTCTTTATTTGGACCAAAACTTGGATTTATTAGGCCTTAACTACGCAAACAGAGCTTTAAAAAAATGTTCATTCGACGGATCAACGCGGTTTTGGTCTTAACGACGTCGACAACGACAGCTTGCTCATGCTTAAATCAATCTTCATTTAATATGTAACTAATTCATTTGTTGGTCATTTTCATACCATCTGCTATATCTTTTACTTAATTAAGCGGTCGTCTAGCACCATTTGGTGAAATTTTGCGACGTTATCTTCAGTGGTTGCAGTGTTTGGATGTCCCGGACCTTAGCTCCCTAGCTCTTACGACCAGGTTTAAATTCAGCAGCCCAAAATTTCATTGTAGTAAATGATGGAGCAGTGAGGCAGCGATAGTCTAGTGGAGGTACTAATAGTTGTCCATGCAGGGGGTATCGGGTTCGAATCCACGGCACGCACCAATGACTTTTCAAAGTTAAGTGCGTATTAAATTGTTAATTATCGCTTGCCCCGTGCCTCGGAGCACGTTAAACTGTCGGTCCTGGCTGTCTGGAAGATCCTTGACAGTCGTTACGGGGATTCCGTACCCTCAAATAAACTGGTACTGGTCTAAACCATGGAATATCGCCATCCCTTTGGGTTGCGGAGATCAAACGGTTGTCGCTCTGTGGAAAAGTTGATATTCTGTCATACCTGATTAGATCAAAAAGCGGACCTCGGGCTCTAAGACGTGTAAGTCTTGGATGCAACCGGGATAAGGCTAGCGCGATCATGATGGAGCAGAGAGTCCCCATAAACAGAGTTTTAATCAAACTTGAATGGCGTCGGCGTAGTGCCTTTTAAAAACAAGAATTTAATGCCAGCTCGATACAACATTTCCCATTTTCACAAAACACACTCACATCGACTTAATCGTATGGCTGTCAAATAGCAACTACTGCTACAAAATAGCTGAAATGTTGGTGGTTAACTGCCACAAGAAGTAAAATTACATCCACAACACTTTTTTGACGAGTGCTGCTTCCTTCAGGTTGAGGTCGAAAACTTTTCAGACCACCCTAGTATGTTTTAATACAAAGGCAAGTTATTTTTGTTTTAGTTGATTTTTGAAGATTTGTAATAAGTCATTTAGTTGATTTTATTACATAATTATAATATTTTGTTGTCATACCTAATTCTGTTAATTTTTTATATTGTAATTTTACGTTTATTGTTTATTATATATACAATGTTACTACTTCCAATCCAAGTTTTTATTTCATGTGAGATCAATAATCCCTACTAATATTATAAATTTGAAAGTGTGTATGTATGTATGTATGTATGTATGTTCCGTTTTCACGCTAAAACGGCTGAACCGATTTTGTTGATATTTAATATAGAGATATATTGGACCATCGAGACGGACATAGGCTACCATAAGTTGCAAAAATTAAACTGGGAGGGATTGTAGGGAGGGTAGAAGTTTGTACGGCACAAATTTACCTCTTAGAAGTAAGAACGCATGCGCTAATAACTGAGTGTTGCGCATGTGCTAACATATCTGTCAGTACTGTCACGTCATACATAATGTCATATTGTGCACATTGAAAAACCAGCCAGTTACATTCAGTACAGCCAAAGAGGTTTGATTACTCACATTCGAAATAATAAATACTTTTGCCCCGACCTATTACTTAAAATTGTTCGCATATATAAACTAATAATTATATAATAAGCTTAAACGGCTATAACGATTGTCCCTACTAATATTAAAAATGCGAAAATGTTTATAGAGATATATTGTGATGTTATTATGTACCTTTCAGTAGATAATGGTAGATAATGTCATGGATACTGACCGAGTTACTTTGGACCCCATAGAGTTTCTGAAGTCTTTAGAATAATCAGGAGTGGCTTCACACATCTTGAGACTGAAAGTAGATTTGTGTTACCCCGAATTTAACGCGCGCGAAGCGGCGGGCAAAAGCTAGTCAGTGATAAAATTTAACAAATAAACTTTCACTAAGAATGCCTAACTTTCGTGTTTAAATATTTCTTTAGGTTCAAAACTCAATAAGTGTACTTAGTTGACCTAAATTCATGTATTCACATTCATTTAATGTGTGGGAAAACTGAATAACTACATTATAGAATTAGCTAACTACGGTATGTTTGCAATATCTTGGTGTGGCAAAATTGGATAACTTGGTTTCTTATTTTTAATATTTTTTAGGTTCATGGTAAAAGCTAGTTTTATCAAGCATAGAATCGACAGCAAACATGCTTAGAGCATATAAAATCGCCGACGGTAAAATTGTTCTCCATTTCTTAGTGATGTAAAAAAAAGTGTCTAAAAAACAGTAAATCGCGATTATCTCGAAACTTGAAATGTTGAGTTATTTAGTTCTTCCATTATACTCACGATAGGTGTGATAGATATAGCCAAGTTATTGTTATTGGAGATTTTAATTTACATTCTTGTCCTGTAAATATTAGTAATTATTATGAATATTTTATGTCATATTGCGAGTTCACTCAAAGTAACAAGGTACCCAATGTGTTAGGGCGTCAACTGGATTTGGTTTTGAGTACGGGTTTTAGCGCGGAGGTGTCGGTAGTGGCGGCGCGCGACGCGCTGGTGCCCGTCGACGCGCACCACCCGCCGCTCGCGGCGACCGTGCGCCCCGCGCCCGCGTACTTTGCCCCTGCGTCGTCCTCGCCAGCCATCGAACCTAATACCGCGCGCTGGTCTGCGCGCGGTATAAGGTGCAGTGGAACTTTTATGAAGCCTATTATCAGTTATTATATTCGATGTTAACTTCTACTGACTGGAGTTCAATGTATATGGTGCATGACTTAGATGACATTTTAAATATATTTTATGATAAATTAGTTAATATTTTAGACAAATGTGTACCTAGGAGAAAGCTTACCCGAGAAAATTCGCAGTACGTGTATCCCGAATGGTACACAGTAGAGATCATCAGAGACATTAAAATTAAAGCAAGCCTTCACAAAACATATAAAAAATCAAAGCGCGATTGTGATTACTATGAATACGCCAAGTGTAGGGCCCGGGTTAAAAAGGTAATAGAAGTAGCACATACAGAACACAAAAATAAAATGCAAAACCGATTCGCTAAAGATCCAAAATCATTCTGGCAGTATATAGCGTCAAGGAAGTCTAGAATTAATCGGCAAAGTATAGTAAAGGATGGTCGTAATCACACGGATGAAGAATGTGCTAGGGAGTTCGCAGGCTTTTTTGAGTCGGTGTACAACCGAGAACCGCCGCGGCTAGACGCGCAGGCGGCGGCGGCGCGAAGCAGCGCCACCAGTGCACACGTACACATCGAGGCTTTGAGTCTTAAAGACCTACAGGCAGCGCTGATGAACCTCAAGCCAAAGCGTTCATCTGGTCCTGACGGTATACCGGCGTTTCTCTTCAGAGATTGTGCCAGAGTTTTAGTAGGCCCGCTACATCACATTTTCAATATCTGCTTACAGCAGTCGACGTTTCCGGCTAGTTGGAAGATTACACGAGTCGTTCCAGTGCCCAAGGTGAAGTCAGGTCCGGATGTCAGCGGTTACAAGCCAGTGGCAGTGCTGTCGACTCCGGCAAAAGTATTTGAGTCCGCAATCCAAAGCTGCCTACAAAGACAGGTACAAGCGCAGCTGTCGAATGCACAGCACGGCTTTCGGCCAGGACGCAGCACTGCCACCAATCTGCTTAACTTAATGGCACAGGTTATACCAGCTGTAGATGCTGGCGGGCAGGTAGACGCAGCATACTTAGACTTTAAAAAGGCATTCGACACAGTGGATAACGATGTCTTACTGGGAAAGCTAGCAGATGTGGGTTGTACGCCACACTTATTAAAATTCTTTGTCAGCTATATGCAGGACCGTCAGCAGTATGTTGATTACAATGGGTACGTGTCTGAGCCATACTTCACTAGATCCGGCGTGAGTCAGGGTAGCAATTTGGAGCCTCTTGAATTCATCATAATGATTAACAGCTTACCGGAAGTCGTAAGACATGGTTCATGTTTATTGTTTGCAGATGATCTCAAGTTGCTACTCGAGGTTAGGGATCAATCTGACTGTGAGCGGCTCCAGGATGACATGGATAGAGTGGTGAAGTGGAGTCATGACAATAAGCTATACTTCAATGTATCCAAATGCTCGGTAATATCCTTCACTCGTGCGCGCAACCCTGTCTGCTATGAGTACAAAGCATAGGCGACAGTATTACAGCGAGTTACAAAAGTACGTGATCTAGGGGTACATTTTACTCCAGATCTTACGTTTCGCGAATATATCGTAAAGATATGCAAAAAGGCATACAGAAACCTCGGGGTTGTACTTAGGCAGTCGCAAGGGTTCACTAACATTACAGCAATTAGGGTATTATACGATGCACTAGTCAGGAGTCATCTGGAGTATGGTGGCGTTATATGGGCTCCATACGAAGCCAAGTACTCTGTCATGCTGGAACGTGTACAGAACAAGTTTACGCGCCACTTGTACTGGAGACTGTATGGAGTATACCCGTTATACCCGTTGATGTACCCCACACGTTTTGTACTGGGTATGGTAGGGTACAATGAATTCGGGGTGCGGCGACAGTTCACACTAGTCGTCTATCTAATTAAATTACTCCACGGCGAGGAACACAATCCTGAAGTACTGCAGCGCTTGAGTTTTTGTGTTTCGGACCGCTACATATGGAGGCGCCGGCGTCCGCCACTGCTAGCCGTGCCAGCTAGCAGGACCAACCTACTGGCCAAAACGCCTCTGACGCGAGCAATTAGTACGATTAACAAAATGAAGAACATTATAGATATATTCGCGTGTCAGTTTAGTAAACTCGCAAAGATTATTTTATACATATTATGTTATAAGCTAGAGTAGTTTTAGGTCAAGTGGAAATGTTAAGTGCCATATTATTGTATTGTTACTTTCTTAATGTTAAATTTATGTTGTGTCTATAGTGTTTAAGTTATTTGTTTTGTAAATATGTTATATTTAAAATGCCTCACTAACGCATTAGGATAAGTGTCCTGTAATGTTAGTAGTAAGAGTTTGAGAGAATAAATAAATAAAAATAAATAAATAAATGTTTTGTTTTTGAAGCCCCGAATAGATCGAAGCCATACAGTCCACACACATAGAAGAACACACATCGTCGTAGGAACATTCGCCAGTCACACACCACCAGCGCACTGTGGCGGACCAGCTAAGGTTCGATTCCTGGCATCCGTTACATTTGTTGGTCCTTCGAGCCGGATAGAAGATTGAAGAATGCCTACGACGCGTTCAAGAGATCGTGCTCCCGAGGTCGCCGGGGGAGCGGCCGGCGCTGGGCCTAGTTTTAGGGCCGCGGTCGTCCGTCACGACGGGCCGTCGCGATCGCCGTCGACAACAGTCGGGAGTGACGCGCCGCCGCCGCCCTCCCCCGGCCCCGCGGGGAGGGACGAACGAAACATCACGCTTCAAGATGCAAGGGAGCGAGCAGAGGTGCAGTCGAAAAATAAAGACGGCAAGGAAAGGACGTTGCAACCATCCGATAGATCGAGCGTTTGTACAGCGCAACATAGTATGATAGAAAATAGAGATAGAAAAAAGCCAACGAGGGAACGCGACCGGTACTCAGCAGCTACGAGACGCTCCAATAAAAATGTGTTGTTGGCCCGCGAAGAAGTCTTGAAGATAAAACTACAGTTAGCACAGTTAGCACTATATATAACTTAAAAAATACAATATTACCGCCCAAAAAGGTGGCTGATATTCCTCCGCATTTTAATGATCCAGAAACAATAAATAGTACTTTCTTGACTGTGCCTGGTAATACAAACACTAACATTTCTTATCTAACTTTTCATGAATATCATAGATTCTGTGACGCAACATTTAGTTTGGCAACTGTAGACCAAGATGTCGTCTCTCGTATTATACATGGTCTCAAGTCAAACGCTGAGGGATTCGATAGAATTAATTTGTTAATGATTAAAATGACGTTAGCACACACACTACAAGCTATAACAGAAATAATTAATCGCTCAATTATGACATCTACAGTGCCTGATATATGGAAGATAGCTAGTGTTAGACCGATACCTAAAATACCGAACCCAACTAGCGTACATGACTTGCGGCCTATAAGCATTTTGCCATGTCTGTCTAAGGTCTTGGAGGTTGTCAGCCGGCAGCTTACCGAGTTCTTGGAAAAGAACAGTATCTTGCCTACACTGCAGTCCGGTTTTAGACGATTTCGAGGCACTACGACGGCCCTTTTGGATGTTACCGATAACATTTTGGCTGCCCCGGATAAGGGAATGTGTACTATTTTGGTCCTGTTGGACTACTCCCGCGCGTTTGATGCCATAAACGTAAATTTACTAATATCTAAGCTGCGCTTTTATGGATTCGACAACAGCACACTAATGTGGTTCCATAGCTACCTGAGTAATAGAATGCAATTTGTGGAGCTGAATACTTCAGGTGGAGCCACTATGACCTCGTCACTTGCCTCTCTAACAAGAGGTGTGCCGCAGGGCTCAATTTTAGTACCGACACTTTTCAGCTTGTACTGTGCGGACATCAAGCAGTCAATTAAAAACTGTAACTATCATATTTATGCGGATGATGTGCAGGTTTATTTGTCCTTTAACCTCTTGTATGCCGGAATTCCAGACACAATTAAAAAGCTATTGTGTCTCGCGTAGATCTGCGTTCCGGCATACAAGGGGTTAAGGTCGGTGATTTATGAAAGGCTATACAAGATTTGAATGAAGACCTTGAGTGACTGGTCACATGGTCCGAGAGTAACTGCTTGTTGTTGAATCCATCAAAGACGAAATACATGGTATTCGGCACCAAAAAGAATTTGAGTTTGTTGCATTCGCCAGCTAGCCTTCATAATTCTAAGAGGGAGCCCAATAGAGCGAGTGTCTGAGGCCCGGAATCTTGGACTAATAGTGGATTCGGACCTTCGATTTGAGAAGCATATATGTGATGCGGTACAGAACTGTTTTTACAAGCTAAGATTGTTATATAAAATGCGTCCCTATCTTTCGGAAGAATTACGGGTTCAGCTAGTTGGCTCCCTGATACTAAGTAAATTAAATTATGCGGATGCCGTGTATGGTCCTAGACTCTTAGCGCGTACAGAGAGACAGATACAGAGGGTGCAGAATGCATGCGCTCGCTTCTGTTTTTCAGTGCCATTTAGATGTCATGTAACGCCATATTTGAATAAGAACTCGATCTTAAAAATGAAATCACGTAGAAAACTGCATTTGGCTTGTCTTATGTTTGGTGTAATTAAGTTAAAACAACCGCAATATTTGTATGACAAACTGAAGTGGGTAGCAAATAGCAATGAACGAAACAGACAGTGCTCTAAACAATTATCTATTGGTCTACATCGCACAGAGGCATTTAGAGGCAGCTTTCGCTATGCTGCTTCGAAATGTTGGAATAATATCCCCCCTCCATTGCGAAATCTCACATCATTACACTCATTCAGGAAAAAACTAAAAAAGTTTTTTATGGAAGAGCAGCATAAATTAGGTAATATCAATATAAACGCCTCCTTAATTTAAAATTAAAATCAGCTACAAAGGAATAAGCATTAACTATCACCTATTTAGTATATTAAAATAATTTTATAATTAATATAATTGCGACTGTTATAATATATATAATAGTTCGTAACAATTCATTTGATTTCTATAAATCATATTACAATTTTATTTTCACTTAGGCTATATAATATTAATTTTAATCGGGAATGACATTTATGATTCTGTACATAATCTTATTATTGTAATTATTCAGTACCTTATGACATTATAATTATTTAACCATATAATTATTTTATTAATAATACGATTTTATTTTTGACAAATGTATTGATTTGATTAAATTTACAAAACAATTTTTATACCTATACTAAATTTAAGTTCCTAATTATTATGAATGTATCGTATGATTGTGTACCTAGTCATAGCTATTATTGTAATTGATTGTTTATAACTTACTGTTAAGCTTAGCAGCATTATTCCATGTCTATAAGGTTCATATTCTGTTGTAGGCGTCATTGATGTTATTAACGGTTAGCCTGAGCATACGCTGTGCGATCAAACCGTAGATTAAACCTGAAACAAATCAATTACTTTAGTAATGCATATCTTTCCGCTCTAAAGTCTCGCTGTCTGTAAGTAACCTTAATAGATGTATACACAACACTGGACGATGCCCGCGGTCACACCCGCGTTATTTAAGGCTACTGCTCTGCTCCCGTCGCTCATAGCGTGATGTTATGTAGCCTATAGCCTTCCTCCTCGATAAATGGGCAATTTAACACTGAAAGAATTTTTCAAGTCGGACCGGTGGTTCCTGAGATTAGCGCGTTCAACCAAACAAACAAACAAACTCTTCAGCTTTATATATTAGTGTAAGATATGGTGAGCATTTCATCTTACCTGTAGTAGGGCGGCCGCCTGGCACTCGAGCTTGTGTTGTTGTTGTATAAATACCATATTCTATTGCCTTGACTTCCTATATCACTCGAACTGGTCCTTTTTCCGTGTGAATCTGAAATGTCATAATCACAAGAAGTAAAAGTATTGTAAGAATCTTCAGTTATATTATCATATTATACATCGCGCTGTACCTGCACTTACCATAGTTCGCTGTTAGTTTTCTTTCTCAATGACGTTACTGTATAACTGCTAGCATAACATTCATAATATATACTTATATATAATGGCACCGTGTAAAGTTACTGGACGCTCGGCGTATGTAATGCGAGTTCGCCCCATTCTTTGGGAACGCGAACAGTACAAACAGCTTCGCCGGTGGTGATGCGGCGACTGGCGGGTGACGCAGGCTTTGTTTACAACACGCCTCGCGCATCCCGCCGCCACCCCGTCCTTCTGGCGCCGATAGATCATCGCGCGCGCACTGTGCCTTCGCCTTCGGTGCCTAATATATTTAACGTTTTATAAGTCCATAATTTATTAAATATTTATGTATAAGTACATTTTTTTCTTTTTTCAATTATGATTTAAATACGTTACATAGTTATTTATTTAGTCTATCTATAACAATTTCTATGCTTATGTTTATTGTTATTATAATTATATTATTATTACCTATAGTATCTGATATCACATGCGTGAGTCACAAGAGGGCCTGATTGAAAATCGGCGCCAGGCTTTTGCCTAGCATAATGTCGAATTAGGTGCTTTTTTTGGCTGCACGTGAGAGATATGTAATAATATCTAGGCTTTGGGCTGAAATTACTGATATCCAAGTATTTATACATAATATGTAAGAGGATAGTGCCAACTAAATGACACTGACATGACGTTTGACAGTTAAACTGTCAAACGTGTAAATAAGGTGTACCTATATAAGTCGACAGGCTCGGCTAGCTCGTCCTATTCTCCTTCGACGACGGCTCAGGTACGATATGGTTCTGACTATTTAATTGCCACTGTGTTCCAATATTCTGTGTTGCTTGTTCTTTTGTTTCATCATCTAGAAACAATGTAAGATAGTATAATCATTATCTTATTGATATTGTGTTGTGGGTAGTTTGATCGTTTGTGAGATATATAATAATAGATTTGAATCTATAATAATAGATTGTAATATAGGATAGAATAATATACTGTGGATCAAGTCGTATCAATGAGATTCATTAGGTATATACCTGTGGTAAACATTTAGTAAATTGTATTGATGCTAAATAATGCGTATTATGTTCTGTTGTAAGACAGACCTTTCTGGTAATATAAAACTACCCACAACATTGATATTTGATATAAATTGGCTGTACCACTGTTTGTTAATTATTGTTATATATAGTTATTGAAAAGAATGATCAAGAGTTTTATTGCCCGTTCTTTCTCTTGGTTCTATGTCTTTGCTTTGCGAACTGGGCTGTAAATGTAGAATCACGACGTAATCTAAAGATATATCCTTGTGCCAAACTGAATAAATGAAAGTATGATTTGATAGTTGTCTCTTTTATTTATCAAAACTGTCTCTACACTATAGGAAGCTTCCCTGATTCTGACATCAGAAGTGTGATAAATTTGCGCCCACAATACTAATACATCCAATTGCAAGTTCCAGAGTCTCCTCATCGTGAGGCCATGATTCTGCCTAAGCCCGTCACTGCACCGTTCAGCTGACGACGGAGAACGATTGCCCTACGATCCAGTAGCAACGTTGCCGAGAGCAAGCCGGTGGATGAGTACCTACTACATATCTTAACGATCTGCAACAGTATGCTGAAGCCAACAGCAACAACCAACTGCAAACGCTAGTAATGTACTTCCACCATGATTATAGCCATGAATGGTCGAAAAATATGACTGTTGTACCAGGTTATTTTAACATGTTCATCAAAAATGTATCTGAGTATAAAACTATGTAGGTAATAGCGAAAAAGTTACAGAAAATGTATAATAGATTTTTAAAGTAGCCGATATTGTTCTAATCTGTTGGAATTTAAATAGGCAACATTTGTAGTGATTGACAGAGACTCGGTATGAGCATTGGCTGTGTTGTGCTTTGTTGATAACTCTTTCTAGTGTTAGTACTGATTAGCGTAATCGTCCTGCATATTTGAATTCCAAGAATTAAGTGCTCCGAAGAATCTTTTCTTTTTTTTGAAGCGGGTCTGTGTCTAGCTAGATCATATCGATAAAATGATAGTTTTGTTTAGTAACTATTTCCATTTATTTTTTTAATACATACATACCTACCTCTTTATACTATATATAATAATACATACCTCATCCTCCTGAGGCCTGAGGGGTCATATATGCTACGTCTAAATATATAGCTCAAGGTATTTTTATTAAAAAGTAGTTATTGAAGAATGTTTTTATATTACATAGGATTAAATTGACTTGTTAAAGAAAGTGACATCATTTTGCTTATGTCTGGCACTATTAGATGGCAGTGTATCCAATATTTTCAAGTAGTGTTATTTTGGTTGATAATTATTGCCTGTTATTTGTAACGATTATAGTAGATAAAATAGTTGAAATGAAATGTGTAATAAATGCAGACATCTGTCTAATTAAATGCATCTGAAATAAGCTATTCAACTAAATTGATTCAATTTGAAAATAGTTCCAAATTACATCACTGTTTTTTTTTCGAAAACATTCTCAGTTTATTTATCCATTCTCGGAAATAATACAAATAAATTCAATAAATTAATAAAATATGAGACGGTATTTATTTTAATCTGCTTTTATTCATTGAACTTATGTATTTTTATTATGAAGTGCCATGTGTTAAACTGTAAACCTATTTAGACCATAATTGTAGTAATAATCAATCTTAGGATTAGTTCTCGGTAATGAACTATCTTATCAATTTAGTATCTCTGGTATAAACACTGCGATAGATAAGCTATTTAGAGATATTTTTTATGCAAAGATATATGTGTACATGTACTTTGTGTGGTTCAATTGTAGGAGACCATGGCAATAATGATTAAAATGGTATTTAATCATTCTAGGTGCTTCAAGAGTTTTGTTTATTTATTTTAAACAATACCTACTTACATGTAAGCTTACTATTTTTATACCAAACCTCTTACGAATCGTCAAATCTTAATTATAATGAAACTGAATGAACCAGATACCTAACGTAAAATACGTAAAAAAAAACGAATTAAAAACGATGTCAGTGTTCTGATTGTGTAAACGGAATGAAAATAGCCACGATCACATGATACAATTGATAAATTAAACTGAAATTGATGAAATTAAATAAGATATTCTGCTTAGTATAATAAGTATTTGTATAAGTACATTAATGTTTTTAAGTGTTGCGACCTAAATTAATAAATCTAGGTATGTATATTTGACTTATAGATATTGAAATATTAACCGACTGGTCCGAATTCTAACTAGTGTCTGGTTTGACTTTCTACACGACTATTTATTATACCCTATCTTACCAAGAGTACTTTTACTGGCATTGGCGTCTAGTTTAACTTTAGGCAGTTCACTGAATATTGGTAACATAAATAAACTATTAACTAAATTGGTTCATTCTTGATTACTAGTTATTTATTTATACTTTTGTACTGTTTGTACCTGCAATTCATTCAGGTCAATTCAGTTTATAGCATTCCATACTGTACATTTACGGGTGGTAGACTTACAATTAGGAAACAATTATCATGGAAAACCTTTTAGGAGAGAGGAGCAGTTTAGTAATATACTATAATAGTCTATATATTATGCCTAGGTGCATTTGATATAATTATTATAGTTAAAAGATGTTTTATAGTAACATGCTTTAATAGGGTCTGCTGCATTTATTCTAAATTGATAACATTTTAGTGTATTGTTAATATAGATATCAATTTTGATTATGATAAGTTACATTTATAGATTTTCCTACAGTTAATTTTTGTGGAATATAATAAAGAACTTTGTACTTTTAGATAGCTACGATTTATAGATTAATAACGTTTAGATTTTCTTTGATGACATAGTACCTTTTACAGATAACATATTTTTTGTTTTCTTACTAAAGTATTTAAGTTAAATTTTAAAATACATATACAAAGAAAATAAAAGGGCGGTCTTACTATAGGTTAGAGGTTCTGATCAGCATTACATATAAACTTCTTCTAAACAAGGATCGATAATGTAGGTAGCAGTGATGATATAAAGGTATCTGTAAATATCTATAATAATGTGATAACATCGATTTATTCATTGATGATTAAATAGTTGACGATGATTGAATTATTATTGATGATTAACTTACTGATGGTTAAGAAGTTGTTGATAATGCTGGCAATGATGACCATGTTGATGTGATTTTGATAATGATTTTGATAATGATTTTGATAATGATTTTGATAATGATTTTGATAATGATTTTGATAATGATTTTGATAATGATTTTGATAATGATTTTGATAATGATTTTGATAATGATTTTGATAATGATTTTGATGTTGATGATATTGGTAATGATTTTGATAATGATTTTGATGTTGATGATATTGATAATGATTGATGTTGATGATATTGATAATGATTTTGATGTTGATGATATTGATACTGATTTTGATGTTGATGATATTGATAATGATTTTGATGTTGATGATAATGATCATATTGCCTACGAACTGCTGAAGTCTTTCGCCTTGTTCTAGCATGTGCAGCAGGTGTGGGGCTAGATAGTATCAAGGAGATTGACCGTTGTTACTTGTCTATTTAATGTGAAAGGAAAGGCAATGGCAATGAGTATTAGAATGAAAGTATTGTCCTAGTATTACACTACTGTTATCATAGAAGTTGGTACCTATATACTTGTAAATTAGTGAAATCGAATTTAATTATTTAACTTGGTTGTGAATTTAAATTATTTATTTTATTTCATTTATTTATCAGCCATAAGCAGAATTACCTATTTTAATTTTTTTGTTCTTAAAACCTTTACTTAAATTTTTATGCTCCGTAGTGGCTCCTTTTGTACTATATTATTTTTGTCAATTTGTGGATGGATAATGCAGTGGTGTAATATTCTAAAATTAAAGCTGTACTTCTATGTAACATGTGTATTGTGAGTGTTAATGATCCCTTCATAGAATAGTAAATACAATTTGTAACAATGGTATCAAAGCAGCTGACACAGAACTTATTTCTCGACTTGCAAAATGAAACCGTAATTACTGTAAATATGAGTCCAGTTTATTTTTGTGTAATTGTTTCGTACAAATGGATTGTTGTTGTGATACTATTCTTATAATTGAACTTACTTAGATAACGACGTAAGTCAGTATAGCCGTAGCGGACGTAACGATACTATAGTTTTTAGATGGCTTTAATCAATATGGTAAGAATTCATTGTTACATAATACAGGGCGCCCGTCGGGCTATTGTTTAGTAAAGTGTTATTTAATTTATTGTACTTCGAGGACGAAGTAATTGTCAGTCTGGCCGTGAGAGATATGTAATAATATCTAGGCTTTGGACTGAAATTACTGATATCCAAGTATTTATACATAATATGTAAGAGGATAGTGCCAACTAAATGACACTGACATGACGTTTGACAGTTAAACTGTCAAACGTGTAAATAAGGTGTACCTATATAAGTCGACAGGCTCGGCTAGCTCGTCCTATTCTCCTTCGACGAAGGCTCAGGTACGATATGGTTCTGACTATTTAATTGCCACTGTGTTCCAATATTCTGTGTTGCTTGTTCTTTTGTTTCATCATCTAGAAACAATGTAAGATAGTGTAATCATTATCTTATTGATATTGTGTTGTGGGTAGTTTGATCGTTTGTGAGATATATAATAATAGATTTGAATCTATAATAATAGATTGTAATATAGGATAGAATAATATACTGTGGATCAAGTCGTATCAATGAGATTCATTAGGTATATACCTGTGGTAAACATTTAGTAAATTCTATTGATGCTAAATAATGCTTATTATGTTCTGTTGTAAGACAGACCTCTTCTGGTAATATAAAACTACCCACAACATTGATATTTGATATAAATTGGCTGTACCACTGTTTGTTAATTATTGTTATATATAGTTATTGAAAAGAATGATCAAGAGTTTTATTGCCCGTTCTTTCTCTTGGTTCTGTCTTTGCTTTGCGAACTGGGCTGTAAATGTAGAATCACGACGTAATCTAAAGATATATCCTTGTGCCAAACTGAATAAATGAAAGTATGATTTGATAGTTGTCTCTTTTATTTATCAAAACTGTCTCTACACTATAGGAAGCTTCCCTGATTCTGACACACTCAAATATCTTTACTACTTCTATCCTGCCTATTTTTTTTGTTATGTATTATTCTTGTTTTCTTTTTTTGTTTATTATTTTTGTTTTCTTTACTTAGTTCTATCTGATTTGTAAATTTTGTTTTGCTTTTTTTTCACATTTCGTGTATTTATGTGTACCTAGATAAAAATTTGTGTGTAGCGAAAAATAAATATTTCTTTATCTTTATCTTTATCACTACAGAAGGCTGAAGAGGAGGCGGACTCGCACGGCTACGACGAGGATGGATATTCGAAACAAGATAACGTACGTTCGTGGTTGGAAGAGGCTCCGGAACCCCAGCCCAGCCCTGAAGATATAGAACTGATATCGGCGCCCGCTAAGAAGAGGGACGTCGACGGGGCACAGAAGATAGAAGATGGACCGCCCTCACAGAAGATGGACGTTCATCAACAGGGAGGTGATTCGCTGAAGCCGTTCATCACGGATCTCACCTCCGCGATCGCCGCGCTCGCCGACAGGAAGCCACCGGACACATCGATAGTTGCACCACATCCGGCGGTTTCGAAAGTCATCATGACGTTACCGACGTTCAGCGGCGCGCACACGGAGTGGTTCAAGGTGATAAACGACACCACCAAGAGTTACTTCAACTGAGAAGAAGTCACTAGGGAAGAGCGTTAGAAACAGTGAGCTCGGAACTGATTGGGCATGCGCGACCGGATGAAATCATGAAGGAGTTGGAGCTGCAGTTCGGACGACCAGACTCGATCGCACAGGCAGAGACACACAAGCTGAGGACCCTGCCACGCTGTAGTGAAGCACCTAAGGACATATGCGCGTTCGCGAGCAAGATACGAAACGGCGTCGTCACACTTCGTGCGTTGAAAAAGGAACACTACCTCATCAAGGCGGAGCTAGTGCCTGTGTTGACCGAGAAGCTGCCGAACTCGCTACGTGTGCAGTGGTACAAGACGTACACCGAGAAGTGCCATTCGAAGCCAGACCTCAGCCGATTTAGTGATTTCGTGACGGAGTACGCGCGTTACTGTAGCGCGTTCGCACCGGCTGAGAACATCACCGATGGGCCGCCAAGCAGGCTTACCGTGCAGAGGACGTTCACGGCAACGGCGACGGAGAAGCGAACCCCTACGGACACGTCTAACGCGAAGTGCAGAATATGTGAACGCGAAGGACACTACTCGTCGGCCTGCAGCACGTTTCGTTACGCAAACGCAGAGAAGAGATGGCAGCTAGCTAAGCAGTATGGATTGTGTATTCGCTGCTTATGCGTACGCCGAATAGAACACTCGTGCAAGCCCAAGATGTGCGGTGTAGAGGGATGCCGCGATACACACAATCAGTTGCTTCACTACGATAGGGGAGCCTACACCGAAGACGTGAACATAGAGAAACAAGAAACGGTCGTTAGTTCGTGCATACGTGCAAAGGCTCAAGCGTACTTGAAAATAGTGCCCGTGCAAATAGTCGGACCGACAGGAGAGGCGTCTACGTTTGCCCTACTCGACGACGGAAGCACCGTATCACTCATAGACGAAGATATAGCCAAGGAAGTCGGCGCGGAAGGGAACCTGTACCCTTTCACGATCCTCGCCATAGGCGATACGTCGATAGTCATGCCGACGTCGCGACGCGTAGACGTACATATTCGAGGAGCCGGCGCCGAGAGCAAACAAGTGCCTTTGTGTGCGCGCACCGTAGCCAGCCTGCACCTGTCGCCGCAGAAGATCGCCGAAGAGGACCTGATAGACTGCAAACACCTCGAAAGCATCAAGAAGAAATTGGTGTGCGACGTAGGCGTACCGAAGGTGCTAATAAGACAAGACAACTGGCACCTGCTCATAGCGAACGCACTACGAAGAGGATCCAACGATCAACCGGTGGCGTCGCTTACGTCGCTGGGATGGGTGCTACACGGTGCGCGCTCACGCACTTTGGGAAACACCGTACACTTCGTCAACGGTCTCTCCGCTACAGATGAAAACATAGAAGCGCAACTATAATCTTACTATACATTTTGAAGATTTTTCAATAGTGTTCTTATTTTACTGCCTTCATTGTGTTTACTTAATATTATAAGTAACTGTAAATACGAATTGACGAGCTTCTTTATAAACATTCAATCGGTGGACACAAGGGATACTCAAACTCGAAATAACTTTATGGACCAAAAAAAGTGTTTTTTTTTTTGCTTTAGGATTGAACTAACAACACTCGCACAGTGTTAAAAAACGAGGCGACTGCTTATACCAATAAAATCACTACGCTATACGTGCACTCAAACAACTCAATGTCACCTGGAGCTCCACTTGCTTGTGTGTTACGTCTAAAAGTATTCTGGTGTAAAAAAAAATCATCAAAATCAGTTCTGTACTTTTTGTATGCAAGAGAAACAAACAAAGTACCCATCATAATTAACTTTCACGTATAATCCTCTGGAACGCAGGCGGGACATACGTATGTCCCAGGAAAATTTGTTCCGTCCAGCGCTTGCGGGAAACACGTATGTCCCGCAACGACAGCGCCATGTTTCACTACTTGAAATGACGTTAATATAATTCCACCAATAAGATTACGTTCCACTATTGCAAAGTATGAATATTCTTTTTAATTCTGCATTGTAATTGGTTGTCATTTATATAGACTTTTTTTGCATTAATAACGACTGAAAATTGTTTGCCACAACTTCGATTTCGCGCGCGTTAGAGTGACGACAGCTCTGCTTTGAAAAACGTGTAGCGTCGCAATCTCGTAATTTCACTATATGTATTATTTGTCATTATACTCGGAAACTAATCTTGTTTGCTATAAAATATAGTTAAGATATGATCATTGCATAAATTATAACGAAAAACGATTTTCAAAATTTCAGTATCAAAAATGGCGGCAAGTTATAAATACACCCGTCCGCATTTCAGTTTTGTAAGATTAGGTAGTTAAAAGTCGGTACTATTACTCATTACCTTTGTTATTTATCACAAACTATTGAGTAAATAATAATAAAATAATAAACTTATGGTTTTGGTATTTAAGAAAGTGTATCTAAGTCGGCACAGTTTCGCGCGCGATTATGGCGGCCGTTTCGTATTCAGATGATGTGTTTAAACTTTTGTTAATTTATAAAAATATAAGTAAAGTTTATATTAAGTGTTGATTAAATTCAATAATTTATTAAGTAAGGTATATAAAGTGATGTGAATAATTGCTAAAATGCTAAATATTCGTGAGATAGTGTGTGTTAAAAGTTTTATTGAAGAGGATTTTTTCATGTTTTCGAGTTTTATTTCAACGAACTGCAGAGAAAAGGTAATTATACATCATATCTATAATAAGTTTTCTAAGCGTATTTCAGGGATGCAAAAACCGTCATTATTTTTGTGATACGTTGAAAACTAACTGAGATATAGGTAAAAATAATGACGCCGGTCAGCTGTTGCTCGATCAAGAGGTAAAGCAGCCTGCACTACGGGCCATTTTTTATTTTTTACGTCCCGCGCGGGAGGGGTTATTTTGAAGAATAATTCTCTAGCTATTTATTACTTTTTAGTGATACTTTCGTTCTTTAATGGGACATTTCTTCATCGTCCTTCTTTAACAAGGACAGTAATAAAGTTTTCATCGATAAACTCCTTTCCGATTTTGATTGCTAAGCGCTACTTGTTGCCCGTTATTTAAAAGGAAGAAAGGAACAAAATACGTGTCATTCCCTTTCATAGACTGCCGTTTATGTAACTGCAACATGATGAGGTATCTCAAATTGCTGCATATATATCGACACAAACTTCAGGCTGTGTAACACTGTGTTCCTATGAGAATTTCTCGCATTTGTACGTTGCAAAACGATTCACCAACTGCCTCTGTGCAACCTGAGAGCTGATGAATAATAGACTATTAATCTGTTCGTGTCCTTGCCGCGTCCTGCCAGCCTGTATACAGGCAATAAACTCAAAAACTACTAAGAATGTAATAGATAATAATATACATACATACATAGACTCACGCCTGTTTCCCTGAAGAGGTAGGCAGAGGCATATTAAACGCCCACGTTTCGCCAGTGTTTTGATCCCACGTAATAGGTGGCGAGCCTATTGCCGTTCATCGGGATATTTTGTTTGCCAGAGCCTCGTCCGTTGATCGGCAGGTGCACCACTTGCAGGTGAGGTTGACTTGGGGCCCTAAGTTCTTGATGGGAATCCTATGCACCATATACCCATAATAATATATTCAGGTTTGAATATTGGAGAGGCCAATATCCAACAGTGGGCTAGGGCTAGATGATGTTGATGATTCACTGGAAACTCATTCAGTCCAAAAAGTTCCTATTAATAAATTCCGGGTAATAACTTGTATGTTTTATTTATTTATTACAACTTTATATACACAACGTGCCTGTATACGTTGTGTATATAAAGTTGTAATAAATAACTTAATGCTATAGGCATTATCTCCCAGTCTACCTTAGAGTGGTGCAGAGAGAAAAGAAGTAGGTGTATTAAGCTAACAAAATTAGATAGATTTTAAGATAAATTAAATACATACATAACAATTGACACATAATTTTAAATTATACAAGCTATTACCCGCTATCTCATTATAATCAACTAAGAATATTAAAAGTCCTTACTTAGTGGATGCCCGTGTCACAATGGGAACACACTTATAACCTCCGAATGTCCAAAATAATAATAAAAAATGTTTCTCAAATACCAACAATACTAATAGCACATAAATACGCTCCGGTAGTTATACAAAACCGTTAAGCAACTCGACCAAAACAGATAGCGCCCAACAATGATACAACCCGAAATCAATTCAAATTGACTTCACTTTAAAGAAGAAACCTTCCAAATTATTCCAAACCTAGAGAGAACAATCCCAAGAAGAGTTAACATAGAGTGTCTTCGGTCGTCTTATTTAACTTTCTTTTATTAAGCCTATAAATGTTTAATTAGTTGTTCGTAAAAAAGGAAACGTTCCTTTAGTTTTGAATGTGAAACTTTGACAATTGTGAATGGTTGAAGTTGGGGGTGAAAAATACGACTTCTTTTAAACTCGAACGGATAAGGTTTCTTTTAAGTTTGTAGTCGCGACGTGCTACAGATGCCTGATAGCAGTCGATGTGATTACTTGTGTGCGTTTCAATTCTTATATATTAGTTCTTTGTTCCTGTCGCATTGAAAGATCAGTTTTCAATGTATCTATTTATGTGGATGATGATATATATATTTATCTAGTTGAAGGTAGCATATCTAGCTGTTTAACCGACTGACTTACTGTCTGATAGTCCAATACTTTGCGTGTCAACCATTTGTGGTCACCTCGGTACTTGCCAACGTTTCGGTTTACTTGGTTCAGTCGTGGTCACGGCGTGAATGAAGCAAGTCAGCCGAAACGTTGGCAAATACTAAGGTATTTATGCCTTAAATATAGTATTTATCGCGAGTAAGACCCGATAAATAACCGTGTATAATGTATACCAGCCGCGAAAGTTTAAAACCGTTTATAACGTTACTAACAAACATTATACTCGTCTGAAATAAAAAAGGATCAGAGATTGCTTCGGGATAATAATTTACAAAAGTAAATGAGGACCAAATGCATGGGTTTACTTAACTTTCTAGAGAATGACAGCATGGCAAATATTTCCCAGCTTAAACATTTTCGTATCCACTTGAAAGTGTTTAAGCCGGGAAATACAAATATGTATGTGTATAATGGAATACAATTTCAAATTCGAATTCAGTAGCGCTCATAGCGTTTCATGATTGTCAACCTTGCCATTCATAACATATCAGCAGAGTGAAGTAATGTTGTCAGATGTCACCACTTGTACTGGTGACCGCTTATTGCGGCATTTGCATCAGAGCGCTACCGTACTTCTTCATGTACGTAAAGCCTTCGATCCCCGTTTTTTTTTAGGGACAAGGATCGTTAGAACGTGTCTGGGGCCATGTGAAGCCTTTGGGCGTCCTAAAAACAGAGTAAGTGCCACATAAAAAGATGAAAGAAGAATATTTCATTCTGTTTCACGACTAGACATTTAAAATGTTACAGTATATTTTCAACAACTGCATTGCTATTTGCTTACAACGCGAAAATGTTAATAGTATTGTTTGCAATTCATAAACACGAGTCTCAATGTAATACTTGCATAAGTGCTTTTGTGGAACGGAGTTTATCCTATCGAATAAAATCAAGTACTTGGGCATAATACTTGACCATAAGCTAAACTGGGGTAAGCACATGAGCACAAAAACAACAAAAGCATGCACAATCTTCTGGCAATATCGGAGAATCATAGGCAAAAAAATGGGGTCTCAAACCATCTATCACCCTGTGGATCTACACTGCCATTATACGCCCCATGCTTACATATGGTGCAGTAGTGTGGTGGCCACGCACTTAACTAAGCACAATCACAAAAAAGCTACAGAGCCTTCAACGCCTAGCCTGCTTGGCCACAACAGGCTCCATGAAGACCACCCCAACAGCCGCCTTGGAGATACTACTGGACCTACGACCGCTGCACCTAATAATCCAGCAGGAAGCTGGCGCTGCAGCAATCCGTCTAGACAAGCTCGGGCTGTGGAGAAAGGATGATCGAATTACCCACGCACGCCTAAAAGGGACCTTAACCAAAGAGATCCCGATGCTTGAGGCCGCCTGCGATCACATTCCTAAAACTTTTGTCTTTGACAAAAAAATATCGCATCCAATTATAGGAGAAACACAAAGACAGCTCTAGTATACACAAAGTCAGAGTATACACAGACGCCTCAAAAACGAAGCATGGGACAGGTGGGATGGGATGTTGATATTTAAGTCATGGGAGAATACGCCCGTATTCTCCCATGACTTAAATATCAACATCCCTTGGCACTCTTAACACCATATTCCAAGCCGAGTGTGTTGGCATAACAAGCCGCAACAGCAATCACGTCTAGGAACGTAAGTGACCTGTCTATACGCATTATCACGAACAGTATCTCTGTACTACAAGCTCTCGGCAGCAACTGCTTTAACAGCGGCCTCATCATGGAATGCCACCTAGAGCTGCATAAGATAGAGCTGCAGAGAAGAATCGGGTTACTCTGCAAAGGATTAAAGGCCACAGCAACTCCGCAGACAATGACGCCACAAAAGATGCTATCCCCTGCTTGAACAAGCGACTCTCGCACAAGCTGCTGCATTCTAATAGAAAAACACTTAAGCATCTGACAGGCATAATAACCAGCCACTGTCCACTTAACAAGCACCTATTCAACATAGGCGTTATGGACAGCTCACTGTGCAGGGGCTGTATGGAAACCGAACAAGCACCCGCTCACGTCATTCTGCACTGCACAAGTGTGAGCGATCAACGGGCAAAGCTGCTGAACAACCCCAGAACCATGTGTGAGGCTTTGAACGACACCAGCCATTAACGGCTTTCTGGAAGGAGCTAAGGTGGTATGAGTAGTCGGCGTCAATCAAGTCGCTACTTACGCACAATGGCCCAGATAAGTGGCTAAGTGCGGAAAACCCACGACCAACTATAAGTGCTTTTGTCATCCGCACGTAACAACGGTTTGTATCATTTGAATTGCAACTTTTTGAGCCCAGTTACACGTGCTTTTCCTTATGTATTTACGAATACTAGTGGTTTTTAATGGCTGCTTCCACTCTAGAAAAATATTTTTTTCTATAATGGAAGTAGCCACTTAGAATTTGGACTTGGATTTTGGAATTTTCCACTCCAAAGAAGTTAAAATAAAAGTTTGTTTTAAAACTCGCATATACGATAAAGGGTCGGCAGGTGAAATCGCGGGGCACAGCTACTATAATTATAATACCAGGTTAAAAATAAAAATAAAAAAGACGAATAAAAATAAAAAAGAATCCATATAAATTCTCGTAACAAAACCTACAATCTTTTTACATACAATATATATGTTTATACTTACGCCTTTTTTCCATCGGGGTAGGCAGTGACAACAGAATGCCACTATTGCCTCTATCCTCACAAACCTCACGCGGTTCCTTTTCATTCATCACTGTTTTCATACATGCTTGCCGGTTTCAGGTGCTTCTGTTTTAGTAGTCGTGTTCTAGAGTGGAGACCGAGTCTTGGCAAATGTAAATTCTGTCACAACTTTTTGCAGTCCACTGCTGGATTTAAACCTCTCCTAATTTGCTTCACAGTATCACTGTTAATAAATAAGAGGATTTATCCTACTATATATGTATGTAAGTATGCGACTGCTATTCGGAGGTCTCCGGTTGGATTCCCGGGTCGGGAAAAAGTGTAACTGCGTTTTTCCGAATACTCAGTAGCAGCCTAAGCTGGTGATGTGCCCGGTAACGGCAATAGACTCAAAAATTCACGGCGAAACGTGAGTGTAATATTTACACCTCTGCTATATATATATATATATATATATATGTCGGAGGAAGCTATGAGTCCAATTGATTGTTGATTTTATGAATAATTCACTTTAAAATTATAATTTAACCTTATTTGATTTGTGAAATATTTCTATAGCTTAAAACCTTATTTATCTTAGTTATTTAAAAACTTGTGAATGTACTAGTTCAGATAATGACCAATCAGAGCAGGACGCCTGTCTCGAGCGGGGTCGAGGTGCCATCTATTTTAAAAGGAGAACTGACAGCTAATGGTGACATTGGCATATGGTGTTCTGTGCATTGTCTTTTGAGAGCAATCGGCAGATCGAGTTGGATTATTGAGTATAGAGAAAGTAAATTAAGATAGTTGCCCTGAACCCGCTGCTCGGTCTTGTCTGATAATATTATTTGTATTAAGCAACAGTGTAAACTTATAAATATTGTTCAATACTAATTAAAACATTGTCAAACTTATCTGATTGTGTTTTGTGCCCGCATTTTACCCCAATGACGCCCACTAAGTCTGCAGACAATAATGGCAATGTCGATGATAGTAATCCTTCTTCGACATCGGAAGTGGCCGCGGTGCAGGCACAAAACGAGAGCGGCGAACGAGGTTTACAGGGAAGTAAATTGATTCTCATACTTAGTAAGACCATGAAAAGCTCCACCGCCACGTAGTTTTCTCAAAAAAAAAATTTTTTCCCGTTTCGTCACGTTAGAAAAATGTGCGGCAACGATATTGAAGTTGCTTACTGATACACCGTGAATGTCTTGTTGCATATGCAAGCCGTCTATTCAGTTTACTGATGTCAAGGTGGAATAAATTAGACAAGGAAGAAATGGTAGTATCCTTAATACGTATTAAGGATACTACCATTTCTTCCTTGTCTTGCTACCAACCACCTACCAATACTACCATTTCTTGATTGTCTTCCATTTGTCCCTTATGTGCATATGCGCACGTGCGCATATGCACATAAGGGACAAATCGAGCCAAGGTTACAACGCGACATTTTTTCTGAGGAAGTAACTACCCGCTGTAAATGCTGATTATCGCAAGCGGAGTTACCAAAAAATAAGAAAGACCGTAGCAAGCACTGCGCAAGATAGTAAACTCTAGTTTCTATTTCAACAAATTGTTTTGCTTGTGGAAAGCTTGGCTATAAATCTTTTGAATGTTTCAGTCGATCGAGTGACAAGCAGCAAACAACTCTGACTCCTGAGCGCCCCAACATGGCTATTGCTACGCAGGTTCCTGTGACTTGCTACAAGTGAGGTGTTGAGGGTCACGTGGCATCACGGTGCTCAACAAAAACATTGGCAGTAGGAAGCAGCAGTGCACAGCCGGCCCCCGCACCTGCCGTGAAACGAGTGGACACGTGTGCTATGAAACCTGTCACCGGAATAATTACGCAATTTGGTGAGCAGTTCTCATTTTGTTTTGATTCCGGTAGAGGCCATTGAAAATTAAACTGGCAGAAAGAGATAGCGAGGTGGCCGTTTAAGGATGTAATCAGTAAGAGTGCAGACAGTAGAGTAGACTAGTAAGAGGCGAGAAGGCCATGTAGACTAGTGAGTGTCGAGGAGGCCATGTAGACTAGTGAGTGGCAAGGAGGCCATGTAGACTAGTGAGTGGCGAGGAGGCCATTTAGATTATCAAAGAGGCGTGGAGGCCATTTGATAAACAGCGAGGAGGCTGTTGTTTGTTTGTTGTATAGAAAGTAGGGGCGAGGAGGCCATTTAGATTATCAAAGAGGCGTGGAGGCCATTTGATAAACAGCGAGGAGGCTGTTGTTTGTTTGTTGTGTAGAAAGTAGGGGCGAGGAGGCCATTTAGATTATCAAAGAGGCGTGGAGGCCATTTGATAAACAGCGAGGAGGCTGTTGTTTGTTTGTTGTATAGAAGTCTATACAACAAACAAACTCACTACGTACTAAATTAAATAATTTAGTACGTAGTGTGGAGTAAATTAGAATTCAGATTATATCCTTAACGAATTTGTTTTGCAGAAGATAAAATGTACACGATCTCCTTGGTCAGGAGTGGCCGAACTACACCATTATCTTTCTTTTTTTGCAGATACCTATGATGCGCGGCCTTCAACATCACACGAGGATGTGTGATATATCAGGACAGCCGTGACGGAGCAATGATGCGCGGCCTTCAACTTCACACGAGGACGTGTGATATGTCAGGACGGCCGTGTCGGAGGAAGCTATGATTGTTGATTTTATGAATAATACCTTAAAAATTATAATTTAACCTTATTTGATTTGTGAAATATTTTTATAGCTTAAAACCTTATTTATCTTAGTAATTTAAAAAGTTCTGAATGTACTAGTTCAGATAATGACCAATCAGAGCAGGACGCGTGTCTCGAGCGGGGTCGAGGTGCCATCTAATTTTAAAAGGAGAACTGACAGCTAATGATGACATTGGTATATGGTGTTCTGTGCATTGCCTTTTGAGAGCAATCGGCAGATTGAGTTGGATTATTGAGTATAGAGAAAGTAAATTAAGATAGTTGCCCTGAACCCGCTGCTCGGTCTTGTCTGATAATATTATTCGTATTGAGCAACAGTGTAAACTTATAAATATTGTTCAACGCTAATTAAAATATTGTCAAACTAAGCTGTTTGTGTTTTGTGCCCGCATTTTACCCCAATGACGCCCACTAAGTCCGCAACCAATAATAGCAATGTTGATGAAAGTAATCCTTCTCCGACATATATATATATATATATATATATATATATATATATATATATATATATATATATATATATATATATATATATATATATATATATATAAATATATATATATATATGTGTGTGTTTAAGGTTTGATGACGAGTGTTCTGTCAGTTAGTCGCCTTTTAAGACATCCACGGAATGAAATGCGGTGACAATACTTCTTCTATTCTCACCCGTCACCACACGTGTAACGTAGATTAGGGCGCCCAAATATTAACTTGACAATGGCAAAGATCAGTTCATATTGACGGACCGGTGGCGTAGTGGGAGTTTAAATAACCGCCACGCCGATTCTTGTATATTCAAACAAACTCTTGACCTCTCTTATATTAATGTAGCTACATTATTCTTCGTAAGAGTAATACATTGATAATCTAGTATAACACTACAAAGCGACTTAATAAATGCGCATTATGTAGGCACTTACTCTCGTATCGTCATACAAGGATATGACGTTATTAATTAGCTATAAATAAAATTATTATGGTGCAGTTTGGGTTAGATAATTATAATATGTAATATATGTTAATACGTTTATTATATTATGGTAAAGTAAAAGCAATATCTAATCTATATATAACTATATTATGTACTTAGGTACCTATAGTGTAATATATGTTTATTATAATTGTACTCGCTTTTGCCCATGCCTTCGCCTGTTTTGGTGTCGGTCACTGAGGGAAAAGTAGCAACTTTTCATCAAAATTATTTCAGTAGATTTTGCGTGAAAGTATAACAACAATCAATCTATTCTTTCAAGCTTTTGAATTTATAAAAGTTGTCACATATTGTTTCGTATTGCGCTATATTGCACATATTATAATACCTACTTAGTTTATTGAATTGCAAGGCCATATTAGCTATCTTATGAAGGTAACCAGGTTATAATAAAAATATGATAGAATTGTAGCAGCCGCTGTCGCTACAAATTATATTATATGAGGAGCATTATTTTGCTAGCGCAGCGCAGCCGTCGTCTCTCCGCACTCGTATAGGAACCCCTTAATCATAATTATATTCCAGTATTTTCGGTTATTTATTGTTCCACACATACAGCAACTAACAAGACCCCTACAGAATCAATAAAGCACACCTCAACCCATATAATAATATGCTTTTGAAGAGATGATAAAAATGGGCAAACACAATTTAAATCACTGATCTTAAGTAGAAATCTCGTAACACATTATAAACATTTTAATACATCAGGATTAAAATGAATTACAACACAAACACATCCCTTTGACTGAGTGAGCATGTTATTATTTTTTAAAGCCCAATGTAACCGAAAACAAAAGCCCACAACGAAATAGGCCAACCCTTTGCCCGAAAACTTACAATTCGTAATTATAATTATTTCGTTTTTAAAAGAGATCCCTGAAAAGAAAAATATCCTGCCAAAAACACAAAGAATTCATTAAACAAAATTCACACCTGAGATGGCGTAATAACTTTACATCTTTCCGCTTCAGCCGAAAAATATGTTCAACAAACCCTTTATTGTTGAAATTAAGCCAAGCCCTTGTGCCTAAACCTCTTTTATAACGAGACGGTCAAAGGCAAATGGGATAAAAACGTTCAAAAAGGATAAGCAACCTATCATAAGATCGATTTAATCTTTGCTTTCGGCCGCAAATAATGATTGAAAATTAAAATTAGTGGCTGCTTATTATTTGTGACGTGTTTTGGTTTTTTTTTAACTGACTTGTTTTAAGGTACTATTGTTAGTAACTCGAGATTGTTAATTATAAAATCAACTTATTTCATAAAAATATTTACAGCTACTCTGCCTTTACATTTGTATTCAAAATTTTCGAATAATTGGGCATTAACTAATTATTCGAAAATTTCGGAGACAGCTGGACCAATTTTCAGAAATATCAAATCTGAATATATTTTATTGCCCTCTATTAAATAAGGTAACTTTGCCTTGCTTAGGACTACACTGCAAATTGAACGCAGTTTAATGAGGTGTCAAATTAATTTTACCGTTAACAGAATGATTTTATCTTGGAGCAGCTGGAAATAAGGAAATCGAACTTAGTGACTTTTTTTTTTGTTTTTATTTCTGATAGGCTAACGTTTGACCATGATCTCACCTGATGTTAAGCGATAGTCTTAAATGGAGCACGCTTACCTAGAAGGTACCCATTCACTCGCTACTTGAAAACACCCAGGTTGTACTTGTCAGGAAACACTGACTCGGGTAAAGAGTTCCACACCTTGGCAGTCCGCATAAGAAAGGAAGAAGCAAAGCGCTTTGTGCGTATAAGCGGGATATCCACCATGTAACGGTGACGCTGACTCGTTAGTCTGGTCATCCGATGGAAGAAAGGGGATGGAGGAATCAGATTGTGTAGCTGCGCACTCTCCAAAATGTATCCGATGGAATACCGATAGACTGGCGACACTACGGCGATGCTCCAGGCTTTGGAGTCCTGCGTCAACCATTCGCCAATGACGTGCCCTTGGAGTGGCTTGTATCTAGCAAAGGACTAAAGTAGTCTAATAATGAAAGAATGATTGATAATGATTCTGAAGTGCACCGAACTATCGCCCCAGTAACGGCGACGGTAACAGTAGTCGAATTTTCATTCGTTTCATTTGACTACAGTTAAACTACTCTAACATTTTTTCTCTTCACCTTATAACTTCGTTGGTTAATCCTATTTATGCTAATATTTTAAGTTTACCGGGGTATTACAATTTGCGCTTGGCCGCACTGCAGTGCACCCATACATGGGCCGCCGAGCATTAATTATACGAATGAGCCCAATTTCAGCTTACGCCTTTCATGTTAATTGGAATAAATGTAAAGTTTTAATTAACGAATGGAAACTGGGTTGCAAAGAGCTCCTCGACTAGTGTTGAGCGACTTAAGGGCAGGTCGAGTGAAGCCTTGCACCCTTCTGGCTTTGTTGACATGCCATTTTTAAAGCCGCTTAGTAATATAACAATTTAATGGTTTTTGGCAGAAAAGTATTATATTTAGTAGTCATGGCTGTATATGTTGAGTTCTCAATGTGCTTTAATAAGAATTAATTTATGATACTAACAAAACTACATAATTATTATTAAATGACACGTCTGTTTATCAACTCAATATAAGATTAATTCCACTCTATTGTAGTGTATAGTTCTTACATTTCTCTCATATTCATTATTTTTCTGGGCTTTAAAAAGTACGATAACCTCTGAGTTTGCTTCGGATGTTTCGCTTCAGGACAGTCAGGTAGGAAAAAATGGCTACATCAAGGCTATTAAAAAAATACTTGGTTTAAGTGTTTTAACGAATCTATGACCATATAAATCATTAGACTTTGAACGATTTCCACACGTTTTCATAAAAAGACAGAGTGATTCATAAGTCAGTGACCGTGTTAAGCCAAAGCTTGTAAAATGCACCAAACTTTTGATCGAAAGCAATTGGATGTCTCGTGTTGTATGTATAACAATATCATACAACTTAAAAAGTACTCTATAAGCTACACAACAAGCAATTTTTGTCTAAAATTGCAAGCACGAATTCACTTGGTAAACAATTTGTGTGGGGTGTCATATGCAGGCCAAAACAAAATTATAAGTCCACGTGCAACAGGTACATTAACCATGAGGCACTTTGAGGTAATTTTAAACTGTTTTTCCGGGTGGCCAATTTTATTTGTAGGTAACGTGTTTTTAAACGGGTTGTGTGGTATTCATAGGTTATGCGAGTTTTTATATATGACTAGATGAGCCAGTGGTTACACTCGCGTTATTTAAGGCTACTGCGCCGCTCCCGTGGCTCATAGCGTGATGTTATATAAGTCTATAACCTTCCTCGATGAATGGGCTATCTAAAACGGAGCCGATTTTTCAAATCGGACCAGTAGTTGCTAAGATTACCGCGTTCAAGCACACAAACAAACTCTTCAGCTTTATATATTAGTACTAGAGGACGCCAGGAGCTAAAGGTAGAATTCCGTGCATCGCGATCGATCGCAGCCGCGCGCGGCCTACGACTGTCGTCGATCGTTCGCGACAATAGTCAACGTATGAAAATGTATGGCACCGCTGCAAAGGCCCGCGACTGACGCACGCGGCCGACAATTGTCGTGAGCCGCGCGCGGCAGTGTCTTGAAATTAGTAGATGTTGTTCGTCAGTTCCCTCTAGACGTGTGTCTAGCGAAGTCAAAATCATGGTCGAAATGCTAATTGACATCCTTGAAGAAGAAGAGGAGAATGACGAGTTGCTGTTGCTATGTTATGAAACTAGAGTACCAATCGACCCCATCTTTAAAAGCAGAAATGAAAAAGGATACTAGCAAATATTGATTCAAAGGCAATTATATTGTACCTAATGAAAAAAAATGTTGGAAGTTTGGAACGATAATACAAAATTGACGAGTGTCACAAGACCCATCACCAAACCGAAGTCTACTCGTTGTGGACATCATGCCAAGTCATACTAACCAAAAATAATACCTGGGAAACGTTTTATTTTTTTAAAGTTTTCTCATTGTTTAAACCGCAATTAAAAGCGCGCGCGTGCAATGCTCGAAAAACCTACTTATCCATGGGCTTACAGGGCATCTAAAGAACATATTGGCGGGGTAAATGCATCGATTTTGTACCGAATTAGAAAAATTCCATACTAACTTTGAGGTTCAATATCTTCTGAACCAGTAATTTCCCTGGTATGGTGCCGAAGTAGAAAATGTTCGTAGTGATTGGTACAACATGGGATTTCAGTTTTCGTTAAGGGCCTTTTTACACCCTGTATAGTCGGCAAAACTTCCGATTTTTTTTTTCATTACTACTAATTTCAAGACACTGACGCGCGCGGCTCACGACATTCGTCGGCCGCGCGCGTCAGTCGCGGGCCTCGGCAGCGTTGCCATACATTTTCATACTTTGACTATTGTCGCGAGCGATCGACGACAGTCGTAGGCCGCGCGCGGCTGCGATCGATCGCGATGCACGGAATTCTACCTTAAGCCTGATTTTTTTTTAAATTTACCCGTTTTGGCCGATCCTGTGGGAATTTCGGGAAATCCCTTCTTAGTGCACCCCTACGGTCCCCAAGTAACATACATGCCAAATTTCAGCTTCCTGCGCCCAATAGTTTCGGCTGTAGCGTGTCTGTCAGTCAGTCAGTAAGGCAAGGATTTTATATATTAAGATTAGATAAGAGCTTTTATGTACGGAATTGCAATTCGAGTAGAGTTTCTTAACGTCACCCTTTAAAAATATATTTTCCTTTGTTCTCTGTGATTTTTTATCTACCCAATCTTAGATCGCTGCTAAGAAATGAGACAGTAGATACATTATTATCACCATCGTTCAGTCCG
Organism: Euclidia mi; assembly: GCA_944739405.2. Taxonomy (NCBI): domain Eukaryota; kingdom Metazoa; phylum Arthropoda; class Insecta; order Lepidoptera; family Erebidae; genus Euclidia; species Euclidia mi. The sequence continues at coordinate 22,326,225 of OX123191.2, read as the reverse complement.
ATCAAATAATGATAGTGCCGATTGAAGATAACCGTTAATTAGACTTCTTCCCCGATTCGAAGAGTAGTATCGTAGTTTTAGCTGTGATTTTCTACCATTATTATTATATGTAAGAAGGTACTCAATTTGGTACTATATTTTATCTCTTAGTCGATTAAAATTTTCTTTCTTTTTTGTTTTTTTATTATTATTTTTTTTTTATTCTCAAGAACATAGTTATAAATATATATATTTATTTTCCAAACAAAATCAACTATATATATTCCTTTCTCTTTCTAGCATTAGACGAGCAGAGCTAAAAGTCAGTGTCACCGTTATATGGTGTGTATTTCGTCTTTGTTTCTCTCTTTCTTATGCTTGCCGCTAATTTGTGGACCTCTTTCCACCCATTGAAATCATGATCTGCATTATTATGTGACCTTTTTGATATATGTACGTCATGAGTGAATACTGCTGAGCATATCATCATCATACGTAGTTAATATAATTGATTTCGACAAAATATACTATAAAATTAAGTAATTACCACAATTAAACTCAAAGGTGTATATTTAAATTTCACGCAAATAGCTATGTGTCAATTTTTCAAAAAGTGTTAGTAACAATCTGATGATCACAAACTATCATCACACACACAGATTGTTATCCAAATATAACTGTATCTTAACAATACAGAAAAAACAACAAGCCATCGTAACCTAGTTCAAGCCTTAAGGAAACAGACTATCCTTGATTTGAAAGGACAATATGCAGCGTTATAGAGATGCTTACAACTACTTGAGTTTAACCCAACCAGTTAGACTAATAGCTCATCACTTAGCCGTGATTGGGTTAGACGACTTATATTAATTATTTACTTAGCAGTGCTTGATATTACCTATTAGATACAAGACTTCGCCCGCGACTCCGTCCGCGTGTATAATATACATAAACCTTCCTCAGGAGTCACACTATGTATTGGTGTATAAGGCACAAAAGGCTGCTGGTGATTTTTGAGTTTATTGCGTTCATACACATGGACAGGATGAGAAGGGGATTTTTTCATATACATATGTATAGATCGGATTAATTATGAGTTGAAATGTATATCTTCAGCTGAGATTAAGTAGAAACAAGTAATGCTGCTGACTATGTAATAATTCTGCTATGGTATATGACTGAACAATGAACGTTGATGAAACCTGAAAGATATAGAATTGAATAACATGAATCAAATTTAGTTTTAACGAATCCAACACATGTAAAAATACAAAGATAACAGCAACAATAAAACAATAGCAACGGTACCTACTGAAAAACGCGCTCACCTAATTCAACTATACGTCTCCGCTATTCATAGAGCTAGGGTTAAACTTATTTCCATTCAATCTATTACTACGACGTAAACATTTTCACCTATAGCTACAAAATAATGATCGCAAACAATTTATCACTTTTTCTCTCCACAGATAAGGAAAGAGACAAAAATACTTACGTTGATGTTGTTTACGTCAGTGAAAAAGCAAACGAAAATGGAACATTAATTCTTATGTGTAACTATTTACGCAGTCTTCAACCACTTCGTGTTTCCTATCCCGTTGAATGCGTGTTCCGTATAAATAAACCGTGAACAAAACGTTCTATTAGTACTTTTTGTACCTCTGAATAAACATGGACGCATAACTTAGTAGGTACTATGGCAGCCTCCCAGCAAATGGTGTGGAATTGCTTGCACATAAGATTACATGTAAAACAGCCCAGAAGTTCAGCAATAAAATGGATTAAAAGAAAAGTTTCCAGTAAGTTGATAAATAAGGAAATAAATTGTCGTCTATTTTCTCCTTGTTGTCTCCATTTTTTATTATTTGTTTTGTAAACAACGCTTCTGGATTAATCGTTTTGACACAGTGTTCATTTGTGTTTTAACCACGAATAATTGCAAATGAGATACATAATTTTTCTTGTTAAAGGGAGAAATCTTCAAATTTTCATGACGAAAGTAGGTCAATGGCAATTTTATTGCTATAAAGTAGACCTCTGTTTGAAAATCTCGGTTGCTACTTTAAAACAAAAAAGTTGAGTTAATATTTAAGTGAAAAGTTAAGATCTTGTTGTAATTGCTCGATGAAGAATAGATATCGAAAAAAGTTATTCTTAATTTAGAGTAAAAGTCTGTGTGCCTAAAATAATTTAAAAACAGTGCAATCAGAGGGTAGTGTAACGGTAGACTACTAAAGTTTTGTTACTGTGTATTCAAACCTGGCTTTGATATGCTGTATTTTATGACAAACAAGAGGATGCCCGTAGTATTGTTTTATTTACAGTTTCTTCCCTATCCCGTAGAAATTCCTCGAAATCACTTCTTATTGCACCTCTACGGTCCAAAGAACATACATGCCAAATTTCAGTTTCTTGCGCCCGATAGTTTTGGCTTAGTGTTGGCTGTCAGCCAGTCAGCAACTGCAGAATACTATACACAGAAGATTATACTGGTCTGTAAGGAACATTGTAGTGAGATTGTAGATTAAGTTTATAAAATAATTATGTAACTGTGTAATGTTATCACTATGGGATGGCTTAGTTACAATTGTATTCAAAACTCAAATCGTTCTTCTTCGTTACAATATTCATCCTAATGATCCTATTCAGTCTGAACATAATTTTAGGTGTTTTAGAAGCAATTTATGTAATAATAGATGGCAAAACAGCTCATGGGTCATGATAATATTACGCTAGGTAGTCGTAGTGCTTCTTGACATTGTTTTGATAATCGCTGTCTGTATAAATGCAATAAAGTCAAAAACTAGCGAGCGGATTTTTATTTTCATGCAATGGTTTTGTGTTTCCTGAGAAAGATTCAGGTGTAAAATACACGTGGACGAAGCATAGTATTGACTATCTATCAATTACAATTTTACCAAAAAAACTGGTTACAATTTACATATTCAAAGGATGGATCGGTCAGCAAAACATTTCAAACAAAGAGTAATTTCAAAATCGGCTGATAAATGATCAACTTATAAGGAAACAAACATATGAAATACAACCCGATTGAGAACCTAATTTTTGAAGTCGGTTGAAAATAACGCTCTTTTATGAAATTATGAGCACGATAAGATACCGATTTTATGAAAATATTTCAAGTAATATTTGCTATTTTGAACTTGAATATACCTATTGAAAATTTAAAAAGTGTTAACATTAAAAAATACCTTTTTAAAACACACCAAATCTACAGAAACGTATTTAAAAAAATATTAAAATAATTCATCCTATTTTATTTTAAAACAAAAGCCTCATCTAGCTATTTGATATAAATACAACGATAACAGTATGCGGAAATATGAAGCTGTAACTATCAACCATAACACTTTATACCAAAACGGGGGCAAATTTTCTGCTCCTTATAATATATGCAAGGGTCATTTCGCTGAGTAGTTTAAATAAAAGCACTCAACCTGACAGTAATGGCTTTTGAATATGCAGCCATTGTGTTCAGCTATAAAGGTGTAGATGGCTCAATGATGTTGTATTATGATCATCATTTCACTTTTTGGTCACTTCAAAGTGGTTGATATTATTTGTATCGGATTTTCTTTTGTTACTATGTTGGTTTATGGTTTGCTTATTGGGGTGAGCTTTTTACTTGGACGTGTTTATTATACCTAACTCTTTTCGTAGCTATCGGATATGGAAGACAAAGCTTATCAGTTACAAGATTACTTCATTTTGAAGTCAATTTTGTTGAGTAATAATTATGTTATACAAAATAATGATTAAAGCAGAAAATTGTAAAGAATTTATTTCATTAAAAGTAACTACTATGCTGCGATAAATTCCTATGATTTCAATGAAAAGATTTGGCTTGTCTGAACAGTAAAAGAATACCCGCATATTGTAATAGCACAATTTCGATCCTATAAAAGTTATGGACCAGGATATATGTCGTTAGCAAAATGTCGATTTAATAGATCTGCTACATTCGTTTGCAAAACCTACTAAAGAAAATACAATATTAAGTTAAAAATAAACACTTCGAAATAAAAACATAGTTGCAATAGTTTTGCACTTTCAGCAATAGTTAAACTTTTGTAATGACCCATTAAAATGCATAGCAGTAATTATTGTCAAAACGCATAACACAGCAAAAAACTTCGGCGGACCGTGATCAGTGAAATCCAATTAATTTCAAATAACGCTGCGAAAGTCACAAACTTTATATTGGAAATGATATTGTTGGCTTGCTTTTCATTAAGCTCTGAGTTTAAATTAATATTAGGTAAATTATTAATGTATGATCATGAAACTTTAGAAGTTAATGTGTACTTTGAAGAAATTTTGACTGTTTGAAAGTTGGAAAGAGTTACTGTACTGTTTATACTTCTTTGTCATTTATTTGATTTGTAATTGTGAAAAAAACACGATGCAAATACCATCTTTGCGTAGAGACGGAAAACTCGACATCAAACCCTATACGACTGCCTCATTGGTCTCGTGGCATAAATGTGCGCGTGGGATCGGGAGGTCCCGGGTTCGATTCCTTGGTCGGTCGGTGTTATTGGGTTTTTCTGTCACGAAATTCTCAGTAGCAGCACGGAGTCTGGAAATGTGCCCGGTACGGCAATAGGCTCGCCCTTATTACGTGGTAGGACTAAAGTATATCTGGCGAACAGTGGGTGTAGAAATACACCTCTGCCTACCCCTTCGGGGATAAAAGGCGTGACGATATGTATGTATGTATGTGTATGTATGTAAAACTCACAACAAAAAAATTCAATAAACTTATTCTCAACCTTCAGTACTCGAAAAAGGGAAGCACCAAAAATAGTCAGAGATTGAATGATTTGTTAACAATGGAATTTTTCATCCCACTATCTCGTCTGTTAAATAGGGTAAACGGGACAGTTCCTGACTGATACAAATTGCGGCTTAATCCAACGATTGAGTGGGAGTATGAGAGTCGTTACGCGGATCCAGCCAGCGTAATAGTCCTTCTTTGTCGCTAATGTGCCATAAAAGAAGCGCTGTCCTCATGGAAAACATTTTTGACGGTCAATCGGGCTAAGGACGACGAATGGAGACTGCACCCTATTTTGTTGGTGGAATATTAACTTAACTTAATTTAAAGTTTGTTATACACGATGGTATCGCCCGTGAATATGTTTGATGAAATTGAAGCGCGCTTTTAAATCAGGTAATTTTAATCTTACTGCGAAGTCGAAGTGGCAGATTAAATACTCGGTGCAAAGTCGTTCGTAAATTCTTTCGAATGTGGTATTCCAAATGTAAGTTAAGGAGAGGCCTAGTCCAGCAGTGGACTGTTAAAGGCTGAAGATGATGATTCCAAATGTATCACACGTTCATATAAAATTAATTACGAGTACCTATATGGACGATTCTAAAATATAAAAATATACGAGTAAATGTTGACATAGTTCATAGGTAGGCATAGTAGGCAAGAAAGATGCCAGCAGCGATAGCCTTGTGGAGATACCAACAGACTGCCATGCAGAGGGTATCGGGTTCAATTTCACGGCGCGCACCAATGACTTTTCGGAGTTATGTGTGTATTGAATTGTTAATTAATGCTTATCCCGTGCCTAGGAGAGCACGTTACGCCGTCGGTCCCGGTTGTCATGAAGTTCTTTGAAAATCGTTACAGGGCGACAGCACCTCTAAGTAAACTGACACTATTCTAAACCGGGGGTTATCGCTATCCCTTCGGATTGCGGAGATCAGACAGGCAGTCGCTCCGTGTAAAAGCTAATATTCAGCCACATTCGGTTAGACCAGGAAGCAGACCCCAGGCTGCAACTGGGATAACGCTAAAAGGATAATTATGATGAAGGCAAGAAAGAAAAAGGCACAAAAAAGCATAATTTTTAAAAGTTCAAAAGTTTTTAGAAAAATCTATTCTGTGCTCATATTTAAGCAAGTTGGAAGAAGGCAAAATAATACACTTTCCTAAGGGATCGCTGGAATCAATAATCAAGCAGCATGAATGGGCCGGCTCCACCTGGTTAGGTATTGCTACCCGAAATTGTCGTAAAGTAGAATCGTACCTTCTTTTTTTAGTGGTCCGCTATTTAGTCTAACGAGATTAACTGTCTTACTAATAAAAAAATATTACTCACACGTTTAACGTATGAATACTTACACAGCGTATAACGTCTGTATAGAAGTTATACAGGGTTCACAACATCGCTACTAATAAACGCAAAGACAAGCTTGTGTAACTACTCACGCTGTGTACACACAGCTACACATTAACCTAAACAAAACCAATATTAGGTGAACTCGCTTAGTGTGACCAACCTGTTGTTGAGTAGTTCAGCTAATATTGGTTATGGATAGGTTGATGTGTAGCTGTGTGTACGTCAAATATGCTGACAACCTTTAACGAAGTACGTTCAAAAACTTCAAACCGTAACTTCGTTTTAATAATTCAATTGTATTTTATAGTTTATATAGAATTCTACTAGCTTAATTATATATTCAATGGGGTTTCTTCTTAAAAATATACCTTATATATTAATCTAATGTACAAAAATTAAAGACTCATGGTTGTTATTTTCTGAAGGATCAATATGTTTTGATTTGTACTCATAGCTTCCGAACGCCTCCACCAACAATAACATTCATTTCATAGATCAAAGAAATATAACATTCCTAGTCCAACCTCTCTGTCATAGATTGCGCGCATAATCTGTGGCATAATCTAAGTAAAGTGACAACCTCAGCGTCCTCAGCTGGCCAAATAGCCGCCATTTTTCAAGGTTGCAAGCGTGTGTAGAGCTTGTGTAAGTCTATATAGATATTTTGATCTCTTATAACGCATGTATACACGCAATCTGTCAAAATATTTTTTATTAGTTGCGTTTTTGTTACGCAATGCTTATAGTACTTGTATACACTTTGTCGTAATTTTTATTAGTAAGACAGTTAAAGTATATTAACTATTCTTCAGTTTGCCTATCGTCTGACCTCCGCAACCCGAAAGAATAACGAATTCGTATTTTTATATTCAAGCATATGTTAAAATATGGCGGATCAGAAGAGAAGATGTGAACAATGTACACCTAAAGACATGTGCCTAAACTTTATGTCTGCAAACTCGTGTCATTGTCCTCAAAAGATTTGAATTCTATACACCAATCTCATCACCATCGTTTATACGATTGTGCTGAAGTATATTTATGAAATGCAGCAATCCACACATGTAGCTAAGCATATATATATTTATATGCACCGCTTTGTTACAAGAGCTAATATTTTTGCTATATTAGTAATTCCGACGCGATGATACAAGAATACTAAAAATGATTTATTGCAATATATTTTTGTCTATGTATTTTGCAAATGATTCGTGTGTGGAATACAGTACATCTGATAAAATAAAGCAATTGATTATACATAAAACTAAAACACGTTAAATAATCAACTTAGAGTTATATACACTATATTATTTTATTATTTATTTATTACTTCATGCACAATATACAGTTACAGTACATAAGGTGCACTTAATGCCGTAAGGCATTATCTACCAGTCGGACCTTTTGGTGGTGCAGAGACAAGTAAGGTAAAGTTATATATAGGGATAATTATCACAGATATATCAAATGTAATATAAATAAATTGAATATTATACTATAAATAAAATTATAAATATATTATATTATAAATAAATGAGTATATTACTATTTACATACATAATAATACATATTGCATAAACTACACACATACCCCATAAATACATACAAAATATATAATTATAATATATTATATAACTAGAACTGATGAAAACAATGTGCAGATTCCTTCAATCTCTCAGAAAAGAGTTCTCGAACTTTCAATTTGAATGCGAACCGGTTAGTAGACATTCTGATTTCAGGTGGTAGCCTATTCCATAGCAAGATAGCTTGAACAACGAAGGAAGAGCCTACAAATTCTGAAGTATGAGTGGGACACTGAAGAAGAAGATTGTGAGAGGAGCGAGGGTCTTTCTCATGTGTAGAAGATAGATATTGAAAGTAAGAAATCAAGTATGAAGGGGGAGAAGGGGATTTAAGTAAAGAAAAGAGTGTAGTGAGAGCATGCAAACTCCGGCGTTGACGAATGGGTAACCATTTAAGTTCGGAACGAAAAGTAGATACGTGATCATACTTGCAAAGATTGTAGATGAATCGAATGCAGTTATTGAGAAGGCGGTCATACTTATTGAGATATTCTGCATTCAGGTCATAATAACACATATCACCATAGTCGATTAAAGGAAATATTAAGGCCTGCACAAGCATTGTCTTGGTCTTGGAAAGGAGAAAATTTTTGAGGCGGTATAAAGCTCGAAGGGTACCGGTGACTCTCTGACTGACGTCAGTGATCTGGGCCTGCCATTCGAGAGTGGAATCTATGTGTAGTCCTAGATCTTTAACTGATGTACTGAATGGAATTTTCAGTCCGTTAAACATGATTGGTGGCAAAGTTGAAAGATCTAATCTGGGTATCATGCGTTTACTACCTACAATCATGGCCTGACATTTAGTAGGATTGACGTCAAGACCAAAGTCGTTGCACCATGTCAGAATCGCCGAAAGGTCTCTATTTACATCCGCTATCGCCATTGACACATCTTCCACTCTCGCCTGGGAGTAAAGCTGCAAATCGTCGGCATAAAGATGGTACGCACATCGAAGGTTAGGTGTCAGGAAGTTTATAAAAACTGAAAATAATAACGGAAAAAGTATGCCACCTTGAGGAACACCAGAGTTTATGTCACGCCAACTCGATGAACAATCATCACTGTGGACGGACTGCTGGCACTCCTGAAGATACGACGAGAACCATTCCAGAGAACCAGGTGAGATCATTAGATGGGAGAGGATCGATAGAAGGATATCGTGACTGACGGTATTAAAGGCGTTCGAAAAGTCGACCAAGGCCAATACTGTGACCTTAGTGTTCTCCATGCCCGCCCTAATATCGCCAGTCACTTTAAGGAGAGCGGAGGTAGTGCTATGTCCTGGTCTGAAGCCAGATTGATATGGACTAAGTAGGTTGTTTTGATACACAAAACTGGACAGTTGCTTATTGACACAGGACTCTAGCACCTTGGATAAGAAAGGAAGTATGGAAATAGGACGGAAATGTTTAGGGAGAGAAGGATTTGTAATTTTGGGAAGTGGGATGACAAAAGCTTTTCGCCATAAAGAAGGGAAGGTTCCATTGGTTAATGAAAAGTTAATAATGTGGGAAATCGGAAGGATGAGGTGATCAAGGATAGGAGTCAAGATCATACGACGACTGATGCCGTCACATCAAACAGAGTTGGACTTAATGGATAGGATTATCTTCTTGATCTCATCTGGTGTAACTGGAGAAAGAGTTAGAGGATTTATGTCCGGGCAGGGGAGGCCTGCCACGTAATCCACAGTGCGACGCCTGGTTTGGAGATTCAATTGAATAGAAGTGGAGAAATGTTGGTTTAAATCCTCCAAACCAACCGTCACCCGCGAATCACTGTGTCCCTGTTTGCCAATACCTAGAGTTCCAAGGAACTTCCAGATATTGGCCGGGGTAGAAGAATTAATATTGTCATGAATATGGCGGCGTTTTGCGTTGCGTACCATCTGATTACAACGATTCCTTGCCGCCTTGAAAAGACTCCAGTTTTCATCAGACCGGTCCCTTTTGAACAGCCGAAATGCACGATCTCTGCGCCTCATCGCCATTATTACACCTCTAGTCAGCCAAGGAGCAGGAGGACGTTTCAGCTTGATTTTCCTGACGGGGACATGCTTGTCATATAAGCTGAGAACAATGTTATTAAACATATTAACTTTATCATCGATAGTGGTGGCCACCGTCAGTGGATTCCAGTCGATCTCAGAGGCGTCCTTTTGCGAACTCTCACCGTCCATTCGCCCAAAACAACGCATATGCCCGGACATTGCACACCCGGTAGAATTATTTATCCAAAGCTAAACAAAAAGTGTGTAATTTTAGTTTGAACATATTAATAAAATATAATAATTTCAACGATTTTAATTAATCTACCTACTTCTATATTATTTATCATATTAGAGCTATCCTGACTGATCAAAGACGTCTTGCCTTGTAGTCCGCTACATAATATTCTACCATAAAATATAATATTCTTTCACATTCACACAACATCATCTGGTCCCAAACTAAGCATATCTTGTACTACGGGTACTAGACAATCGATAAACATGCATATATACTTTTCTGTAAATATATTACATATTATACATAGTACCATCCAGACCAAGACAAACATCCATATTCATGCACACAAATGTTTGACTTGAGCGGGAATCAAACCCGCAAGCTTCGGTGTGGCAGTCGGATTACCTACAACTCTAAAAGAATCGAGCAGTGTCCAACGTTAGCGATAGCAAGCAACGTGATATGATGCGACGCAAACAAATTGCCAAAGCCTGCCGTGCCGCATTAGCCAATCTGGTATAATTCGTACAATACATAATCTAAGTGACAGTTTCTTAGCATCGCATCGCAACGCATCGCTCATTAGTTTATGAATACTTTTTGTCAATAGATTTTATGGCTAAAACGAACAATTAAACACGTGATTTTTTTAGTACTGTCTGTCTGGCAAGTCTTTGCAAAGCACTGTCCGGCGTCAACAGCAAAAACTACAATTTCAATATTTTAGTTGTTTACTTCTATGGCTTAAATATATCGACACATACTGAAGTTAGACATTTGACCAAAAATATTTATCGATAAATCATCACTGTTACGAACAACACTCGTTTAATAACTCTATGTTTTGTCTACTGTTTGCCTACCACGATGCTGCTATAAGAGCGTGCTGCTAAACCTATCGACAGCTCTTTCTATCATACTGCATGTGCCATTAGAAAGAAAATATCAATCATAGCAACCGCTGTTGTTATTTAGTGTTACTTCTATGCCTTAGGTTATATTTCTTTGGAACGTCCGCTTGACAGAGTCACTTAGCAATTCGGCAATAGAAGAAAAGCTGTCATCGTTTGAAGTTACTGAATCATTGGCAGAGTGAAAGGAATCATTATCATCATCAGGTGTTATCATAAAATATATATAAAAAAATAATAAATAAAAATATAAATAATATATAAATTATATAAAATATATTATAAGGATGAATTTAAAATATGCGCACGTACAGGTACAGATGCAATGCATTAATCACTGCACCACCCGCCAGCCCACACATATACAATAAAAAAGTCAGAGTAATTACAAAGAAAATAAAATAAAAATAATAACAAGGATGAGCTTATGCAAAACAAAATGTTGGCGTAAAACAAACAAGCCGTGTAACGAAACGTTACAATAAAAATTATGTTTCCGAACGCAACTTTTAGCTGCCACAACACAAGTGTCAAAGTGAGATGTTTGTCAAAAATGGACAGGACAAAAGTGAAAAGTGAAAAACACAATAAAAACAAAGTGAGGGTTGATTTGATTGATGACATTGATTCTATGAGCATCGTGGATTGAAGTTAAAACATGTAAACATAAACAAAGTTAAATAAAATGTGCAATCTTACTGATTAGATGAAAAGCGTGAAAACAAATACTATTTTCGAGAAGCGTTTTAAGCATTCGCGGAGTCTCCAACGACGGTGTTCCCGCAACCTGTCTTTGCCCCAGAGGTAGTGTTACTCGATGCTCTGGGGTGCTTGGCAATCAGCTCGCTGAGTTCCTCATCAGTAACAATCTTGTGGCGGCTTCCATCTGGCGCTTTAATTATGATGTTGCCATCCTGGGACCAGGAAGCTCTCAAGCCGAAGTGTACTCGGGCTTTACCAAAAACAGCTTGACGAGCTTTTGTGAGGAACTCACTTATGGATACAGCGGATCCTTTTAGGGATGTCTTTGCACGCCACACAGCTGTTCTGGAGTCTGTTTTGGCAAACCGTACAAGAATGGGTCGCTTGCTGTCTTTTTTGGGTGCACCAATTCTGTGGCAGATGGTTAGATCAGCAGCTAAGATGTGCTGCAGCTTCAGTTTACTGTGTACAATATCTAGGATGGCCTCAGCACAGTTCTCCTTGTCCGCTTCAGGGACACCCAAAAAGAGTAAAGACTTCCGCCTGTGTCGGGTGTCCATCATGTCGAGCTGCTTGTGGCACTGATTAATTTGTTTACGGAGTAAACTTAACATATTGAAGACAAGTTCACGGAACGTGCGGAACTCCTCGGCAACCCGAGCAACGGTGTCTTTGGCAGGTCCTCCGCTGTGCAACTGGGACTCCAAAGCAGCCATCCTTTTCGAGAAACTCTCCTCAAGACTTCTTTGTGCATTCTCAATATCGCTGAGTTGTGACATTGTGCCATAAGTTGATGTGTGAAGTGTGTAGGTGTTGTGCTGGCAGGTGGTATGTACAAACACTTAAATATTAAGTGTCATTTAACACTATCCTCTTCGAACTATAACGAATATAGCACTTATTGCTACTTTTAGTAAATATAATTAAGAAAATCTTTTAATTTCTATTAAAAAGTATTTCCGAAAATTTTCTGACGTGTTCACTTTTTTAACACCTACCGCCGAAAAAACTTGCTACTTCACTAGCTAACTCTACAAACTTTTTATTGCTATACTAGAGGACGCCAGCAGCTACGCCTGCATTTTTTTTAATTAACCCTTTTTGGCCAATCCCGTTGGGATTTCGGGAAATCCCTTCTTAGTGCACCCTTACGGTCCTCAAGGAACATACATGGCAAATTTCAGCTTCCTGCGCCCAATAGTTTCGGCTGTAGCGTGTCTGTGAGTCAGTCAGTAACGCAAGGATTTTATATATTAAGATAATCTCACTTGGTATATTCTAATGCCAAATCATAATCAATAAATGAAAAAAGGTATAAAAATATATCGAACATTCTGGAGAGGGCCACTGGCGATTACAAAAGACAAAAGATTTTCTGTAGAAAATTAAAACCAAAATAGATTTGATGTCAAATCAAAACTTGCCTTTGGGTTTCGCACACATCCTCCTGCAAATAACTGAACCCAAATTTGGTTTGCTGCCATTTCAAGCTCAAGCTCAAGTCAAGCTTACTTATGTAGGAAGTAAAGTAAATCTATAGACATTAATCAAAGCCTAGTTCTATTGTGACTTTAAGAGGCCGTTCCAAAATTCACGGACTGCGTGAATAGGTATTTTACGCCAAGCGCGCGGGCAACGCGATCGAGTTGTCAATGTGTGCGTCTGTGTAGCCCAACAAAATCTACCTTGCAGTGAACTCACGGAGACAAAACAAATTGATACTTTGACCAATAAAATTTATCATCGTAATACAGAATTATTTTGGCTAAGGTATTTTGATGTTTAAATGTAATAACTCCAGGTAGAATCCATTGCTGTTGTTTAAAAAAATCCGACTTCAAACAGTCGTAGAAACATGCAATCTCATTTACTTAGATTACAATAAATACTACTTCTAGTTATTCTGTTATAAAATCCAAAATACTGAACCGATTTCGGAAAACTTTCTATGGGACCAAGCTGGAAGTAATATCATTATATTCGATCCTATGAAAAAAAAAATTAAAAGAAATAAAAATAAATTAAAGTATATAAATTATACATTAGTGAGGAAACAAACATTAACAAATATGAAAAAATAATACAACCGAATTGTGAACCGCCTCCGTTTTGAAGTCGGTTAAAAATATTAATCCCTACTATAATATTATAAATTCGAAAGTGTATGTGTGTGTATGTATGTTCCGTTTTCACGCGAAAACGGCTAAACCGATTTTGTTGAAATTTAATATAGAGATATATTGGACCATGGAGACGGACATAGGCTATCATAAGTTGCAAAAATTAAACTGGGAGGGATTGTAGGGAGGATAGAAGTTTGTACGGCAGACATTTTCCTCTTGGAAGTAAAAACGCATGCACGAATAATTGAGTACTGCGCATGTGCTGTCAGTATTGTCACATCATACATATTGTCATATTGTGCACGGTAATTCCATTGTTCGCATATCTAAACTAATAATTATATACTACGCTGAAACGATTTTCCCTACCCACTAAAATTATAAATGCAAAAGTGTTTATTGTATAGATATAATAATTGAACATGTATTGAAACATGGCTTTGACTTTTGTCATGGATACTGATCGAGCTACTTTGTACTTTATAGAACTTCTGACTCTTTAGAATAATCAGGAGTGTTTTCACACAACTTGAGACTCAAAGTAGATATGGGTTACCACGAATTTAACACGCGCGAAGCCGCGGGCAAAAGCTAGTATACAATATACTTAAATGATATTTTACTTAAGCTGAAATAGTAGCCGAATCTTTTTCTGGGGTATCCATCTCCTCATTTATTGTACTATTACAATTCAACTGATAGCCACCATCGCCGCTATGTACTGTTTGCTAAAATAAATAAGTAAAAGTAACGTCTTAATGTTTTGTTTTCAATACCATGATGTCACCATTATATACATAAATCATATACGTACCAGCATTTCAATTTTTTCTGGCAGGAAGTATTTCATAATAAAATCTTATAGTACAAACCTCTTAGACGGTGATTGAGTCATTATTAAAAACAACATTTAAGCTGGAACTTTATAAAAATGTAGCAAAAGAAATCAGGTGTTCCATACAAAATTGAACTTTGACATCAACAAAATGAATGGAACAGCTGCTTTTTGCCGCGATTTCGGCTGTCTGTGCTATGTATTCCTAAGAGGTTTACACTAAGTATACAAATAAGTAACATTGTATACAGTGTAAAAAGACCCTTAACGAAAACTGAAATCCCATGTTGTGCCAATCACTACGAACATTTTTTACTTCGGCACCATACGTGGGAACTTACTGGTTCAGGAGAAATTGAGGCTCAAAGTTAGTATGGAATTTTTCTAATTAGGGACAAAATCGATGCATTTACTCCACCAATATGTTCTTTAGACCTTATTGACTTATTACCTTTATGACCCCATGGATAAGTAGGTATTTCGAGCATAGCAAGCACGCGCTTTTAATTGCGGTTTAAAAAATGTGAAAACTTAAAAATATTCGTTTCCCAGGTATAATTCTTGGTAAGTATAACTTGGCATAATGTACACAACCAGTAAACTTCGGCTTGGTGATAACACAATATTCTTAACTAATCTGTCATAAGGCGCTAAAACTATCAAGCTATTGGGTGAATAGTCGTTAGATCCAGATTCCGTATATATGAGACCGTTTCTATAAACTTTAAACTTAAATGGGAATATTAATCTTGCTGCTATTAACTCACAAAGTCCGCCATAAGTAGTATTCTTCATCATTTCAGCAAAATATTCGTCAGGTGTTAAGTAGTTATTACCTTTTCTGTCGTGAGTCATAAGTGAAAACTTGCTCCAGTCATTAACCACATATCAATGAAATGTCTGAACGCACCATCGCTCTATTTTGTGTTCCGTTCATTAAATAAGAGAGAGCACGAAACAAACATGCATCGTCACCAACAATAGGGACAACAGTACATTCTTCAACATCTCCATTAACGTTCAGATTTTTTTTAGCCATTTTAAGAAAGTCTAACTGACAAAACCTACGCTTAAACCAAACGCAAACAAAATAAATGCCAGATACAAAGCTGAGTCTATAACCAAAACTACTAAACCGAAACAAAGCAAATGCAATCCAATATTATGCCAAGATAAGAACAGCCAAAATTGACAAATAAAATCCGCTAGAAATATTTAGGTATGATATGTACTATACAGCAACCAAAAAGATTTAACGATCAACAACATCCAACCAAATGCGTCCAACTAACCTACCTGACGATGAACGTTAAATAATAACTGGAGAAGGTCATTAATCAGCAGAAAATCTTAACACCTCGATTCCTCAACGCTTTCTATTGTCAACATTTAGAACTAAAATTATTTTGTTCGTCTTGATTTATTCGTTCCATTAGGTACTGATAGTTCAAACTAATACATTTACATCCTCCATCATCCCTTAGTTTATCCCCACGGGGGTTGAATTTATCAAAACCATATTTAAGCGGACGTCTTCATCATAGTAGCTTCAATCTTTAATTTCAGTTCAATCAGTCGAAAATCTATGAAAATTTATACAAACTTCCATCCCCTATTTTATACCCTTAGGGGTGGAATTTATCAAAATCCTTTCGTAAAGGATGCCTACGTCGTAGTAGCTATATGCATGCAAAGTCTTAGCCCGATCGATTAAAAATTGACAAAGTTCCATACAAACTTTCATCCCCTATTTTATCCCCTTGGGGGTAGAATTTACTAAAATCCTTTCTTAGCAAATGCCTACGTCATAACATTTACCTGCATGCCAAATTTCAGTCCGATCCCTCTAGTGGTTTGGGCTATGCGTTGATAGATCACTATGTCAGTCAGTCACCTTTGAGTTTTATATATATTTAGATACAATTTCTGACATTCATAAGAGTTACCTTTTGGATAAAACTTTATCATGGGGAATTCAAATACAGGAAACAAGTCGCAAACTGTTTGCCTCAGCAGGATAGTGGCTTAGGCTGCGGAACTTTCTTCCCACAACCACCAAGATTGCGCTTGCACAATCCTTGCTTCTTCCAATACTCAATTATGCCGATGTCAGCTATCTTGATCTTAATGAGGACCAACTTAATAAACTTGAGCGTCTCCAAAATTTCTGTATTAGAATCATTTTTGGTTTACGCAAATATGATCATGTATCTGAATTTCGATCTAGGCTCAAGTGGCTCCCAATTCGTCTTCGCCGGAATATCCATATTCTTATGTTACTGTATAATGTGTTATTTAATCCAAATTCGCCCACATATCTCAAAGAACGTTTTAAGTTCCTCCATGACACACATTCAAGGACCTTGAGGTCGTCGGTGGATCTGAGACTCCAGATGCCAACCCATTTCACAAACTTCTACGACAAATCCTTTGCTGTTCAAGCTGTTCGTTTGTGGAATGCGCTTCCAGTTGAAGTTAGGCAAGCTAAATCACTCAATATATTTAAAAATGCACTATTTGTCACTTTAATCAGTTATCTTAACTTTACCACTGCTCTCTGCATTTATTATATATATATATATGTTTTATAATGGAATAATATAATGTAATATAATGGTTCACTGCAGGGTTCAGTTGAAAACCAGCGTCGGGCTTCAAGTCCGACATATGCTGAACTGAACACCTGATTGCTGCTGCTCATTTTTAAATATTAATGTTTATTATGTGTGCTTTGCTTTTGTGTATTGTTATTCCTTTTATTATCATTTGTGTTATTATATTTTTTTTTTTATCTGGCTTATATACCTGCTTATACACATGCTTTTAATCTGTTTTTTTTGTTTGTTTTGTTACGTGAGTGTTGTGATGATTGCAGCAATAAAAGCTTCTTTCCTTCTTTCTTTCTTTCTTTACTCAGTAGCGCAGTTGTGGAGGCTCCGCGGCATGTGTCCCAACCCATTTTAGATTAAAACTCTCTACGGGCCTCTGCACGTTGGATCCATATCCCCGTATAAGCCTCCCAAAGGACCGGTCTTTCTTCTAACACCACATGCTACCACCCTCGAGGGCAGCCGTTATCTTATCATGAGACTAACACAACCTCGGAAGGCAGAGTAACAGCTTTCAAACATCGCCTTCACCTTCTGATATAAACAAAAAATGTATTACAGGATGACTTGAAAGCTTACAAACCGCAGTGCAGCTTTGTGGCGAGCTGAATATGTGTGGCAACACTCCGGTCCCGAATGCTTCAGAGAGTCGGTCAGGGCCTTGTCTCCGGCTTGCTTTTATTGGCTGGTTGAAGCGGATGCCCAAAAGCCCCCACAGGACTCTCAACTCTGGCTTGCCTTGGTCGGCCACTTACTAGCTGAAGTGTCATTCTTAAGGGCGTAACTACGGGGAAACCCGCTCCGGGTAAAGAGCCCTGCGATGGCGAAACCGGTGTCACACCGCTCGACACCCCTAGCCACTCGCACGGGTGTTGCCCTCTGGCTGCCTATATGACAGAATTTGTTTACCTTGGTAGCTATTTAGAGTGGGCCTATCTAGTCAGTTGGCAAGTCACCGTCTGCCGCTTTTCGACGTACTATAAAAGTATTTAGGGCAGACGCCGGTTTTCATCCATTACTTCCATTTCAACCAGTCCATTTAACACCCATCACTATATCCCAGATTAATTAATTTCCATACAAGTAGCAATAGTCCTACACCTTCTGCGGCTAATCCGTGACTGTACTTAATAGTGAAGTTATGGAGGCTCCTCAGTAGGTGTTCCATCACATTCTAGATTAAAACTCTCAAAGGGCCTCTGCGCATTGCACCTATGTCTCCGTGCCAAAGGGCCGGTTATTCTTCTAACATCAAAGGTAAAAAGAATAGCCGTGAAAGCGAAACATATAATAAGTAATAATAAAATTGTGGAGAACGTTTCACTAGGTCTGAAACTGTGAAAACTAAACAAAATAGTTTCTTTACTTATTAACATTCTAACTTTATCCTGGCTGCTTCCAAGAGTTTCCTCATGGATACAAATTATCTGGTCCGTCTAGAAAAGGTATATCTTACGATTTTTGTACTTTATCCAATATTTACTTTTTCGCCGAGTGAATTCCTTATTAGCGCTGCAACCTGAAGAGAATGTTATACAATACTTTTATTAAAACTAGAATTAAATTTATTTGATCGTCACACAAAACAATTCTCCCACGGTGTGATTTTCTAAAACAAAACATTTACTAATTGGGAAGCGTTTCCAATATTTGCAGCTTCAATTTTATTCTTTTGGACATTTGTATAAAGTAAACAATATACGAGGCTGGTGAGTTCGTGTATTATTCGGGTCACGCGCGGAGAACGCAGCAAGCGAACTGATCGGTTGTATTCCAAGTCTCTATATCAAATATTTACAAGGAAATTGACGTCTCTTATTCAGATTTCCTCTTTCACTTAAATTGTGATAGAAGTACCAGTACATTTGTTTTCATGTTTTCAATGCGCAGCCCAGCTATTCTATTTTTCTTAGTTTACCTCTTTTTCGACCGCAGTCGTCTTTGTTGAGAATACTTTCCATATTTCTTATTTTAATGTAGCCTAACTCTCGTTATTTACTCATTTTTATTTACAATGTTCAAAGTAATTTCCATTCAATATTTTCGAAGTATCGTTGAATATCTGTTGCATGTTTTAAAATTATATTTACCTAACACCATCAGATTTTAAATAATAGTCATAGCCGTAATTTTCCATTATGAACATCCCAACAACAAAAAGTGAAGCATCAAAGAGTATTATGAACAATCATAGCATTTTTCAAATCCTCGGTGCTCAGAATCAAAATGATAAGGTACAATACTTGCATAGCCTGATACATTTTATGACTTTTGAATAAATATAAAATGAATGTAGAGCCCTTCATCAGGCAAGCCTGACGGGGGGTCTACGATCACTAACGACGAAGTCCTTTTTTCTTCGTTCTGAATGCATATAGTCCAAAATGCACGGAATTCGAATTTTGCCAGAGAATTACCAAAAAGTTTTTATTTAAAGTGCATGCAATTAACAATTTGTAGTGAATAGTTTTCACTTTGGAGTGAATGAGTTTTCAGTTCTGTTTAAACAAGTGCCCATTGTGTTGATTTGGAAATTAATTAGTTAATATTTTTTTATTAAACTATAGCAAATATATTTTTCTAACTGTACTAATAAAGCATTCTTGTTTGTGTAGTTTTTAAAAATATGCTCGTTATGTTTATTACTAGCTTTGTTACTTTCATTGGTTTTTCACACAGAAATCTAATATTTTTTTCTGAAATAAAAGTAGCCTCAGTTTTTCTTTGTTACATCATCTATCTGCTTCTGACGGTGCTGTCAAAATCGCTTCGGAGATCAACAGTAAGCCGATAGGCGTCCGCAGCTGAACATGGCCTATCCCAAGGGTGTCCATATATTATTATGCCATATTTTAGCTCTCAGTTTAAATAGTAACATGATACCCTCTTTGTTCCAATCTATAAATCAAATTTTTTGTTCCAACCTAAAAAGAACGGCAAGTTTACCAGGTAAAAGGAAAAAATGCGAAATCGTATTCTATATCCTTCACTATACGGAAAATTTCATGGAATTATTCGACTAAACTTTCAGTGATAGACATCCAAAAATTTGATGTAAAACTAAATAAATCAGCAAGTACAATACCGATAAAAGCAGTCAACTAGGTAAGCATTGACATCCCCCCGTGGGATCTCCATCATGACATGGTGGGGGCTCAGTAACCGTGGCTCGGACACCCGCGGTGAAGCTAAGAGAGATCCCGGGAGTGCACTCTCCGCGTGGGCTTGGAAGGACCTGCGCAGGATGCGTCCAAAGGTGCGGGAGTGGGATACACTTCTGTCTGTCCCTCGCAGTCAGGCGCGGTCGCGGGTGGAGAAGCGTGTCGGTGTTGCATTGCCGCTTCTCCCAGAGCGGAGGGACTCCATAAGCATTTTCCAACCCGACAACAAAAAAAAAAGAAAATAAAAAAAGAAGGTAAGTATTGACATTGGCTTCTTTTAAGTTATGAATTTCAGAACTTCCTAACTTCAGATTGGATGGAAAATGTCAAATTGACCTAATTAATAAGGTGCTAGTAATGGTAAGAGAGAGACACCATACATCCTTTAGTGGTCCTCTGCTAGACGTAGAGACCTCTCCAGATTTGAGTCACAGTATTGGTGTGAGGCAATTGCAAGATTAAGCCCACTAGAAGTATATCACGCTGACCAAGTGGGTTGATATAGCGTTCGATGTCAAATTTCCATATTGTCTCAAAGATATTACTTGCAGCTAATGTTTCATAAGATCGACAGATAAGTATGATCATAAATGTACAAAGCTGATACTTGAAAATATTTGTAGAAATGAGTGCTTTCGTGGTTCAGTGGATTGTGTACGCGTCTGCTGATCAGGAGGTCCCGGGTTAGATTCCCGGTTCGGGCAAATGTGTTACTGGGCTTTTTCCGAATTCTCACTAGCAGCACAGAGTCTGGCAAAGTGTCCGGTTATGACAATAAGCTCGCCCGCTGTTACGTGGGACCTACAAATTCATAACATTGCGAAATGTGGATGTCATAAGTATTAGACCCCCTTCGGGGATACAGGCGTATTTGAATAAAGTTCAAATAGAAAGCTCAATATTAATTTTATGCGTTCAATGTCACTTATGATAGTACGAGTCTCTATATGTAATCGATCGATAAAACGTAATGAAATTCACCAGAAATTGATATTCAAATTCCACAATTTCTCATAAAGGCGAAAGTGGCAAGTAATACATCTATTATATAAATTAGATTTTTTTATGCGATTGCCAAGTCAATATATTTATTTAAAACATTCAAGATTTTTAATTAACCGACTTGGTATTACATGGATCTCACAACTTTTTACGGTCGCGAGACTTGGTATTTTTGACAAGTATTGTTTTTATGGGATTTCATTTATTTTTGTAGATAGTCTTACATTTGTCCTTTCCGGTACCTTGTATTTCTTGTACACCAACAACGATTTTTTTTATTAAATCTTTAAATGCAAATGTAATTTTGTAATCCTATATATTTTTGTAGGATTACAAAGTTATTTATGCAGTTGATGTATCTCGAAAACTAGACAGAAATTGATAAATATTTTAATTTTTCCTTGATTCATATACTAAACACTAATTGTATTCTAAATTTGAAGCTACTATGCTTGCTAGAGGTGCCTTAGACTTTTGATGATCGGTCAGTGAGTGACAAAATTAAGAATTTTGACTCGTTATAATTCTTAAACCACTGATTCAAATTGAATGAAATTTAAAATACACTATGTTTATACTATACCTGCATGGTTACAAAAAACTCAGGCTTCTGTTTTATCCTCAACGAAGTTATAGGGGGTCGAAAATGACCTGAATTGCTTCGAGAAAAGGATGGTACGGCCGTGCCGATTTTTTGCTCGACTTGGTGCCTATTCTAAATATTATTAATAAATCGGTACTCAATCTTATACATATATATAAATTTTTTGCTATGCTGACTTTTTTATAGTAATAGGCGGCAAGTGAGCTGACGGATCGCCTGATGGTAAGCAATTACCGCCGCCCATGGACACAAGCAAAACTACAGGAGTCACAAGTGCGTTGCCGCCCCTTTGGGTTGGGAAACGGGAT
This sequence comes from Euclidia mi, assembly GCA_944739405.2. Lineage (NCBI taxonomy): Eukaryota > Metazoa > Arthropoda > Insecta > Lepidoptera > Erebidae > Euclidia > Euclidia mi. The sequence continues at coordinate 22,304,022 of OX123191.2, read as the reverse complement.
AGGATGAGTAGTGGGATGAGGGAGATGGAATAGGGGATAGGGCCTCCGGCACTCTCACTCACCGAACGAAACGAAACAGTTTTGGTATTGTTACTTTACGTCGATTTTCTATGAGAGGGTAGTACTTCCCCGGTCGAGCCGGCCCATTCATGCTGAAATCAGCAAGGCTCTACTACGTGTAAGAACTGACTGACGGCAGACAACGCACCGCTACAACTGCAAGCCGCAAGTAGCTGAAATTTGGCATGATGTTCCATGAGGAATGTAGGGGTGCTCTGAGAAGGGATTTCGAAAAATTCTCACGGGATCGAGTAGAAACGGTGGATATTAAAATAAAATGTGCGAACATCCTCTAGCCTTGCTAAAGAATAAAAGGAAAGTTAATGATAATTTTAATATGCATAGATCTATAATCTTCAATATAATAAGTTCATAAACGGCGCACAGTGTTTTATGAAGACCATTTTTCGGACACCGTCTTTTTATTAAAGAAGCTAATAGATATATTCAATAAAAAGAAATATTTCGTATCCCCATTAAGCTAGCATCTCTAGTTTTTTAGAAAAACTTTTTTGTAAATCTTCATATTTTAAAGCGGATATTTAGAAAAAAAGATATTCCTCTTAAACTAAGCATGATACGCAATAATAATGTTACAAGCACCGATAGCGTCTCTTTCACTGCACATTTTACAGTTAAAATGAACCTCATAACTTGACTTGATTCAAATTTAAGCGAGATTTTGGATTTTTAGAGTTTCTTACTTTTCTCGAAGATTCTACCAAATGTGGAAAAGTTATATATACAGAAATTATGCTCTTTACTTTCCTCATATACTCAATAAATTTCAGACCCCAAATCCGTGGAATCTAGAAGTTATTCCAAATTAACTGTTTTTGCTAGGGTTTTCACATTTGTATTCCGGGTTTTAATGATAAAATTTTTATTCGATATTGATTTTATAACTAAATTATATGTTGTAAAGAAATCAATTTGCAATTGCAGTTTTAAGTAGTCGTATAAACGAAAATATAGCTGCGGCTCAAGTTCTGAGAGCGTTGAACGATATAAATCTTAACAATGCTTCGTCTTTATGTTTGGGCTAAAGAGAGAGAGAGAGGATACAAACGGGTAGAAAGTGTACTAAAGAAACGTGAGTATAGCTTCGCAGTCCTCCCTCTTTGCCTGGCATAAGCGTAGCGAGTTATGGTTATTTGCCTGGTACAATTGGTGTCTTATAGCAGGAGAGTAACTTATTTATCTGCTTTTTATTGCATCATGATCATCATCAGGAGTTCGAGAACATTCTGGAGAACTCTGCAACTCTTTACGCACAGGTTTCCTCACGATGCTTTCATTTACCGTTTAGCAAACGATTATTAAAATGTTAAGACACACATAATTTGGCAATTAGTGGTTATATAAGGAGTAGCAGTCTGTAGGCCTCTCCGCTAAACTATCGCTGCCTAAATAATACAGAACCTAAATGAGATTCGACGCTTCGACAGTCAGATACTTCGGCTCCCAATTGCCATTTAATTCGATACTAAAACAGAGACTTCTGTGAAACATAAATTTATAACAAGATGTTTCGTTCACTATGTTAATTCAGCATGTTGCTTGTAATTGTATAATTGTTTTATTTCAAAATAAAGTTCAAAGTATATTAACCGTATCTTTTTTTAGCTTGAACTTTCGTCAATAAACATGTTTTTTGTAACTCACGCCTGTTTATCTGAAGGGTTAGGCAGAGGTGTAATAGTACACCCACATTTCATCCATAAAATTTTAGGTTCCACGTGATAGGGGGCGAACCTTTACGTGCTGCTATTTAGAACTCGGTAAAATTCAATCGAACCCTGGACCTCCCAATCAGCAAACGCAAACCCTATTCACTGGACCACGGAGGCAGACAAATAAACAATAGTGTATTTTTCTATCTAAAAGTATATTGTACAACCTAGCCAGTTATAACTGACCAAATCTCAGGAGATACGCACCCTACTTAAGAGTTCTCTTTCAGGTATACACATCTTGACTTACTACACATTTCCTGGAAGTACCCTTCGGCCCTTTTTCTGACACGCCCCGTTCGTAGTAATGTAGTAGTATATATAGCATTTTGTGGTTTCTTGGCTGTTAAAAGTCAGCTTTATTTCTTTAGTCAGCTTTAGCAGAATTACGACGGAGCTGCTAAAAGCAGGTGGAAAACCTATACTGGTGCAGCTCCAACGCATATTTAATTCTGTCCTGTTCTCGGCGAGAACTCCAAGGGCGTGGAGCAAGAACATAGTCGTTTTGTTCTTCAAAAAGGGAGAAAAAACTCTTTTGAAGAACTATCGACCGATCTCGCTCTTGAGCCATGTCTATAAGCTGTTTTCCAGGGTCATCACGAACCGTCTCGCGCGTAGACTCGACGAGTTTCAGCCGGCCGAACAGGCCGGTTTTCGAGGAGGATATGGCACCATAGACCACATCCACACAGTGCGGCAGATTATACAGAAGACAGAGGAGTATAATCAGCCTCTGTGCTTACCGTTTGTGGACTATGAGAAGGCCTTTGACTCCATCGAAACCTGGTCTGTTCTGGAGTCTTTGCAACGGTGCCAAATCGATTGGCGGTACGTCCAAGTGCTGAGAGGTCTGTATGACGCCGTGACTATGACCGTCCAAGTACAGAACCAGCAGTCTGAACCTATCCGCTTGCATCGAGGCGTGAGACAAGGGGATGTTATCTCCCCCAAATTGCTCACAAATGCAATGGAGGATATGTTCAAGACGCTGCACTGGAAAGGACGCGGTATTAACATAAACGACAAGTACCTCTCACACTTGAGATTTGCAGACGATAGCGTTATCGTGGCTTAAACCGTGCAAGACTTGCAGTATATGCTGAGCAGTCTGGCTGATTCTTCTGCTCGCATCGGTCTCCGGATGAACTTGGATAAAACCAAGATAATGTTCAATGAACATGTCTCTCCGGAACCGATTATCCTAAATGGGGTCCCTCTTTAAGATGTTCAGGAGTACATCTACCTTGGGCAAACCTTACAGTTGGGTAGAAACAACTTCGAGAGGGAGGCTTGCAGAAGAATACAGCTCGGCTGGGCGGCATATAGGAAACTCCGACGAGTCTTTTCGTCATCCCTACCGCAAAACCTTAAGACAACAGTCTTCAACAAGTGCGTCCTACCGGTTATGACTTACGGTGCCGAGACGTGGACACTGATGGTGCGAGTAGTCTACCAATTTAAGGTCGCTCAGCAAGCTATGCTCGGAGTTTCTCTGAAGGATCGAATTCGTAATGAAGTGATCCGACAGAGAACCAAGTTAATCGACATAGCTCAGAGAATTAGCACGTTGAAGTGGCAGTGGGCTGGTCACATCTGTCGCAGAACCGATAACTGATGGAGTAGTTGTGTTCTAGAGTGGAGACCGCGCCTTGGCAAACGTAGTGTAGGACGCCCTCTGGCTAGGTAGAGTGACGATATACGCAAAGTTGCTGGCAGGGGTTGGACACGAAGAGCCGAAAATCGGGCTCAGTGGCGAGCCATTGGAGAGGCCTATATCTAGCAGTGGACTACGGCAGGCTGATGATGATGATGAAAGGTCAGCTTTCTGCCATTCTAGAGTCATCCGTAATCGGTGCCACTTTAAAAGTTCACGTATGCAAGATATTATTCGGCACAATAAATTGAAAAAGTTACTGACGGGTTTATAAAATTGATGACCGAAAGACGTATAATAATTATACGTCTATCGGTCATCAATTTTATAAACCGTTCAAGTAGGAGTAATTATTACTCCTACTTGAACTACAAAAATAGCAAGGAAACTTCCTTAGAATCTCACCCAAATTCTTATTATATTAACCACAATAACATTCCAAAAATTAGAAAGCTTTTGTCCCACATATACCTCTTAATTTATCCACAAACTTTGCAGCCCAAAAAAAGCAAGCAAAGATCTCAATGTCCTGTCAAACTGTAGTTAACAAAAACGAAACCAAACATGGAGATGAAAAATTAATGAGAAAAGAAAACGAAAATAAAAACTTAAAAATCGCAACAAAAATGTTAACTAGGTATTTAGTTTCTTTTTTTTAAAATGAAAACCGCCTTCAAAAAGTCAACCCACTGAAAAGTACAAAATAATTTTTACATACGCTACCCCTAATCCTCTCAAATATCCTTTCGAATTTCTCCCAAAAACTAATTACTAAATTAAACTAAATACTTAAAAACCTTCTCCTAAGTGTAACAAATACTTTTTTGAAAACCGCATCAAAATGAGTTCAGCCAAACGCGAGACAATCGCGGACAAACATACATACATACCTACATACATACAGGTCAAACTGAGAACCTCCTTTTTTTTTAAGTCGGTTAATGAAGTCGGTTAATAAACGGACAACATCTGCGTCTCTGCTTCTGAATCATGACCAATATTTCTTGACCTCTCAAATGTGTAGGACAGCCGAAAATTTAGAAGATGTCTCTTAGATACCGGGGTGCTGCGAAAGCTCTTTATACTGGACATCAATAGACCCAACATTATATATTCATTGTAGAATGTCCCCGAGAGCGGGCCACGATCTCTTATTAGCATTTAAGACCAGTTTTGTAATGTAAGTCAGTGCTTCTTTTATGTCTTCGTTTGGCCAGTTTGTCTCTGAATATTGATGGTGATCAAAATCAATCAAAATCAAAATCATTTATTCATCTAGGTCACAATGTGACGCTTATGAAAGTCAATTTTAAAATTAAATTACTTAATGCTTCTACATTTACATTTACTGCCTCGTTCGCAAAGCAATAGGTAGAGCCACGAGAAAGAACGGGCAATAAAACTCGAGGCCACTCTTTTAAATCGCCAATATTATGGTACATATTTTCATTTTTGTAAGGAGCTGCAACTGTTACACATTGTACTAAATTACTTGTAGATAGTAATCAGTTACAGACATAATACTTAAGCAATTAATGTAGTTACTAAATGATGTGTTTTAGTTAGCCTTCCAATGCGAATATTGTGTAACAGGAGCATCCACTTACGACTTATAATGTATACAACTCGTGACCATGTTCAGAACTATGGTGGAAATGTATGTTACAGAAGTGACGGTATATGAATACACAAAATTACAAAAACTTTAGTTCACAGACCATGATAACGAGTTATCTTCATCTTACAGTACAGTAAATTAAAAAAAATAATTGTGGAACAACAATGCAAATGTAGATGTAGTAAGTAGAATGACCTAATTATGATAAACGAATAATAATTTAAAAGAACTAGAAATGTTATATAATGATAAACTGAAAAATGCTAAGTATCTATATAAATTCTAAATAAGTAGTAGATCATGAGTTGTCTAGTGTACTTACACTAGACAACTCATGATCCTCATGACCATCTATCCTTGTCACTGAAATAATCATTAATAGTATAATAACCTTTCTTAATAAGGCAGTCTTTTATTTTAGCTTTAAATGTACTAAATGGTAATTCTAAAAGACTAATTGGTATTTTATTGTATATACGAATACCTAGCCCTACAAAAGAATTATTAACTTTATGTAAACGATGATAAGGGGCATATAACCTATGCTTGTTTCGAGTATTTATATTATGTATATCACTTTTTGAGGTAAATAAACTTATATTTTGCCTAATGTACAAAATATATATTTTTTTTATCAGCCTGTCTGTGTGTCCCACTGCTGGGCAAAGGCCTCTCCCTTGGACCGCCATGCATCCCTGTCTTGTGGTAAGCTCGTCTAGTCGCTGTCAAATGCATCCAGGTCATCCCGCCATCTTCGTTTGGGTCTTCCACGTCGTCGCCGACTATCATGAGGCACCCAAGTGGTAGCTAGATAGGCCCACCTTTCTGGGTGCATACGACAAACGTGTCCGGCCCAGTCCCACTTCAGTCTAGCAGATTTTAATCCGATGTCAGCTATGCGTGTTTTGGAGCGTAGCAAAGTGTTTCGAACATGGTCTGTTCTTTTTACACCAAGAATGCTACGCTCCATCGCCCTTTGGCAAATCTTCAATTTGGACTTCTGGATTTCGGTCAGGGACCATGTTTGGGCACCGTAGGTTAGGACGGGCAGTATGCACATGTCGACGAGTTTACGCTTTAGTGACAATGGAAGGTTGCCCTTCAAAAACTCTTTCATTGACCAGAAGCTCTTCCAGGCATTTTCGACTCGTCGTGCTACTTCCTTGTCTTGCCTGTTACTAAAAGAGACAATCTGGCCTAAGTAAATATATTCGTCGACATAATGTATAGTCTGCCCGTCTACCGTGACCCTACGTTTCGTGCTGTTGGTCATTACCTGAGTTTTCGTCCGGTTCATCAGAAGTCCAACTTGAAGACTTGCAGAGCTGAGGTCTTTGAGCATTAGCTCGAGTTCCGAGACCGAAGAGGAAAAGAGAACAAAATATTAGCAAATAAAAATTGCGAGGCTACTGTAAGAATTCCTATAGACTTAAAGCGTTCCCTAAGAGTATCTTTTGCACCTAACATGTATATTGCTCGTACCGCTCGTTTCTGTAGAACGAAGATATTCTGAATATCCGCTGCTTTGCCCCATAACAAAATACCGTAGGACATAACACTGTGAAAAAGCTAAAATATACTAAACGAGCCGTGTCGATGTCAGTAAGTTGCCTAAATTTTCTGACGGCATACGCAGCAGAGCTGAGCTTTCCTGCTAGACATGCTATATGTGCACCCCATTGTAACTTATTATCTAATGTAATACCTAAGAACACTGTAGAGTCTACTGTGTCAAGTTCCTCCCTATCTAGCATAATATTAGGTCCCAGTTGTCTAACGTTAGGTAAAGCAAATTTAACGCATTTAGTTTTCCTAGAATTAAGTACTAGGTTGTTTGCTGTAAACCATCGTGTAACTTGTAATAGTGCATTATTTACATCATCAAATTGATTTCTATTCCTATCTACTTTAAAAATAAGTGACGTATCATCTGCAAAAAGTACGACATCACAGATGTTTTTTAAATAAAAAGGTAAGTCATTAATATATACTAGAAATAGAAAAGGACCTAAAATTGAGCCTTGTGGAACGCCTAGCTGTATAGGTAATTTAGAGGATGTAGTCCCATTTACATCGACACACTGAAATCTTTGCCGCAGGTACGAATCGACAACACTAAGTGCGGTTTTCTCTACGCCGTAGTGGCGGAGCTTACGCAGTAGTGTGTCGTGCTGAACGCAGTCAAATGCTTTAGATAGGTCACAGAACACTCCAATAGCATTCTTTGATGACTCCCAAGCACTATAAACGTGTTTTATGAGAGCAACACCCGCATCAGTAGTGGATCTACCTTTAGTAAACCCGTATTGATCTTTGTGAAGAAGACTATTTAAATTGAAGTGGCTTAATAGCTGCTTTAAAAGAATCTTTTCAAATATTTTACTAAATGCCGGCAAGATAGATATGGGCCTAAAATTATTAATTTCATTTTTACTGCCAGATTTGAATAAGGGTATAATTTTACTTAATTTCATCAAATCCGGAAATACGCCTAGGTCAAAGCATTGATTAAAAATTATAGATAGGTAAGGCGCAACAGTCTCAACTATAGTACCTAAAATTTTAATTGAAATGCCCCAAAAGTCGCCGGTATTTTTAATATTAATTGAATTATATGAGATCAATATATCTCGCGGGGTAACGTTCTCGAATCCAAACACGCTCTTGCATTCAGGTACACTGCTAAGCAAAAAATTTCCAGCGTCTAAAGATGATGATTGTAAAGAGCTAGTAGTTGTTAAAGGTATGCTCGCAAAGAAACTATTGAACATATGCGCTACTTGAGTTTTGTTAGTGACTAATAAATTGTTTTCTTTTAGTTCAAATTGGTTTTCCCGTGGTCGAGCTCTTCCTGTTTCATTATTTATAATGCTCCACGTTTCTTTAATTATATTTGTTGAATGCTTAATTTTACTACTAATAAATTTAGATTTTGCCATAATACAAACTTGTTTAAAAAATTTTGAGTACTTTTTTACATAATCTCGAAAAGGTGAGTCAAATCTATGTTGTTTCATACCATATAATTCAAATAACTTGGCTCTACTTTTGTATATACCTATAGTGGCCCACTGGTTGAAAGATCCCATAGTACCCTTTAGTGTGACAGTTTTACTCTTAAAAGTATTTTGAAATTCATTATTTACTAGTCCAAAAAGTGAGTTATAAATTGTATTTGGATTTTGTGAGTTTAATATTGAGGTATTGAGTTTAGCAATAATATTATTTTTGAAACGTATTAGACGATTGGTAGTCTGAGGCCTACATTCTACTATACGTGATTTATCATATGTTGAACAGGGAAAACTAGCTATCTGTCCACGGTGATCAGAAGGGAGAGAACTAATTACTACTGGGTTTGTGGCAGCACAAGAACTAAATATGTTATCCAAACAAGTAGAAGATGTTGCAGATACTCTAGTAGGTTCACAGAATAGGTTACTTAAATTAAATGACTTGAAAAGATTCAGAAATCTAATACTCTGTGAAGAATTCTCTAAAATATTAATATTAAAATCGCCACATACTATAATAATCTTATTACTACATTTAATTTTATTGATAGCATCTTCCATAACAGTCTCAAATAGATTATAGTCACCAGAAGGAGGTCGATATACACAAATTACTATATATAGGTCTAGTTCCACACAGGATAACTCAATAGTGCGCTCAATAGATAAATTAACAATATCTTTACGTTCCTTACATTTTAATAAATTTGAAGTTATTATGAGAGAACCGCCTCTAATAGCCTGCATTCTTATATACGAACTCTGCACCATATAATATTCATTTATAACAATAAGCTCATGATTCTTTAACCAATGTTCAGTTAAGCACAAAACCTTAACATCATATTTTTCTAGAAATAAACTTAACTCTAATTCTTTGCCAGATAGGCCCTGCATGTTTTGGTGTACTATATTCAAATACTGCAGCCTAACTGTTGTCCTATCTTGGAGTTTAAATCACAAGACGTGTCAATAAAAACGTTGTTAGTACAAGTACTAACCCTATCAAATAAATTGTAAACACAAGGGTCTTTTCCTTGCTGTAAATTGTATGCTAATAGTTTAGCAATCTGTCGCTTAATATAAAATGGCAGATACATTGTATCTTTTGTTAAAGTAAATTTACTAATAAATTTATTAGCGTCAAAAAACAATATTGCGTCACTATGACGACAAGTTATATTATATAATAACATATTTAATTTGTGTATGTGCATGTTTTGTGTATATGTTAAGTCATTTGAGTATGGCAAAGCACATAAAATAAATTTACAACTAAATCTGGAATTAAGGTCTAATAACATTTCAACACATTCTATGATATGCTGTCTTTTTACAGTTAAACTGTTACCAAACAACAATATGGCCGTACTACTCTCATCTAAGGGGTGCAACTTAATCTGATTAACTAAACTACTGTAACTATCCCCTGGCCTACAATAATTTATAACACACTGGTTTGTATACTCACAGAGAAGACTACCAAAATTATGACCTAGCCTATCAGAAAAAATGTATGTTTTGTTAGTTGATGTTGAAAACCTAGATTTAATCATATTTGATTGTGAAGAGGATTGGTTTTGTGGATTATCAGAAAAATTCTCAGGTAGTATGGTACTCAATGGCTCTGCTGGGGTTGGAGTGTGAGTGTGAGCACAAGGACATAAGAGCTTATTGGTCAGAGACTCATACATTTCTGCATTACATCTCACCAAGTCTACTAGCTCACCTGCCTCTACTATACGCTTGCTCAGCTCTTGTTGAGAAGCTTGATATTTGTTAAATAGTTCATTTAAGGTGCTCTCCCTAAGTACTAGTTCTTCCCTCAAGCGATGAGTGTCAGTATCATACACTACCCTACTATGTTCTAAACTTCTAGAGTACTTAGATAGTTGATCAAGTAAATAAATGCGCTCCTTTCTGAGATTTAAATTAACCCTATGCACATTATATTTCTTCATAGATTTATGACATCTTTTAATTAGTTTATTAACTTTAATATAGCGTTTAAGTTTTTTGTGACTTGAAAAGCTGGGTCTCATGATAATGGTATCATCCCTGGTCAGGTCTATTGTCACAACAGGCTCCCTAATACACACATGATCAGGCTCACTACTAACCAACTCATGATATAGACTGCAGGTATTCGCTATCTGTTCACTGTGTTTAAGAGTTTCTAAGTTAGAGATGGTGTTATGAGCTTCACTCAATTCTCGTTCTAGTTCAGCAACACGTCTCAGAGCTTCTTCATGAGTGTCCATACACTGTTGGAAGTTGGACACCGTCAATCGAAGTTGTTCATGTTGCTCAAGTATTTCGAGATGGTGTGTGTGCATTTCAGCCAACTGTGCCTTGAGTTCAGTGTTCTTGTCGACTATTATCTTTACTTCTTCTTCGCTGTCCTCTCTTTCCTGTAGCAGCTGGTTACACAGGATTTTAGAGGATTCCAGTTCCTTAAGTGTGGTCTGTAGTTTGTCCTCCAGAGCTGCCATTCTGCGGGTCATCATTTGAACAGACCTACCCCGTAGGCACCTGAAATGTAAGGAAGTGTGAGTAAAGTCAGCAGAGAGAAACTATGAAATGGGTGGATAGAAAGTTGAGAGGGAAATAATGTAGGTAGATCATAAAACTAGAAGAATTGAATTGAATAAATATAGGAATAGTTTATTTTAAATAGGTACTAACTATTGGGGAAGTTCTACTCATAGAAAAAATAATGAATACTTATTATAAACTTTCTTGTAAGTATTTAATTATAAAAACAAAATAAAAAAAAAACAGTTAATAAGACGATATCAGTTAATAGTAATGGGTTATTGTTATTAAATTACTTTAAAATCATTTAAAAATACTTTGGATGATTGTAATATCACGAATGTAGGTACTTATATAAATGGACCTGTGTAACACTGTAGTACTATTTATACTAAGAATTTATCTAATAAATAATTATGTTTTGTGTATAGTGTCATGTAGTATATGGTGTCTGAGGCAAATGTTTTGCGTCATCGATTTTGCTTCCACAAATTGTCAAGCAAAAGGAGACATAACGGTGCCGCTGTGTATTGTAAATTGACGTCACTCATATGTAATGAGCAGTGTATGTATGTGATGTATAGTGTATTTTAGTTATTATTACTTATATAAAAATAAAACGGTACAGGGATAAGTAAAGAATTATGAAAACAATACTCCCCGGGTTTCCAGTTGATTTTGAATCTTGTATTGGTTATCCGTTACTTTGACAGTTAGTCCGCCACAAGTTTTCCAGCGAGGTTTTGTACTAGTCCTTTAATATACTGTTACACCAACAATTATTGCTAAGGTTTATGGGTATACACTTTACTTTGCACATATAATTGATTATTAAAACTAAATAAAACTATTTTTATCAATTAAATTAATATAGACGTAGGGAAATGACAACTGCTCGCTAGTGTTGCCAGCGAAGAAAAAAAGTAATTTGAATTTGTTTCTGAAACAACCTTTACGTTATCTTATATCTTATATTAATATATAAAGCTGAAGAGTTTGTTTGTTTGTTTGGTTGAACGCGCTAACCTCAGAAACTACTGGTCCGATTTGAAAAATTCTTTCAATGTTAGATACACCATTTATCGAGGAAGGCTATAGGCTATATAACATCACGCTATGAGCCACGGGAGTGGAGCACTAGCCCTAAATAACACGGGCGTAACCGCGGGCTCATCTAGTTATCAATAAATGTTTACGTGTTGGGGAGCTGTAAGTGAAGAGATTAATTGATTTTGAAACAAATAAATAAATAACAAAGCTGCAAAGAGTCCGTTTTAAGTATTTTTCTTGAAGAAAAACAGTTCTTTGTGGTAGAATCTTCTGGATATTATATTATTGTGCTAGCTTTGCATTTTTTTTGAGCACTGTAAAATTATTTTCAGTTTACCAAGTGGAACAATGGAGTTTGTTATTAAAAGTAATTAATTTACCAGCTTACCAGGAAATGAAAGACCAACAGTAGCTGTCGGCTGCTCTGTTTTCAATGCAAATTTATTATAAATGCCACTAACGTTGAGACGTTATTATAGCTACTTTGACTATGCATCAGGCAGATTGAGTGTTGCAAAATTAATTTATATTATGCTGTTATTTGATATGTAATATAGTACATTGTGTGCAAGTTGTGAACAGAATACATCACTACCTAGCAACCAATCGGATATGTGTATCGTACCAAACGTCATGCCGTCCTACCGTTATCCCAGTTACATCCAAGACCTCTTTGGCGCCCGGAGTCAACTCGCCAGTATAACAGATATATTTGAAAATTTGCGTTTCCACAAAGTAGTTGCCACCTGTCGCAACACAAAGGGATACGAATATTCCATACCTCAGACACGCATCATATTGGTACCGACTGCCTAAATGACTATCATAGATCTTTGTGACAGCTGAGACCGAGTGTTTTATCGTGATTACTGATGCACTGGGTAAGTAGTAGTAATTAACAGAAATACGCAGGTATCTTCGCGCCATCAGATGATGGCGCCGTGGGTTTCAATCGAAAACTTTTTGCGTGGCAGTCTATTTTTTATGTATCAGGCGGCAAATTTGTAGGCCGATCACTTGACGGTAAGACTGATTTCCACCGCCCATGAACACATGCATGACCACTAAATTTATAAGTGCTTTGCCACACTTTGGACCATCCCATGCCAAGAAAAGGAAAAGGAGGAGTGGGATGAGGGAGTATATTCAGAGGATAGCGACTTCGACACTCTGACTCACCGGATAAAACGCAACAGTGTAGGTGCTGATACTCTGCTTAACTATTCTGCGAGAGAACCGTACTTCACCGGTAGAGTCAACACATTGATGCTGAAATAAGCAAGGCTCTACTTCCTATACTTTGGGTATCTCTACTCGCCTATCATACTCCTAGCGTTATTCCAGTTTCAACCCGGGGTTCGCTTACTATTCTTACCGGATTTGGCTGAATATCGTCACTTTTCCACAGAGCGACTGCCTGTCTGACCTCCACAACCCTACGGGATGGCGATATTCCATGGTTCAGACTAGAGTCAGTTTATTAAGAAGGTACTGATGCCCTATAATGACTGTCAACGATCTTCATGACAACCGGAACCGACGGCTTAACGTGCTCTCCGAGGCACGGGGCAAACGATAATTAACAATGTAATACGTACATAACTCCAAAAAGTCAGTGGTGCGTGCCTCTGCACATTAGTACATATTATATATCGATGCCTCTGCATGGTAGTCGTTGATATCTCCACTAGGCTGCTTTATTAAGTAGGTATCTCCACTTGCCTATATCCCTACTTCCCTACTATAATATTATAAATTCGAAAGTGTGTATGTATGTTTGTATGTATGTATGTATGTATGTTCCGTTTTCACGCTAAAACGGCTGAACCGATTTTGTTAAAATTTAATATAGAGATATATTGAACCATGGAGACGGACATAGGCTACCATAAGTTGCAAAAATTAAACTGGGAGGGATTGTAGGGAGGGTAGAAGTTTGTACGGCACAAATTTACCTCTTGGAAGTAAGAACGCATGCGCTAATAATTGAGTGCTGCGCATGTGCCATCGCATATCTGTCAGTACTGTCACGTCATACATAATGTCATTGTGCACGGTGATTAAATTGTTCGCATTATGTTCGCATATAATAAACTAATAAGTTATATACTACGCTTAAGCGGCTGAAACGATTTTCCGTACTAATGTTATAAATGCGAAAATGTTTATAGATATAATTTTATTGGACATGTATTAGAACATGACTTTGACATTTGATTGTATCCAAGGTGATGTTATTATGTACCTGTCGGTAGATGTAATGTCATGGATACTGACTGAGTTACTTTGTACCCTATAGAGTTGCCTTCACACAAATTGAGACTGAAAGTAGATTTGTGTTACCCCGAATTTAACGCGCGCGAAGCGGCGGGCAAAAGCTAGTTATTATATAAACCAAACAACACACTAGTCGATACCAGTATTTATTCTACTCGTCCAGCGAGATCGCTTTAAAAGCATCTCAATGTAGTATTGTCTGGCATAGTTATGGGACACACGCGGCCGTTCCGCGGTCGCAAAAGTTTATGTTTGTGCTCAGCCGAGTAAGCATGTCCTACCGCAGTGACCAGGGAACACTTTTGTGAAAATTTACTAACAGAATGCAATAAACATGGGGAAAATTCTTGCTTTCAACTGCTGTGTAAACTATTTATTATATAACGACTGTGTGTTGAATGTTTTATTACTTCTTTTTGAAGGTATTTGAATTTTATGAACAGTGTTTGTGAATATGCTATAAAACTTGTGTATGGTTTTTATTGTTGTTTTACCGGCAGTAAAAATATACTTTCAACTAAAATTTTAATTCTTTATATAAAATTTCTACACAATCACAGTTCATAAAATACAGCCGACTGATAGACAGTTAAATTAATAGACAATGTAGGCTTAGTAATACAGAATATCAGTCATAATAAAAGTCATTCAGGGTTCGTGATACTGATAAATAAAACGCAAAGTCATCATCGCCACTTTTGGATGACAGATAACATCGTCGGCTGCCGAACCTAGTAAAATCTAAAATGCTACATCAAGAAAATGACACATAACGAGTAAAAACAGACATTCCACAGATGTATGCTTTACAAAAAAGGGCTTCATATTTGATTCACCTGTGTTGAATTTTGCTTTCTTGAGAAACATATAAAACTAAAAAAAAAACAATATTTTAACCGATATCATAAAAAAGGAAAAGTTTCTAAATTCGGTTGTTGTTTGGTTGCAAGCACATTAAAAGCAGGAACAATTACAACCTGCCCGCAGTTGCACTTGAAACTAATAAAATCTATCACTCTAGTTTGAGCAGTATTAAAACTTCATAACACAGGCCTACAAAGCAAAAAGAACGAAAGATGAAACGACTAAGTAATTAACATAAGTATTGTGTGCATCACAATACCCCGCTCAGACTAAGAGCTGGATCGCAGTTAGTGCAACGGTATAAAACGTAGGACTTGACATGTAAGTTTAAAACAAAGATTTTTATTTAAGTTAGAACATTAAAGTAACATAATTTATAAGTAGCATATAAGTGAAGCTTAATCTAATCTAATACAAAAACCATAAAAACAAATTTAGAAAGTGAAAATATTTACATGGTTTAGGCGTCGTAGAATGCCTCCGCATCAATGTCATCGGGTAACGTGCCCAGAAGGCTGGCAGCATTGCCACGCTGGATGGCAATGCTGATTCTCTGAGCAAAGAATAAACCAGCCTTCTGGTCACGTGAGACGTCGATTAACCGTTTAGAAATATCCCGGAATAGAGAACGAGCGCTCGGACCCCATGACAAAACAAAGTAGATGACTTGCCATGCAAACTTGTTGTTTTTGTTCTTTGTATCAAAGTTTGAAGTAGATTGGGTGAATAGTAGATGAGTGATGATGTTTCTAGGGTTAACAAGTTTGCTTTCATGTTCGTGTTATTTATTACCAAGCGTTAGTACGACTTTATCGTTCTAATGTCTCAATTCAATGCGATAGGTAATTGGAGCTTTGATTTACTCTCACTGTCTGAAGAAATCGCTTCGCCGTCAGTTCAACAAACGTTTCATATGCGATGGGTGGGTATAATCGTACTCAATGGATTTAAAACACTGTCACGGAGTCGTAGAACCACTGACACACACAGTGGTCTGTGAAATACTCTGTCTTGGGCTTTTCTTACAAAAGGCAAACAAAAGTAATTATCAGGGGGAAATTAAATCTTAATTGTTAATGTTTAAGATACATATTATTATCATGACAACTTGAGAACATAAAAACAAACTAAAGAAATAAAGGTTTTTTTTAAAAGCTAAATTGTTACAAATATCTGATTTATTAAAACCTTAGCGTTTCATAACAAAGTTCTCATTACGCACTACCACTATATAACACTACATTATATACACTATTATGATAATGATGTAATAATATAATAAAAATATATATATGTACACACGAAAACCGCCCATGCATAATTAATATAATTATTGTTCTCAACTTTGTACCAATTATATTCGGAGGATTCAAAAATAAAGTATTTAAGACTGAAGTCTATAGGTATTTTAAAAAAAGGCTCACGCAGATTTTGGTTCAGTTGCTATAATTGGTGCTTTACAAAATATTTGGAGGCGTAGAACGTTGTTGTTTTGGGAGCACCCGGGTTCGATCCCCGGGTCGGGCCAAGTGTTATTGGGTTTTTCCGTTAGGAAATTCTCAGTAGCAGCACGGAGTCTGGTAATGTACCCGGTACGGCAATAGGCTCGCCCCCTATTACGTGGGACTAAAATAAAGGTGGCGAAAAGTGGGTGTAGCAATATATCTCTGCCTACCTCTTCGGGGATATAGGCTTGAGACTATGTATGTATGTATGTTGTTGGTATATAAGCCACATACAGTCGACTACATTGATCACAGAAAGATTTTTTACAAAATTGAACCTACGACTCGGGACTTGGCACTCAAAGCCTTTTTCAACCTTTATTAAATCCCTTTTTACACACTTTAACAACATCATAAAATGCATTGTCACTTCAAGGTAACATGAAAATTGTCTGCATCTTAAGATAATAGCAAGTTCTAAAGATCTTAGCCTCATATTTATAAACAAGTCAAGTGTAGAAAAATAAAAAATACCAACACAAACTCCTCGACTAATAGAATCCCAACTTATACTCATAATCTGTTAAGCTGTATCTACTGTGCAAATATAAAAATATCGTAGTTTTTTCAGTTACAAATAAAACTATTTTATGTAGGTATGTATTCCTAAGAATGCTGAGTCCTAAGCCTTCAGTTAAGCAAATCCAAAAATATTTCTTCAAAAACGCCCACTCTAAATTCATAGTTAATTATGCGTCTTATAAGAAGTGATAGTCATGATTACAAATAACTTGTTTTTTATAAGTCTATTCAGGACTAATTATTAATACATGTTACAGCAAGAGTCACTGCGTACATAAAATTATTATTTCGGCTAAAACAAATTGTGTTGAAGACGGCTAGCACTTCATGTAAATCGAAACATATGGATCAAGAAAAGGTACGAACTCGGTACATGTAGAATATTAAAAGCTCTAAATATTCATGTTTGAAATTCTCTACTTACCTATCGCGAGAAAAAATTCAAGTTCATATTTATATTTGAACTCTCAATCTTGTTATTTCCACAGAAAGTTGAATTCTATTCTATTTAGTCCGATATTTTTTTATGAGTTGCACTTACCGTGAACGCAGTGTAACAGCTTAAATATATTAGTATAAAAAAAAAACGAAAATAACAATAAATTTTAAACAAGTGTCACTTGGTGTTTTATTTATGTCAGCGTACTGCTACTTTGCACCGTACGGTTCATAATAATATTGCTTCTACGAATTTTCGAGACCAATTTTATTAAATTCGAGGGAATTTCAAAACTCATATGCTAAAATATTTAGATTTTAATAAAATAATATTCAAACCGTATCATACAAATAACAACTTGCTAGGTATAGGTATTAATTAAAAGTATAGTTTTGAAGGAGTAATTGATATATTATATAACTTTTAACGCTACTACAAATGTATGCATTTTGACCTATTAGATCTGATCTTATGTTTCCAAAGTTCCTATGGACTAGCAAGCGCCACCTAATTAAATATTAAGTAGAATATATTTACTGAAAGCACTAAGTTTTCACTTCATACAAATAATAACTTTATAATGCTCAGAACTTAGACTTCATAAGTTTCAGTTGCCGGCAGATTAATTATTTTCGGTGACGGTATCTTAAACAGGATCTTGATGAAAAGTTTATCATCCGCAACCTCGACTTAGTTCACATAGTAGACTCTTGGTTTGTTTTTCCATATCTTTTGGAGCTAGTTTCGGTGAAGTCGTAGATTTTAAGGAACCAGTAATTTAAAGTCTTCTACCACAGACTTCTAGCACATAAATCCGCCTGAATTCATTTCTTAGGTTGTCTGACTATTTTGCCTAGTTCTAGAGCTGTACTTCATATCGTATTTTTTCATAATGATATAGAGCATGCTTTGCATAATCTGATTGTTCTTACAGTTCGGTTTCTAAGGAAACAGAAGTAGTTTACTGAAAACTTAAACAAAAATTAACTAGAAGATTACCTGTTCCTTGTTCTGCATCCTACCCATTTTGAATTGGAAAATGTAGTAGTAGCTTATCATGCCGCATAGTATTTATAAATTTAATGCTAAATTTGTTGGGGCCTCTAGTCAAATTGAAAATTGATAGATACACATATTTTTCTGCTACATTTACTTGATTTGTTTGAAAACTAATTTAAATTTTTGTTTTGGGTATAGAACAATTGAAAAAGTGATAATCAATTCCGTTTTGATATCGCTTTCAATCAATTAAAATATTATATTTTAGGTAACTTTATAGCTTAGGAGTGTCTGATTTGTAAGTTTAATTGCACCAGTTCACAATTAGTGTAATCAACCCGCCACCATCGACTGCGTTCAGTATAACGACCCCGTTCATTCAATGAATAAATACCTATTAAAAGGATTTTTGATATTTGCTTGTCTGAGGAGTTCAATGCTCTAGAGTGAATTCCGAAAGCAAAATTTAGTTTTGTTTGCCATCAAAATTAATTATCATCAAAACTAAACTATCTTTCTAGATATTTTAAGCGAATAACGACGCTCACAAACCATGCAAGTCTTACCATTTGACAAGAATCTCACAAAATACTTTGAGGCTTTGACTGAAATTTTCTTCTTTCAAATGAAATAGAATTAATTAAAGGCAAAACATATAAAAACAAGGCTTCATATTATGCACTAAATATAATAAAATCAAAGTAGGTACTTGTCAATATAAATCAAATGACCCCAAACTCGATAGGGTTGTATCGTTTATCGCCGCCTTTCAGCTTCATAACATTGCATACATGCAATATTTAATCATAGACACCGAAACTGGGGAATGTAAATAAAATACTGTAAAATCCTGGTAAAGTTTTGCCTCATCGAAGTTTCTAAATCTAAAGTTTACCTAATACAAAATAATTTAGCGGGTCTTAATGGCGTATATCTCGTCAATCTCTCCGCGACCATGATCGGTGCAAGACGAACGAAACGTCGGTAACAAATGGTATCTATACCTTAAACAAGTTAATTTTACACGATTAAGACCTGCTAAACTATATTGTATGATGTATACAAATCGCGAAAGTTTAAAATCGTCTAAAGTTTACCTTAATTGCCTCCGAAAATGAGTCGAACTGTACCTCAAGAGGCAATCAGCATATCTTTGTTTATATGTTTTGACTTTATGATATTGATAAAATTGACCCAAGACTGTCAAAGGGTCATACAAAATGCGAGGACTCTTGAATCGTTGTCTGTTAACTTTAAAACTTTAGGGGGTTATTGTGGTTGCTGCTTAGAGTATATTGGCCTCAGGATCTGAGAACGTAAATAAGGCTATTGACTTTCGATAAATCAATATGAGTTATTGCATAGAAATTGTTATTGGTTTTGTTAGCAGTTTCATTGGAAATATTTGATTTGGGATAGACCCTAAGAAACCACACAAGTTAACAAATGACAAATTCTGACTTGCCTTTGGTACCAAATCGGCAAACTTGACCGCTTGTTGTGGCATTTTCATCGGAGTACTACTAACAAAGAACTCAGATATTTACATAGAGGCACATTTCATATGGGCGTTTTGAAGACAAACTTTCTGCGACTCAAATTGCCGCTTGGCGGCGTGGGTAGTCATGCTGCGACAGC
Organism: Euclidia mi; assembly: GCA_944739405.2. Classification (NCBI taxonomy): domain Eukaryota; kingdom Metazoa; phylum Arthropoda; class Insecta; order Lepidoptera; family Erebidae; genus Euclidia; species Euclidia mi. The sequence goes on along the minus strand of OX123191.2, from coordinate 22,284,114 downwards.
TGTCTCTCTCTCTCTCCTCCAGTGTAGCTTAACTACGAGAGCGAGAGAGACGGAGAACGACGCCAGCGCCGCCAACGGCGCCAACTACGAACTAAACTGGAGACTTAAGAACTGTGCTTCTATGTAAATCTGTATTCATTGCTACTACCACTAGTGTTTCAGAGACTAATGAAATTCAGTCAGTTTCTCTTGAGTCGGGACGGGACCTTGGTGAAACGAGAGAAAAATAAGAACTACTGCGTTATAATAAGAATCAAAATAATATTAATCGACATATACAAATATACTTTAGGGCATTTTGCTTAAGTATTCGTTGCATTTGACATAAAATTGAAAAAATACTTCCTTGTAATACAAATGGCACCAATGTCGTATTCAAAAGACGTTGAACACTTTTGATTCACATTTTTACTAAACAAAATACAGTACCCAACATATTAACGAAATAACTTCAACACAAAGGTCGTACTCACAATATAATGCAGCGTCCTCTCAAAGGACAACTTAAAATTAAATAGCAAATTCTCGTCAGTTCCTAGTCTCACCAAAGCAAAATAAGTAGGTTGAAATCTTATTTAAAACAGTTCAGTTATTTGGAGATTACTATGCAGATGGTTCAAACTCTATTCGGAGAGTAAAATGGAAATATCCGATATAAGTTTAAACTTTAGTGATAAAACAAGTACAGCCTAGATTCTAAGCATAATTTCTGTCAAAGAAGTTGGACTTATCTAATGAATTGGTTAGCTGGAATTGCCTATGTACTGTAAACACACTATTTCAAGTTTATGTTATTGAAAGTATGCCGAATGAATAGAAAACTGATTTCTATTGAGATTACTACGCTAAATAATTTGATAAGAACAGTTAAGAATATAATTTATTTAGATCTTCTTTATTTTCGTAGCTACACTCTTCGAAGAGAAGTTGCTGCATTTGGTAACTTGATCCATTAAAATGTACTTTAAATTCTTACTTTTTGTTTGTTTGGTATTGTTGATACTGTTTATACAGATAACCTATTACAGTAATTGAATGAATAAAATAATAAAACTTGTTATTTCATAATTTTCTTATCAAGACCATTATTTTTACTGCTATTACGGCAGTATTTAATTTCATTTTTGATCTTTCATCATATCAGCCTAGAGAGGTGCAATGTTGGACATACGCCTAGGATTGGTCTGTGTGGGGACACAGACCGATCCTCAGCCGCCCGCATACAACCGCTTCCCGCGATCTTAACCAGATCGTCGGTCCACCTTGCGGGAGGCCTACCCCTGCTACGTTATCATTATAGCTTTTTTGAGTTCTAAAATTATAATATAATATTTCCATTGAAGGCTTTATGAGAATTGTTAAAATTATACGTATTGTATAGGATATATATTATAATTCTGCATACAGAATACAGATAAGCAAATCCTATTTATCTATGATTTTTTTTAATGATAATTTTATTTATCAAAGCCTAAACTGCCCGAAAACATTTTCATTAGAGAACTATTCATGTCACAGAGCAAAAGTTGATTTAGAAGGTATAATTATTAATAAACTTAATCCTGTAGTAGGCATTAGAATCTTTAATTCCATTTTCGTTATAACTTATTATTTTCCGCGTGACTAATAACTTTAAAGATGACTAAATGTTTGCAACTAATGAAATAAGTTGCTAGCGATTAAATATTTTCGCGACTATTATCTTAATATATAAAATCCTTGCATTACTGACTGACTGACAGACACGCTACAGCCGAATCTATTCGGCGCAGGAAGCTGTAATTTGGCATGTATGTTCCTTGGAGACCGTAAGGGTGCACTAAGAAGGGATTTCCTGAAATGCCCACGGGATCGGCCCAAACGAGTAAATTAAAAAAAAAATGCAGGCGTAGCTGCTGGCGTCCTCTAGTACTAAATAAGATTCAAAACTAAGGGTGTTATAAAAACTAAAACTAGCAGCTGCGTTTAGGTAGCAAATAAACTATACAAGTCAATTGAAATAATAGCCGATAAGCTATAAATAATGACTTGGCGACTAATAATGTTAGTAGGTAGGTTATGTTAGGTTTTCTTGTGACCCTGTACCCAAAAATAAGCGCCCTGTGAAGCAGGGCGCCGTCAACTTGGCTTAAAAGACTGAAGCGTCTTATTTACTTATACGGAACACTTCATTAAAGACAAAATCATTTGCCAAATATTGAAATTTGTATTATTTATGAATGTCCATTTTCTATTTTTTATTCATCATCAAGTTTCCGCTTAGATACTAATTCAGTTCCCAAAAAAATAAAATGCTGCTAGTTTAAATTAAAACGAAGCTTATTACTGACATATTAATATGCTACATTTTACTTATTACGATACTCCTTATTAGCTGCCAACCCATTATACATATATGGTACCCACTAGTTTTTCTATTTAACAGAAATGCTGCAGTTGTCCTTCTCAATAATAAAAGTGAAGGCAGTATTTAATTTCATTTTTTTATTTTGCTTGCAAAAGTAAACCAATATAATTTAAATAATCCTCATTTTTCACGGCTGTACTTGTGACCACAAGCTGAGAACTAAAAAATAAAATATATACAAGTTGCACCGACCAGTGCTATCGCACCGATTTCAATTCTGCTGGGTAGAAATTAGACCGGATCTAAAAGTATAAACCTGACATTACCCTTCAAGGTAAGCTAGACATCTAACACTAAGGCAACGTGACGCGACAGCCACATGGTCAAGTCGTCAACGCAAATCTAATACCAGATAAACGCGCACGGCCGACAGACACACGCCAGTGAGACCGAACCCTAAAAGAACACAAACTTGTATTTCTGTCGCTACCGATGGCGGTTCGTTAAATCCTTTTCTTTGGCTCGTCTATAGCGATCTGTGCTTCTTTGTGTCAGGTGATTTCAGCCTTTTGTTCGACGCGTTTTCGTTGCAGGTGCTACAAAATTTTATTTGTAATGTCATTGAATTTTATGGTTGTATTGTCTACGATTGTACAATATGAGATGATTTAGACAATCGTCTCAAATTGTACAATCGTACCGACTTATATTTATTTTTGCTTAGTTTGGGATTATATGGTGTTGTAAGTATGCGGTAAAATAGAATAGAAAACATTATAGGTACCTTATGGTAATTTTACTGTTGACTGCGCACGGGAAAGGTGATTGACGCGTAAAAAGTCATCTAATGACCATTTATTTTAATTGTTATAATCAAGCCATAATAATAATATAACACTTGGAGTCGGTACTCATACGATTTGCTTTCTAAATCAAGTTTCTTTTTCATAAAGCGTAAATACATATATGTGATTATATAAATAAACATTTTAGTCATATTCAGTCGTGATAAGACTGTGACTTGTCGATGGTGTACACTGTAGGCATGTTTGAAATGTGAACTGGGGCGTTGACCTTGAGATTCGTGACGCCGTTGATCAATCTTCTGTTTTTCAAATCGACGATAAGTTGGTGATGTTTGAGAAATTCTGCGCCGAGTATAGATCTTGAAACGTCGGCGAAAATGAACTTCCATTTGTATGGGCGTCGTAGGTTGAAGTCGAGCGTTAATGTTTTCTCACCGTACGTAGCTATAGTTGTGTTGTTAGCCGCAAAAGTTAATAGGAACGGTAGTGGCGTTGCGACTTGTCCTTTCTTTCTATGTAGTACGGATATGTTCGCACCCGTGTCGACCAGGAAAGATATGTTGGAGTTACGATCTGTGATATATAGGCGGTGTGAGTTTTCGTGAACGCCAGAGGCCGCCTCCGCTAACGTTCGGCCTAGTTTTCTGACTTCTTATCGTATGTGCAAGGTGATGTGCAGCGTCAAGCTTGTTCTTTGAAACGTCGATGATAATAGCAGAAAGGTGATGGTGATGAGTCTCGACTGCGTCGTTGTTGTGATGGGCTTCAGTTGTAAGACGGGTAGCGGTTGCGGCGGTAACCGTTGTATTGGCTGTGTGGTGGTCTTGATTTCAACTCGGCTACTTCTAGTGATCGCTTGCGTAGTTCGGTGACGAGGAATTGTAGGTCGGCTGTTTGAGTTGGTGATGGTGTCGGTGAGGTTGTCGTTTGGACGGCTGAGACGTGAGGTGCAGCTGGTGGAGTCTGTTCAATCATTATGTCGGCGAGTAGCGCCAAGTCTTCTAATGATGTATTGGTTGCGAAGGTTTCGCTGACGGCAAGCACAGAACGGATGTGTGGTGGTAGATGGTTGGTCCACATGAGTCGTAGCGTACTGTCTGGAACTTTGTCGGTAGCGAGGTTTCTCATACGCCGAGTTCCATCTCTGACAGCAGTTTTTGGAACTGGCGGCTGTCAGACTCCTCATAGGCAGATATGAGACGCTCTTTAATCGCCTTGTACTGGTCTTGCTCTGGTGGGTTGTAAAGAAGGTCGGTGATCTGTTCAATGTCTTGGCGTTCCAGCTGTGCGATTACCATCTGAGCGAGCTGAGCCTGACTCTTCTTCAGGTCGTTGGTGGCGGCTTCGAAGCTGATAAACCACTGACGTGGTCGATCACGCCAGAATGGTGGGATACGCATGTTTAGAGATATGCCACCAATTTCGGTTTGAGTGACGGTGTTGATGGAAGTGGAAGAGTTGAATGAGCTGGCCGGGATAGAATTTTCTTGCTGTTGTGACATGTTGAGAGTTGTGGAGCAGGGATTCGTCGACTAAGCTGGTACTGGTTGAATGAACAATTTTCGGATTGTTGGTGGCTTGATGGGCAGAGCTTCGCCGTTCTTGATTGTACTTTTCTTCTTGTGTTCCGGAGAGGGTCACCACTTTGGAGAATGAGGTATGGTAGGTAGTAATGATATTGTTGACTCCAGAATTCAGAATAATTTATTGGTAATTTAACGCTGTTTATATACAAAATGTACAACTAGCCTTAGCCAATCCAAACACAGTTAAATAAAATGTAAAAATGTTCATAACAATTAACCAATTAATTTAGAGCACAATCGGCCAATAATATTTGAGTGGAGTTTACGCAAGTAATCCGCCAGGTGGTACATACGTCGCGAAACAAGAAGAGTTCTCTTGCAAACTCGCAGATACACACGCTGATGACGACTTCAAGAAATCTTTGCTCTGCAAAAATTATTACGTCGACGCCTGCCGTGCCAGCAGACGCGCGACGCATGACATCTTCGTTTGACCGCCGGTCGTCAAATGAGCCGCCCGCGCGAATGGCGCCTGTATAAGTACATTCTTCGTTTGCGCGCGAAAACGCTTGATAAACCACTGACGTGGTCGATCACGCCAGAATGGTGGGATACGCATGGTTAGCGATATGCCACCAATTTCGACTTGAGTGATGGTGTTGATGGAAGTGGAAGAGTTGAATGAGCTGGCCGGGATAGAATTTTCCTGCTGTTGTGACATGTTGAGAGTTGTGGAGCAGGGATTCGTCGACTATGCTGGTACTGGTTGAATGAACAATTTTAGGATTGTTGGTGGCTTGATGGGCAGAGCTTCGCCGTTCTTGATTGTACTTTTCTTGGAGAATGAGGTATGGTAGGTAGTAATGATATTCTTGACTCCAGAATTCAGAATAATTTATTGGTAATTTAACGCTGTTTATATACAATATGTACAACTAGGCTTAGCCATTCCAAACACAGTTAAATAAAATGTAAAAATGTTCAAAACAATTAACCAATTAATTTAGAGCCCAATCGGCCAATTATATTTGAGTGGAGTTTACGCAAGTAATCCGCCAGGTGGTACATACGTCGCGCAAGCGTTTTCGCGCGCAAACGAAGAATGTAGGTACTTATACAGGCGCCATTCAAGTCCTTTTCAGGGCTGTGTGTATCCATGTTTCTATTGACAATTTACAAAAGTCACTGTAGGGACTACTAGGTATAGGTTAGCTTCACATATTAAAGTTTTTTCAATCGGCTTTGGCTGGTCGTAATATACGTATTTGATAGATGCGATCGCAATAATGAAGAAAATTAAATGGAGAAAGCCGTTAAAACGCAATCGGTGATGTTTAAAGTAAACTTCCTTCACCCACTACAATACTTCACAATCCAATAAGCAATTTTTTATTTCACCGTATTACTAAAGCACATCAAGAAAAAGAACCAAGATCTTTTCTCGACCGGTAGAAATATTAATATTACGTTTGTGTAATGAAGCCTTCCAAATACCAATCACGTATCATATTTAATACTATAAATATATTTTATTCTGACCTTACTATCCTCTTTAGTTTCATTTCGAAATCAATTTCTATTGTTATATCTTCAATGAATTCTACTATATCTACTCATAACAATTTAGTGAAAGCAATATTTCGTGGATCCGAATGGCTAAAATGGATCCAGTGCAATGAACCTCGTCTTTATTATCCAATAACTAGCCGAGAGAAATATTTCTCCAAAACGCTCAAAAATAGGCCAAGTTTATAAAATAATAGTATGCAATTGTTTTAATTTGTTGTGAAGTACAAATCCTTGGAAGCGATAGAAAAGCCACAGTAACGCAATTTTTATTATTAAAGATGACATTAAAAATGTTGTAAAATTTTCTTTTTTTCATCACCCGCTATTAAACAAGATATTAAAGCGTTAATTAGAAAATACCTTAGAGATTTTATATTTTCTTCTTAGGTAAAAATACGAATAGTGCTCATTATTAAAAATGGTTATTGTAAAGCTGCCTTATTAGCAAATAATTACAAAATAGTAACTTACATAGCCAAGGCAAGGGGCACAGATGACATAACGCTCTTTGTTGGCGCCGCGGGAGTGTAAGCGACTGCTAAGCCGAAGGTCGTGAGTTCGATTCCCGCTCAAGTCAAACATTTGTGTGCATGAACATGGATGTTTGTCTTGGTCTGGGTGTTTCTATGTATAATATGTATGTATTTACAAAAAAAAATATACAAGTATGTATATCCATTGTCTAGTACCCATAGTACAAGCTTCTGCTTAGTTTGGGACTAGATGGTGTTGTGTGAATGTGGTAGATTATATTATATATATTATTATTTTTTAAAATCGCCAAGTCCAAGCGCCTTCGTTAAGAAAATACAAAACGCTATCAGGTTCATTATTTCATTGAAGCACCTCTTTAGATGACATTTGAAGTTCGATTGGATACTTAGATTCAGTGTATAAAATTAGAACTTACGTCGCATATTGATCAAGCATCAATAATGCTTAATCAATACACGGCACTAAATATAATTATGTGATCTCGTGACTTAAATGATTGTCAATAGATACAGAACAGTTATTCAACCTTCTGTAAATATTTATAATATCTTAAATGATAAAGAACTTATCGTTGTTCTTGTTATCTAAACAAATAATGAAACAAAATAGATATTTATATACAACGGAAACCGTAAAGTATGTAAGTATTGGAAAATGTAGAGCTATTGTTCCAGGAACTTGGCTTGGTGCATACTGAGCACCCAAATATCTTTGAAAGTCACGTCAAGATCCAACCAATATTAAACTATTGAGAATACAAACTAAATCGAAGTCAATGAACGCTTATTAAAATACGGAACTGACGTATTCGGAGATTATCTTTAGAGACAACGCAATCTCTGTGCTGATCTTACTACAATTTACATCATCAATGGGATTTTTTATAGACTGTAGCTCTGCTGTACAAACACAGACAGACTTCACATTGACATGTCTTTCAGAGTTCCTCGCAATGTTTTCCTTCACCACTTAGCACTGCCACTGTTAGCAGCATTATTTTGTTCAATAACTAAATAAATTATTTTTAGTTAATTTTATTAGATATATCAAACAATGAGCATGACCATTGTTATTAATTATTATATTTTGAAGTAATTTAAGCTTGTTAATTTTATTACTAATTGTGATTGCACGGCCAATGCAAGGTTTAAATTGTCATTTGAGTATGCTTAATAGAAATATAAATATGTTTGGATTATAATTAAATCTGTTTCAACACTGCTGGGAGCTCAATGGCTCAATGGCCAATAAAACTCACATTTTAATTATTTTGTAATGTATTAATTTGTTTTGAATTAAATTTGTTATAATATCTGATGGTATACCATACATTTAGTTAATATTTCATTTATAATTTTTATAAGGCGTTTCATTAGAAACATACATGTTCCTTAAAAAATATTAAATATTTTTAAATATTTGTATATAATATCATAATCGTATTTCAATCAAATAAAAAAATTACTCGAATTTAAATACCTACTGGCAAATCTCCATATTTCAATACCTTGATATATTAATCAAATGGTAGGCAACCAATGGCAAGGCATTTATTTATGACATTTTTCAATAAATTATAACATATAAATTTTAACTATCAACGTTTAAATATTAAAAACACAAGCGTTTCATATCTTGTTCGAAAATCTAACAAATAATATATTACACCCGTGCTACCGTTTAAGGCTGCGTTTCCACAGAAGCTGAGCTGCGCGGAGCTAAGCAGAGACTTATAAAAATTGACCAATCACATTGTTCAAAATACACATCTCATCGCCGCTCCGATTCAGTGGAAAGAGTGTTAGTGGAGTTGAGAAGATTTACATTAAAATGTATGGTGCACGGAGATAACCTGGGCACAGCGGTGTCGAGCTTAGTGGAGCTGTGCCGGGTGAAGCGGGGCTGTGCAGTGTAAAGCGGGGATGCACGCGGTAGAGCGGGGTTACGCGGGGTGGAGCAGGGCTGAGAGGGGTAACGCTACGTCAGGCGCGGGAATTTGATTTTAGTAGTAGTTGAGACACCGTACTGACTGAAAAAAAAGTGTATTCAGAGCCCCGTTCAGCTCATTTCCACTTCACAGCTCCACTCCGCTAGACTCAGCTCTGGTCCGCCCTGGTCGTCTCAGCTCCGCTCGGCTCCACTTCACCCAGATAGATAGCCCAGCCCTGCACCACTCATCTTTGCGCAGCTTTACTAGAAACACCTACCTATTTACACGGCTCTGCTCCGCTGAACTCCACGCAGCTCCGCTTCTGTGGAAACGCACCCTAATTCACGGAGCAACATTATAAGCTACTTAGCCATCCTCGCACGTACTTGGACTTAGGACCAAAAATAACTTAATGATAAAATATTGATTTGGGCTCCGAACCTACACTAAAAATACTAACTTCCTTACAGTGTGCTCTGCCTAGTTGGGTATAGTTTATTGCGCCAATGATAGCTTATGAGCTAATTGATGCATTTGTTTATACGAGTTTGTGTTCAGCTCGAGTTTAGAGCTAGAAATTCTGAAGGCCGCCCATATGGTCTATTCACTCTGTCCCAAGGCAAGATCCGGGGATGATTTTGATGATTGATTACATGCCCTCCAAAGAACAGAAGCGTTATAATTTAAATAATGCCACAAACTGTTAGTTAAGGAACCGATGGCCTGTGCTAATTTTGATGATTGGGTTTGTTTGTTTTTTGGCTGAACGCGTTAATCTCAAGTCTACCAGATTGATTTAAAAAAAATGTGTTGGATGGTCCTTATACTATATAGCAATACTATTAACATACCTATAATTACAACATCACGCTATGAACCACGAATGTAGACAGTAGCCATAAATAACGAGGGTGTAGCTTTTTTTTTTTGGTGTCGGGTTGGAAAATCCTCATGGAGTCCCTCCGCCCTGGGGGGGAAGGGCGAAGGGGACTGTCAGACTCTTACTGACTAAAAACCAACCCGTTTTCCTCATGTACCCGTGTGTCGGAGGGTAGGGTATCGCATAAGCATTCCTCGCCCCTCCCCGACGGGCATTGGCTCGCCAGATGGTCAGGCGGGCCCCGAACAAAACCCCCTTGGCGGCGGATGAAGGTGTTGGGCTCCGCCGCCAAAACACCCAGCGGCCGCAGAGGATAGGGAGGACGGCAACGTAACACCGCATCTCCTCTTCCTCTGCGGCCCCACCGCGACGCAACGATGGTGCGCCCCCATTTGGTCGCGGGAGATAGGGCGCGCGGCAACGCAACACCGACACGCCTCTCCTCCCGCGACCGCGCCCGACTGCGAGTTACAGAACAACTGTCCCTCGCACCCGCACCATTGGACGCATCCTGAGCAGGCCTCCGTCAAGCCCACGCGGAGCATCCCCTCCTGAATCAGTATTTATATATTATTTATTATAAATGTATATAATTTAATTTATTAATAATTTATTTATAAGATTACCGTTTATATATAACACCATCTGTGCAGTCAATGTATATTATGGTTTCACGTCAATATTCTGTGCAACTGTAATGCTCTCCCAGTCAAGCCGACCCATTCAATGTAGACAGTTCTTCTATAAACTGACAGGTGGCGAAACTTCCGTTCTCAATAAATCGAGCACATATTTCAAAAACATGAAACGTATTGAGCTGTCCGTTCAACTTCAGGGAAATATTAAACTACAAATATTGGAGCATATTTCAGAAAATCTAAATACCTTCCTACTGCCATATTTAACATAGTTTGCAATTTGGAATTGGTCTCGTAGTAGAAGTTTCCATTAAAGCAAATCAGAGAATTTCCTGGTTAAATTTTGTGGGATAAGATGCTCATTTAAACTTTCTTAGTGATGAACGATAATTACACCGTATCAAGCCAGGCGTGTTAGTGTCTTTTTTGACATTGACTTTGAAGTGCAGGGTTGGATTTCGAGTAGGTATTCCGGCTCCTCGCAAAGATACATCGAGTAGATGATTCGTGTGTTTTCCTTATAAATACACACATACACGTAACGATATACCTGCGCAAGCTTAGACTTGTACAAACTCACGTATTTTGATGGTGACCACAAACGGCTCAAGTATCCTTGCACAATTATCATTTCAGTGATATTTGTACAAGCGTGCGTACATGCAGCGAGTTACTAATCTTATTATATAAAATCCTTGCGTTACTGACTGACTGACAGACACGCTACAGCCGAAACTATTGGGCGCAGGAAGCTGAAATTTGGCATGTATGTTCCTTGGGGACCGTAGGGGTGCACTTACAAGGGATTTCCGAAAATTGCCACGGCCTCGGCCAAAACGGGTAAATTTAAAAAAAATGCAGGCGTAGCTGCTGCCGTCCTCTAGTTAAAATATATTTTTTTAAGTGAGCTATCGGGGGTGTTGTTTAATAAATAAATATTTATAAGCTCTTCTAAAATATCATGAACTCCATGCTCCTCGGCAGACCCGTTCATTTTGGTGCAAAAACGACGTGCGTACGCCGATGCTTCCACACACGCGCAAACAGAAGTTTGCACAAGTTAGAAATTGAAATTTTTCAATTTTTAAATAACTTGTACAAGTAAAAATTTTGCGCAATATCTCCCAACACACGTTACAGTATACTTGCGCAAGCCAAGACTTGCGCAAGTATACTGTAGAGTGTATGGCTGGCATTAGTCGCTTCTTACGAAACCCACGGAATTAAATGGGCTTGTGACATTTTGAATTCTTAATCCAACACCACATGGATAGTCACACTTACTTTATCTCCTCACGATTTATGATTTTGCGGAATTGACTGCGGCGAGTATTTATGTGTCACCCTGATGTTTGCTCAATAGTCAGGATTCAGGGAGACCGCTCTTGATGGGGCATTTAATCATTCAAGCATATTGTCAATACGACAATTTAGTTTAGTGCTCGATCGACGTTGTACATTCTGTGTAAATTGTATACTTAGGCTTTGACCGAGCATTTAGTTACACAAATGCATCCAAGCATATTTAGGGAATCGTAAATATTAAATTCAAATATATACTTGTTATAAAATGAAGTCTCCATTTCCTTCTCTCTCGTGTTACACTCGAAAACTACCGAACAGATTTTAGTACGGTTTTCACCAAAAGATAGTGTTGTGCCTGAGAAAGGTTTAGGTGTATAATTTTATTTACGTGGGCGGAGACTCGTGTGAAGTCCTCTTGATTATAAACTAAACAGAAACAAAACTCTTCATTCTAGATAGGTCTCAAGATGACACTTAATTTAAAAACCAATCCATGTCTACAATCCAGAGTTCAAGAGTTCTATATATAGGTATCATAGAAATCTTCCGCTACCGTCTAACAGACAACGCGCAGCAAGAACTACTGGGCACAAGAAGCTGAAATAGCATCTACGTTTCTTGGGGAGTAGGGAAGCACTACGAAATGATATTTTTAACTATCCAATATTAACTTTTAATTTTCATTTAACCGTTTTTGCCTGATCCCGTGGGAAATCCCTTCTTAGTGTTCTCCTACGGGCTCCAAAGAACACACATTCCAAATTTCACCTTCCTACACCGAATGGTTTTACTGAGCGTTGTTTGTCAGTCAGCCAGTAAGACAAGAGTAGTCAGCAGGAAGATTTTGTATATACAGAAGATTTGGTAGTGATTCTGTATTTACCCATGTTATATAAACTCAGTTGCTATTTCCATAACGTTCTCATCACTTTTTATCCTTGACTTACTTGAAATACTAACAACTATTTTAAAATAACATGAAACTCATCTATTCTAAGACTTAATTGCCCGTTACATAACCTGCTGGCATTAGCCAAATTACAAACAAATTAGTCCGAGGGCCTGACTTTTACGACTATTTTTTCGTCATGAAAACATAAAAATGTGTTATAATGTTTTCATCCCACTGAACTTAAAATAAAAGAAGTATTTACACCAGGTGTTTCAGTTCCCAACACATTTAATGAACTGAAGTAAAAATAGAGGTATACATGCGTCGATTAAAAGGCTTTTAGTACGGTATAGGATTTTTCTAAATACTCTTTTCTATTGTACACTTCCAAAGTACATTTTGAAGATTTTTCAATAGTGCTCTTATTTTACTGCCTTCATTGTGTTTACTTAATATTATAAGTAACTGTTAATACGAATTGACGAGCTTCTTTACAAACATTCAATCCGTGGACACAAGGAATACTCAAACTCGAAATAACTTTATGGACCACAAAAAGTGTTTTCTTGCTTTAGGATTTAACCACAGAATAATTAATAGTGCTAACGATTGAACTAACAACACTTGCACAGTGTAAAAAAGGCGAGGCGACTGTTTATACCAATAAAATCACTACGCTATACGTGCAGTCAAACAACTAGATGTCACCTGGAGCTCCACTTGCATGTGTGTGTCACGTCTAAAAGTATTCTGGTGTACAAAAAAAATCATCAAAATCAGTTCAGTACTTTTTGTGTGCAAGAGAAACAAACAAAGTACCCATCATAATTAACTTTCACGTATTAGTTTGAAGAATAATTCTCTAGCTATTTATTACTTTTTAGTGACAATTTCGTTCTTTAACGGGACATTTCTTCATCGTTCTTCTTTTACAAGGACAGTAAAAAAGTTTTCATCGATAAACTCCTTTCCGATTTTGATTGCTAAGCGCTACATATTGCCCGGTATTTAAAAGGAAGAAAGGAACGAAATACGTGTCATTCCCTTTGATAGACTGTCGTTTATGTAACTGCGAACATCATGAGGTATCTCGAAGTGCTGCATATATATCGACACAAGCTTCGGGCTGTGTAACACTGTGTTCCTATGAGAATTTCTCGCGTTTATACGTTGCAAAATTCACCAAATGCCTCTGTGGAAACTGAGCGCTGGTGAATTATAGACTAGTTATCTGTACATATCCTCGCCGCGTACTGCCAGTCTGTATACAGGAAAAAAACTCAAAAACTACTAAAAATATTAAAGAATATAATATATTCAGTTTTAAATATTGCAGAGGGTTATATCCAGCAGTGGACTACGGCAAGCTGATGTTGATGATTCAATGGAAACTCATTCAGTCCAAAAAGTTCCTATTAATAACTTCCGGGTAATAACTTGTATGTTTTATTTATTTATTACAACTTTATATACACAATGTATAAATGCGGACTAAATGCCATAGGCATTATCTCCCAGTCTACCTTAGAGTGGTGCAGAGAGAAAATAACTAAGTGTAATAAATCACTTAAAGAAAATTAATTTAAGCTAACTAAATTAGATAGATTTTAAGACAAATTAAATACATACATTACAATTGACACATCATTTCAAATTATACAAGCTATTACCCACAATATCATTATAATCAATTGAGAATATTAAGGATCCTTACTTAGTGGATGCCCGTGTCACAATGGGAACACACTTACAAGCCCCGAATGTCCAAAATAATAACAAAATGTCTCAAATACCAACAATACTAATAGCACATAAAGATGCTCCGGTAGTTATTCAAACCGTTAAGCTACTCGACCAAAACAGAAAGCTGCCAACAATGATACAATCCGAAATCAATTCAAAATTAATTCACCTTAAAGTAGAAACCTTCCAAATAATTCCAAACCTACAGAGAACAATGGAAAAAGAGTTAATATAGAATGTCTCCGGTCGTCTTATTTTACTTTTTTTATTAAGCCTATAAATGTTTTATTAGTTGTTCGTAAAAAACGAAACATTCCTTTAGTTTTGAATACAAAACTTCGACAATTGTGAATGGTGGAAGTTGGGGGTGAAAATCGACTTCTTTTAAACTCGAACGGATAAGGTTTATTTTAAGTTTGTAGTCGGGACGTGCTACAGAAGCCTGATAGCGGTCGATGTGATTACTTGTGTGCGTTTCAGTTCTACTATATTATTTCATTGAAAACTGATTATTTAATGCGACATGTTGTTCATGTCGCATTAAATTATCAGTTTTCAATGTATCTATTTATGTGGATGATTTGAGTTGTAGTTAGCGTAGCTGTTTAAGGCGCCATGTACAGCTACTGAGTTCAGCTGTTGCTGTCACTGTCGGATTTTATACATAAGAAAGAGAAGCGCGACGACGACGGGATGTTCAGAACGAGTTATTTATCATTAAATACATTAATCCTTACAAATATCTTATTCCAATCGATAAATAAAAACAACAGTTCCCTTTATTATTATATATTACATCACTGTTATTAATATTATCAAGATTTGTTTATAAATAATACAGTTACAATTGCTACAATTTCAATTTAAATGGTTATTTTATGGTTTTTTTTTATCGAGAAAATTTACCGAAAACGTGTTTTGAACACAATGGTCCCCCCATAAATATGATCAAGATTAACATATATTTTTTTAGCTGCTCTAAAATGTATACATTTGGCTAAAAACTGTTTTGTGAAGCCTATTTTGACTAAGTACAGCGCCTTAACCAACTGACTTACTGTCTGATAGTCTGATACTTTGCGTATCAACCATTTGTGTGAACCACAAATTGCTTTGTCAATCGGCTGTATACTTGTAAAGTCCCTTGCGATACAGAGTTTATTGCTACTCCTTAAAGTATATCAGCGTATTTGTATAATTATATATCTGCAAAATAGTTTAAAAGTAGGTCCAAATTACAACCAAATAGGCAAGAAAGTATTACCTACAATAGCCTACATATGTTTTTTACATAGTTGCCCACATAAGTTAAAATAAAAGTTCGTTTTAAAACTCGCAAAAACGATAAGTGAAAGGGGTCGGCAGGTGAAATTGCGGGGAACAGCTAGTATAACTATAATACCAGGTTCAAAATAAAATTAAAAAAGAGGGATAAAAGTAAAAAGAATCCATATAGATTCTCATCACAAAACCTACAACCTTTTTACTTACAATACATATGTTTATACTTACGCCTTTTTTGATTGCTGATTTCCGGTGCTTCTGTTTTAGTAGTTGTGTTCTAGAGTGGAGACCGAGTCTTGGCAAATGTAAATTCTGTCACAACTTTTTGCAGTCCACTGCTGGATTTAAAGATTTGCTTCACAGTATCACTGTTAATAAATAAGAGGATTTATCCTACTATATATGTATGTAAGTATGTGACTGCTGATCGGAGGTCTCCGGTTCGATTCCCGGGTCGGGCAAAAGTGTAACTGCGTTTTTCCGAATACTCAGTAGCAGCCCGGAAGCTGGTGATGTGCCCGGTAACGGCAATAGACTCAAAAATTCATGCCGAAATGTGGTTGGAATATTTACACCTCTGCTATATATATATATGGTTTATAAATATATATATATATATATATATATATATATATATATATATATATATATATATATATATATATAAACCACTATTTTTTAATTAGTACAAAAAATTTAACAGGGCACTAAGTATCTTTAACTGATCATATTTATGTAGTTAAAAACCGTATTTTAGATGGATGTCATATGCAAGAGCGCCCAAAAGATCTATGTATTGATGAAATGATAATTCCTTTTACTGGTAGATGTCCCATGCGTCAATATTGCCCAGGTAAACCAAACCCTGTTGGGCTTAAAGTTGTTGTATTGGCGTCACTTCAGGGAGTAGTGTGCGATATGAGTATCTATCAGGGAGACACCACCTTCCATGAACAGAAAAGTCAGGGATTCGGTTTAGGTGAAAGTGATAAATCTTTTTCTGTCACTGCTGTTTGGCTATGGAATGCATTACCGTTTCACATAAAGCAGGCTCAGACGGTAACAAGGTTCAAATCTCTAGTCAAGGATAACTATCTATCATTATAACATTCCTTATATAAAATTGAAATAAAAGTGTGTGTGTGTGTGTGTGTGTATAGTTATTTATGTATGAGTAGGTATATTATTGTACTATTAATTTTATATATGTATATATTTAAAGTAAATCATAATTTACTAGTACACTGACAACTACCATTTCTTTCCTACCAATAATATCCATCCAAAGGTTGCCTGGTAGAAATCGCTGTTAGCGATAAGGCTGCCCATTGTACTATGTTTGTAAATTGATCAATTTTTAATGTCCAACTTAGTGCACAATAAAGTGTTAAATAAATAAATAAAATAAATAGAACGTTGGTTCCTGGTCACTCATTATATTTCGATCTTTACTACTGTTAAATTATGTGACGAATTACTAAGCCATGGATTTCATGCAACTGGAACAATAATGAAAAATAGGATTCCAAGAGACTGTGTTCTGAAAGAAGAAAGACTGTTTAGCAAGGAAAAAAAGGGGAAACACTGAAATTAAAATCAGAGAAGACGGAAAACTTGCTATTACTCGATGGCTTGATAACAAGCCCGTCTTGATAATGTCTTCACGATATTCCAACGAAAAACAAGATGAATGTGAACGATGGTCAAAAAAAGACAATCGATATGCAAAAGTTAGCAGACCTGAAGTTATAAAAATGTACAATGATAACATGGGAGGGGTCGACCTTACTGATCGGATGCTCTCCGTTTGTCCATCCCGTAATAGAACGAAGAAATGGACCATTCGTGTTATTTTGCATTTGTTTGATCTATGCGTTGTGAATTCTTGGCTTCAGTACAGAGTGGAAGAACAACGGAAAGGGACACTTAAGAAAAATATAATGCAATTACGTAAGTATAAGCTGGAATTAGGTACAAAACTTATTACTGACAACGAAAACCAAAGCGATGATGAAATCGATCAAGTCTACGAGGAATTGGAGCCAAAACATAAGAAGAGGAAAGTGGTCGTCAAACCGATACCTACCCGTGAATGTCGTCAGCAACATGCAGATCATCTACCCGAATATAGTACTGAAAAGCAACACCGCTGTAGAAAAAGTGGTTGTGATAAGAGAACAACCGTATTTTGTACAAAGTGTGACGTTTTTTATGTTTTGTCCCGGCTAGAAATTGTTTCTTACAATTTCATAAAAATGATTTTTAAGTAGCAGTCAGGCATCACTATGGATCTCTTATATAATTTTTGACTGATTAGTGTACGAATTACTTCTAAGAAAAGTAGTATTTTTCTTTTGTTGATTAATTTTGTTAGGAATTCAATATTTGTTAATATTTTTGTGATCTCAGTTTGAATATTTTGTAGACAGCTGATTTAAGTGAAAAGTGCAAGTTTTCTTAAATGTAACTTTTATATTAATTAATAAAAGACAAATTAATTACCAGTGTATCATTTAGATGCCAAAATAATCTTTTTATGCACATGAACGTAAAGATTATGTCTATGTACTTAACAAAGCACAACTTAATCTACTACTTATGTACTTCCAGGAGAACGTTGTGGAAATCAAAATTTTCCAGTCTGAGATTTTTTCCCTATTTTTTTCTAAAGTTCTTATACCTTAATAAACATACCCTGAGGCAGGAGGATAAAAGAGGTTTAGGCACAGGGGCTTGGCTTAATTTCAACAATAACGGGTTTGTTGAACATATTTTTTCGGCTGAAGCGGAAAGAATAAAGGTGTTAAGTTATTACGCCATCTCAGGTGTGAATTTTGTTTAATGAATTCTTTGTGTTTTTGGCAGGATATTTTTCTTTTCAGAGATCTCTTTAAAAAATGAAATAATTATAATTACGAATTGTAAGTTTTCGGGCAAAGGGTTTGCCTATTTCGTTGTGGGCTTTTGTTTTCGGTTACATTAGGCTTTAAAAAATAATAACATGCTCACTCAGTCAAAGGGATGTGTTTGTGTTGTAATTCATTTTAATCCTGATGTATCAAAATTTTTATAATATGCTACGAGATTTCTACTTAAGATCCGTGATTAAAATTGTGTTTGCCCATTTTTATCATCTCTTCAAAAGCATATTATTATATGGGTTGAGGTATGCTTTATTGATTCTGTAGGGGTCTTGTTAGTTGCTGTATATGTGCAAGAATAAATAACCGAAAATACTGGAATATAATTATGCTTAAGGGGTACCTATACCAGTGCGGAGAGACGACGGCTGCGCTGCGCTAGCCAAATAATGCTCCTCATATAATATAATTTGTAGCGACAGCGGCTGCAACAATTCTATCATATTTTTATAACCTGGTTACCTTTATAAGATAGCTGATATGGCCTTGCAGTTCAAGAAACTAAGTAGGTATTATAATATGTGCAATATAGCGCAATACGAAACAATATGTGACAACTTTTATAAATTCAAAAGCTTGAGAGAATAGATGGATTGTTGTTATACTTTCACGCAAAATCTACTGAAATAATTTCGATGAAAAGTTGCTACTTTTCCCTCAGTGACTGACCCCAAAACAGGCGAAGGCATGGGCAAAAGCGAGTACAATTATAAAAAACATATATTACACTTTAGGTACCTAAGTACATAATATAGTTATGTATAGATTAGAGATTGCTTTTACTTTACCATTATATAATAAACGTATTAACGTATATTACATATTATAATTATCTAACCCAAACTGCACCATAATAATGATATTTATAGCTAATTAATAACGTCATATCCTTGTATGACGATACTAGAGTAAGTGCCTACATAATGCGCATGTTATTAAGTAGCTTTGTAGTGTTGTACTAGATTATCAGTGAATTATCCTTACCAAGAATATTGTAGCTACATTAATATAACAGAGGTGAAGAGTTTGTTTGAATATACAAGATTTTATTATAATATTCTGCCTCATACACACAACACCATCTAATCCCAAACTAAACAGAGCTTATACTATGGGTACTAGGCAATGGATGAACATATAATTCAAAACAAACATCTATGTTCACGCACAGAAATGTTTGACTTGAGCGGGAAGCGAACCCACGACCGGCCACCGGTCCGTCAATATGAAATGATCTTTGTTATTGTCAAGTTAATATTTGGGCGCCCTAATCTACGTTACACGTGTGGTGACGGGTGAGAATAAAAGAAAGAATTTCATAATATCTATAAATAGCCAAGTTATAATCATTTGTTTTTTGTAGAAAATCTCACCTAAATCATAGAAATATTTTACAATCCCTTCACTACTTCCTGTCCCGTCCTACTCTTACGCATTTTTACCGTCGCACTTATAATGTAGGTAGCCTTAGACAATAAAATGAAGCAAAATAATCAGTGTAGGTAGTTACTTTTTAGTTTCCTAAATTCTACCCTCTGCTTCATAGTTTATTCGGGCTTAGGACCGGCAAAATTTACCGTTTCACAAGTAATTAAATACGGAGGTATGTAATTAGAAAACAAACACATATCAAAATAAAAGAAGGTTTTCTGTAATAAAAGAAAAGAATAATTTTGGCGTATTTATGAAGTTAGAATCATCTGCTATTTACAAATATTATTTTATCATCATCATGTCAGCCTAGAGACGACCACTGCTGGACATAGGCCTCCCTCAAAGTTCTCCACATAGACCGATTTTGAGCCACCCGCCTCAAATTATTATTTACTTAACCGCTTGACCGCGCACAAGTGACTATTCTCCCTTTTTCGAAATTCCGTAGACCGCGCACAAGTGACTATTTTCCCTTTTTGGTTACAGCGCTATACTCGGTCTGAATTTACTGTTTCTTTCTATTACGTTATGTTTTAAATCCTTTGTCTCTGATCTATTCAAATCATTGAACATTTCTTCATGCTGAAAGTACGAAGCGAGTCTTAGAATCGTTAACCCGGAACGAAAAAATAATGTCTAATGCCGCTCTTTGTTTCGCGCGCTCCGTGATTACGTGCTAATAGTAAGCGTGTAATTAAATATTTTCATACTATTATACATGTTTTTTTTATTATATCGGTGTAGATAGAACCCCTCTACAGTGAAAACTCATAATATATGTATGTCATTTATTTACTTTTTAAAATAATCCTGTTTAAAATACACAAAGTGTTTTTTTCAACGATAGTCAATGTTCGCTGCTAAGTATAATAAATTAGAAACGAAATATCAACAAAAAATTCATACGACTTGAACGAGTCATTTATAAGGTTGAAGAAAAACATCACTTCATCTTACTCATGTTACCGACTTATCAACAATAAATGTTTATGTTAGCGCGCCCATCTGGCGATCGGCGGCGCGACATTTTGTTTAGAACGTGAGCGGTCGAGTGAATTCGGCGAATTGGCGTTAGCAGTCAAGCGGTTAAGTAGGTATTGTTTACTAAACTTAAAAGTATTTTTATTGTCCTTCGAAATGTTCACCACCATTATCAATACACAGATCACAGTATTTTCACTTCGTCAAAAGCATCTAATATGCTTTTAATTGTTCGACACTAACCGGCTCACTTTTGTACACTCACAAAATGATGTCCATGGGTACACAGCTGCACTCGCGATTCCTCCACTAAAAAAATACGCACAAAGCATAGCTACATACTCCCGTGATGTGAACTGACAAGCCATTGCGTCGGGCAAACGTAAACAAACAATTAAATGTTGCGACGGAAAAAAATATGCGCTCTGTTCCGGATGGAGAACTTTGAGGGAGGCCTATGTCCAGCAGTGGTCGTCTCTAGGCTGACATGATGATGATAAAATAATATTTGTAAATAGCAGATGATTCTAACTTCATAAATACGCCAAAATTATTCTTTTCTTTTATTACAGAAAACCTTCTTTTATTTTGATATGTGTTTGTTTTCTAATTACATACCTCCGTATTTAATTACTTGTGAAACGGTAAATTTTGCCGGTCCTAAGCCCGAATAAACTATGAAGCAGAGGGTAGAATTTAGGAAACTAAAAAGTAACTACCTACACTGATTATTTTGCTTCATTTTATTGTCTAAGGCTACCTACATTATAAGTGCGACGGTAAAAATGCGTAAGAGTAGGACGGGACAGGAAGTAGTGAAGGGATTGTAAAATATTTCTATGATTTAGGTGAGATTTTCTACAAAAAACAAATGATTATAACTTGGCTATTTATAGATATTATGAAATTCTTTCTTTTATTCTCACCCGTCACCACACGTGTAACGTAGATTAGGGCGCCCAAATATTAACTTGACAATAACAAAGATCATTTCATATTGACGGACCGGTGGCCGGTCGTGGGTTCGCTTCCCGCTCAAGTCAAACATTTCTGTGCGTGAACATAGATGTTTGTTTTGAATTATATGTTCATCCATTGCCTAGTACCCATAGTATAAGCTCTGTTTAGTTTGGGATTAGATGGTGTTGTGTGTATGAGGCAGAATATTATAATAAAATCTTGTATATTCAAACAAACTCTTCACCTCTGTTATATTAATGTAGCTACAATATTCTTGGTAAGGATAATTCACTGATAATCTAGTACAACACTACAAAGCTACTTAATAACATGCGCATTATGTAGGCACTTACTCTAGTATCGTCATACAAGGATATGACGTTATTAATTAGCTATAAATATCATTATTATGGTGCAGTTTGGGTTAGATAATTATAATATGTAATATACGTTAATACGTTTATTATATAATGGTAAAGTAAAAGCAATCTCTAATCTATACATAACTATATTATGTACTTAGGTACCTAAAGTGTAATATATGTTTTTTTATAATTGTACTCGCTTTTGCCCATGCCTTCGCCTGTTTTGGGGTCAGTCACTGAGGGAAAAGTAGCAACTTTTCATCGAAATTATTTCAGTAGATTTTGCGTGAAAGTATAACAACAATCCATCTATTCTCTCAAGCTTTTGAATTTATAAAAGTTGTCACATATTGTTTAGTATTGCGCTATATTGCACATATTATAATACCTACTTAGTTTCTTGAACTGCAAGGCCATATCAGCTATCTTATAAAGGTAACCAGGTTATAAAAATATGATAGAATTGTTGCAGCCGCTGTCGCTACAAATTATATTATATGAGGAGCATTATTTGGCTAGCGCAGCGCAGCCGTCGTCTCTCCGCATTGGTATAGGTACCCCTTAAGCATAATTATATTCCAGTATTTTCGGTTATTTATTCTTGCACATATACAGCAACTAACAAGACCCCTACAGAATCAATAAAGCATACCTCAACCCATATAATAATATGCTTTTGAAGAGATGATAAAAATGGGCAAACACAATTTTAATCACGGATCTTAAGTAGAAATCTCGTAGCATATTATAAAAATTTTGATACATCAGGATTAAAATGAATTACAACACAAACACATCCCTTTGACTGAGTGAGCATGTTATTATTTTTTAAAGCCTAATGTAACCGAAAACAAAAGCCCACAACGAAATAGGCAAACCCTTTGCCCGAAAACTTACAATTCGTAATTATAATTATTTCGTTTTTTAAAGAGATCTCTGAAAAGAAAAATATCCTGCCAAAAACACAAAGAATTCATTAAACAAAATTCACACCTGAGATGGCGTAATAACTTAACACCTTTATTCTTTCCGCTTCAGCCGAAAAAATATGTTCAACAAACCCGTTATTGTTGAAATTAAGCCAAGCCCCTGTGCCTAAACCTCTTTTATCCTCCTGCCTCATGGTATGTTTATTAAGGTATAAGAACTTTAGAAAAAAATAGGGAAAAAATCTCAGACTGGAAAATTTTGATTTCCACAACGTTCTCCTGGAAGTACATAAGTAGTAGATTAAGTTGTGCTTTGTTAAGTACATAGACATAATCTTTACGTTCATGTGCATAAAAAGATTATTTTGGCATCTAAATGATACACTGGTAATTAATTTGTCTTTTATTAATTAATATAAAAGTTACATTTAAGAAAACTTGCACTTTTCACTTAAATCAGCTGTCTACAAAATATTCAAACTGAGATCACAAAAATATTAACAAATATTGAATTCCTAACAAAATTAATCAACAAAAGAAAAATACTACTTTTCTTAGAAGTAATTCGTACACTAATCAGTCAAAAATTATATAAGAGACCCATAGTGATGCCTGACTGCTACTTAAAAATCATTTTTATGAAATTGTAAGAAACAATTTCTAGCCGGGACAAAACATAAAAAAAACGTGACACTTTGTACAAAATACGGTTGTTCTCTTATCACAACCACTTTTTCTACAGCGGTGTTGCTTTTCAATACTATATTCGGGTAGATGATCTGCATGTTGCTGACGACATTCACGGGTAGGTATCGGTTTGACGACCACTTTCCTCTTCTTATGTTTTGGCTCCAATTCCTCGTAGACTTGATCGATTTCATCATCGCTTTGGTTTTCGTTGTCAGTAATAAGTTTTGTACCTAATTCCAGCTTATACTTACGTAATTGCATTATATTTTTCTTAAGTGTCCCTTTCCGTTGTTCTTCCACTCTGTACTGAAGCCAAGAATTCACAACGCATAGATCAAACAAATGCAAAATAACACGAATGGTCCATTTCTTCGTTCTATTACGGGATGGACAAACGGAGAGCATCCGATCAGTAAGGTCGACTCCTCCCATGTTATCATTGTACATTTTTATAACTTCAGGTCTGCTAACTTTTGCATATCGATTGTCTTTTTTTGACCATCGTTCATATTCATCTTGTTTTTCGTTGGAAAATCGTGAAGACATTATCAAGACGGGCTTGTTATCAAGCCATCGAGTAATAGCAAGTTTTCCGTCTTCTCTGATTTTAATTTCAGTGTTTCCCCTTTTTTCCTTGCTAAACAGTCTTTCTTCTTTCAGAACACAGTCTCTTGGAATCCTATTTTTCATTATTGTTCCAGTTGCATGAAATCCATGGCTTAGTAATTCGTCACATAATTTAACAGTAGTAAAGATCGAAATATAATGAGTGACCAGAAACCAACGTTCTATTTATTTTATTTATTTATTTAACACTTTATTGTGCACTAAGTTGGACATTAAAAATTGATCAATTTACAAACATAGTACAATGGGCAGCCTTATCGCTAACAGCGATTTCTACCAGGCAACCTTTGGATGGATATTATTGGTAGGAAAGAAATGGTAGTTGTCAGTGTACTAGTAAATTATGATTTACTTTAAATATATACATATATAAAATTAATAGTACAATAATATACCTACTCATACATAAATAACTATACACACACACACACACACACTTTTATTTCAATTTTATATAAGGAATGTTATAATGATAGATAGTTATCCTTGACTAGAGATTTGAACCTTGTTACCGTCTGAGCCTGCTTTATGTGAAACGGTAATGCATTCCATAGCCAAACAGCAGTGACAGAAAAAGATTTATCACTTTCACCTAAACCGAATCCCTGACTTTTCTGTTCATGGAAGGTGGTGTCTCCCTGATAGATACTCATATCGCACACTACTCCCTGAGGTGACGCCAATACAACAACTTTAAACCCAACAGGGTTTGGTTTACCTGGGCAATATTGACGCATGGGACATCTACCAGTAAAAGGAATTATCATTTCATCAATACATAGATCTTTTGGGCGCTCTTGCATATGACATCCATCTAAAATACGGTCAAATAAGGGTTTTATTTTCCAAATCTTTTCTTTCTTTTGTTCATTTTTCCTCTCAGAATCATAAACGCATTTCAAACGTTTTCTAATAAAATAAAATCTGTTACGATTCATAGCCATAGCAACAGCAGGGATTTTCCACTTGTGCAGCCAATTCATATCTATTCGTGGATATTGAAGCGCAGACATTACCATAGTCATACCTAAATAGGTCTTCAGTTCTTTCAGGGTCAACCCAAGTGATTTGCTGGTCTCTAATATATGCGTTCTGTTTGTACATTCCACAATTGTTAGAAGTATTTTGTCGTCAATATACTGATCGTAATATTTGCTCCAGTCCCAGTCAGATGTATCTACATAGGAGTATGCCGGTAGTGTGAAATTGAACATCTCAGGATCAAATTTATCTGCTGCCCAGTTATCTTCTACCTGCTCTAGTAAGTTGATGTTCAAACGAAGTGACGGCGACGATTGGGTACGTAGGTTCGCACTTCTACGCGTGCATATACGCCCAAGCCCACGTCTGCTTATGGATCGTGCACGTCCTCTTATTTGTACACGTGGTGCCGTAGTCCTAGTAAATATTTCAGAATCACAATACTAACTAACACCTCAAATCTATTTTCGTTCTCATCAGAAGAGCTGCTCGATTCCTGGTGAGTTCTTTGATAGATTTCAAATGGAGAGTAGGCAGGATCTTCATCAGAATCGTCTCCCGAGAAGTCTATGTCGGATTCATTTAACGCATTGTGGATACCATTGTCCGATAGCACTAAAACAAAATAAATTCCTCGTAAATATATCTATGTACATCATAAAGTACAAATATAGGATAACAATTTTAATTTGAAGTATCTACTTTTGTACTTTGAAAAGCACCTAGAAAAACAAAACACATTACATCGATCAAAATTATCCAAATCGTAAAACTACTCTTTCATAGATGGAAATCATGATGTATCCAAATTCAAATTCAAATTCAAATTCAAAATCGTTTATTCATTTGAGTCACAATGTGACGCTTATGAACGTCAAAATAATAAATTTATAAAATAATTACTTAAAGACTCTACATTTACATTTACTGCCACGTTCGCAAAGCAATAGGTAGAACCATGAGAAAGAACGGGCAATAAAACTCACGGTCACTCTTTTTCTTCGCCAGGTTTTGCATAATACACATAATTTACATTTTGTAAGGTGCTGCAACTGTTACACCTTCTATATCGCTTGTATATATTTACTGTACATAATAATACTCAAGCATAATACTTTTGATGTTCATTTGCTTAGTCTCCTCAGAATAGACATGGTGAAACAGGAGCATCCACTTACATTATATATACCTAATAATGCAGGCAATCCGCGAAAGTGATCAGACCCATGATGGAAATGATGCAGTTAAATATTAAAATCTAATACCAGCCCGCAAGACCGTCATCGACCAGTCATCGCAAGTAGCACCCGTTCACGAGTATGACGCATGTGCCAGCCATCATCCCTCTCGCCATATTAGAGGGACAGGGAGGACCCGACACACGACGCCACCACAAGAAATGACATTTGAGTGAGCATGACGATAACGGTATACGAACCGGCAGTAAGAAACAATCTATTGGTATACTGATCATGACCGCCAATTACCTCCATTTTCTAGATCGTTATTATTCACATTAATCAGTGGACCGCGTGAAGGAATGCAAATGTAGAAAGAATTTTGTGAAGGTGACAAGTGAACAACGATATGATCAGGAATAAATAATGTTAAACTACATTCAACAAATCGTAATAATATCCAAATCCTGCAAAAATCATGTGTTCACGAGGCACCTCCACTTAACATGTTACTAATTAAGAAGAGAGTATTTTACACAGTCATAAAAATAACAACTAGACCCATGATGTCTTGTCATCTAGAAATTCTTTAATAGTGTAATAACCCCTTTTTAAAAGAAAATTCCTAGTAGTGGTTTTAAATTTGTGCAGAGGTAAATTCATTATTTCCAGGGGTAATTTGTTGAAGAATTGTATACCGAGTCCCGCAAAAGAGTTATGAACTTTATGTAGACGGTAGTTAGTGCCCACTAGTTTATGCTTATTCCTTGTGTTCACTTTGTGCATGTCACTATTTTTACGGTAAAGAGTTAAGCTTTTCTTAACGTACATTAAATTAGCAAATATATACTGCGATGCAACTGTAAATATTTCTACTTCTTTAAATTTATCTCGTAAAGAATCTCTAGCACCTTACTTATATATTGCACGTATGGCCCTCTTTTGAATAACAAAAATTGTCTGAATATCGGCCGCCGTACCCCATAATAGTATCCCATAAGACATTACACTGTGAAAGTAACTAAAGTAAACTAGTCTAGCAGTATCCACGTCTGTGAATTGGCGAACTTTCCTAACTGCGAATGCTGCAGAACTAAGTTTGACTGCCAGACAGGATATTTGGGCACCCCACTGAAGCTTACAATCTAAAGTTAAACCTAAAAATACAGTTGAATCAACTAGGTTAATTGTTTCGTTATTTAAAATTATATTAGTAAGAACATTTTTGACATTCGGCAAAGTGAATTTCACACATTTTGTTTTGCCAGAGTTGAGTAGCAAATTATTTGTCGTGAACCAATGTAGTACTTGCGCAAGAGAATTATTTACGCTGTCAATGTTACTTGTATTACGATCAACTTTAAAAATAAGTGAAGTATCGTCAGCAAAAAGAACAATATCACATAGATTTCTAACAAAGAATGGCAAGTCATTAAAAAAAGAAACGGAGCAAGAATAGAGCCCTGTGGAACGCCCATTCCCACTGGCAAACCTTGAGACCTACTTCCACTAACATCTACATACTGAACTCTATCTCTAAGGTAACTGGCAACAAGATTGAGTGCGCTATCTCGAATACCATAATGGTTGAGTTTACGTAAAAGTGTATCATGTTCAACACAATCAAAAGCCTTTGACAAGTCGCAAAAAACACCAATGGCATCCTTCGAATTTTCCCAAGCGTTAAAGATATGTTTTAATAGAGTTACACCGGCATCAACGGTGGAGCGACCCTTAGTGAAGCCATACTGCTCACTGTGCAATAAATTATTTGTGAGAAAGTGGCTCTCTAACTGATGCAAAATAACCTTTTCAAAAATTTTACTGATTGCAGGCAAGATAGAAATTGGCCGAAAGTTACTAGGGTCGCTCTTGGATCCTTTTTTGAAAAGTGGTATCACCTTGCTGTGTTTCATTAAATCAGGAAATACCCCTTTATCCACGCATCTATTAAATATTGCAGCTAAATATGGAGCTATGCTAAAAATGATTTGGCAGACAAGACTAACTGAAATACCCCATAAGTCAATAGATTTCTTAATATTGATGGTCTTGAATGTCTTGAGGATGTCATTGGTGTCAATGTATTTAAAATTAAACAGCACATCACACTCATTCACATTGCCCCTAACTAACATATCTGCTTTGCTTGGGCATGAGTCTAAACATTTGGTTGTTTTCACTGGTATGTTTATGAAGAAGTTGTTAAAAGCCTGAGCAACATCAATTTTCTTTGTAACTATTTCTCCATTACATTTTAATTCATAGCTATTATCTACTAACTTAGCTCGACCAGTCTCACTGTTAATAATGTTCCAAGTTGTTTTTATTTTGTTCTTGGATTCTTTAATTTTATTACTTATAAATATAGACTTAGCTGACGCACATGCTCTCTTAAAAACTTTTGAGTAATTTCTTACATATTCAATAAATGAAGGATTAAAATTGTATTGCTTCATACCATACAGATCATACAACCTAGATCTACTTATGTATATTCCTACTGTTGCCCAATCACAAAATTTAACTTTAGAGCTCTTGGTAAATGTCTTCTGCTTAAAAATTTTATTGTACTCATTTTTAATAACATCAAATAACCACTTATATAATTCATCTGGATCATCGTGAGTTAAGTCAATGCTGGCGATCTTAGCAGCAACATCATCACTAAAGCGATTAAGGCGAGCAGAGGTCATAGGCCTACATGTGATTTTTTGTACTGTAGGGGTTGTATTAGTTGGAATTACAACCTTTTGTCCACAGTGATCCGATGTCAAGTCACTCAAAACAGCTTTACTTAAGTACAAACAATTGCAAAAAATATTATCTAAGCATGTAGAAGAATGTGAGGTAGTTCTGGTTGGTTCAGAAAATAACACATTCAAATTAAATGACATAAATAAACTAATTAACCTAGTACAAGTTGGTGATTGTTCTAACAAGTTAACATTAAAATCACCACATACGATTATTGACTTCCTGCTGGAACTTAAGTGTTTTAAGACGTCCTCCATGATGCTTTCAAATTGGCTAAAGTCACTTTGCGGTGGTCGGTATACACAGACTATGACGTGTTGCTCAAGTTCAACACAAGATATCTCAGCGGTGCGCTCGATAGAAAGTTCGGCTATGTCCTTTCGTTCTTTACATTTAATACTATTACAAACATATATGAGAGAGCCACCACGAATAGCGTTCTTTCTTACGAATGCACTAATCACTGTATAAAATTCATTATTGAATATTAATTGGTCACCTCTTAACCAATGTTCCGTAATGCATAATACATGCAACTTATGTTTCTTTAAAAATAAATCTATCTCTAATTCTTTGCTAGATAGGCCTTGTATGTTTTGATGAGCTAAGTTTCAAACACATGAATGCCTATCTGTTGTCTCATCTAGTAGTTTAAACTAATAGATTTGTCAATACTACTATTGGTATAACTATTATCTACCAAATTCCTAAGTACTCTAGTAGTACTGCGTTCACTATGTAAATTAAATGCTAATAATTTAGCAAGTTGTCGCCTATATATAAAAGAGAGATACATAGTATCTTTTGTTAAAAAGAAATTACTAATAAAAATATTAGAGTCAAAAAATAAAATATGGTCACTATGACTACAAGTGCTATTATATAATAATAGATTCAATTTACCTATCTGGTTATTTTCTTTATAAGATAAGTTATTGGAATATGGTAATGCACAGACAATAAAGTTGCACCCCACTTTAGAACTTTGTTCTATCATAATATCTGATAAAGCTAATATTTCTTTCTTGGTAACTAGTAGGCTATCCCCATATAAAATTATAACTGTAGAATGTTTATTTAGTCTAGCATACTTTAATTTATTAATTAACATAGACATTCCTTGTCCTGGTGAACAAATATTTTGTATTGACCGATCAGTATAACTATTAATCAGGCTACCCATACCAATTCCTAATTGGTCAGAAAAAATTAAAACATTGTTATCTAAAACCTTATTATTTTCATTATGTAACAATGTGTCAGAACCATGACATGTTTTCGAAGGATATTTATCTTGAAAGTCACTATATAACTTGGTTGTACAATTAGGTGAAGCCTCTAACTTATGATTTGAACAATTTAAACAGTTACCGTTGTTGGTCATAGAGAGCAGTTGTTTTAGATTTTCTCTACCAACTCTGCTAATTTCATCATATTTCAATATATATTCCTGTGTTTCACTTTGATGATCTATTATCAATTTGTTGAGCTGTGCATTTAATGATGTGATTTGTGTTTGCAGCTCACATGTGTGTTGTTCATATTGTAATCGGCTACAGGCTAAATGCTCACTACTATCCTTAAGCTTAGAAACTAATAACTCACTCTCTTTAACTAAATCATGGTTAATTTGTGTTAAATCTACAATTTTCTTTGACCTCTTATAGCCTAACTCAAGTCGCTTTATTAATTTATTTAATTTTGTCAATTTCCTAAATTTACCATTTGACACCTTATATGTAAAGTTACAATTACATTTTACAGATTTAAAAATATTTGCCTTTCCACCAATGACTTCAGAGAACAGGTCCTGGTTTGCTGCGCTGCTTAGTGACTGAATGGAATTCTCCAAGGTTGTTATTTTGGATTGAGCTTCACTCAAGCTTGTTTCCAACTCCATGATGCGACTGAGCTGCCTCATATATGTATCATCGCAGCTACTATATGATCTGACTTCTTCCTGCAGTCTGTTCCGCTGGTCCAGAATGTCCATATGTTCTATGTGGAGTTCCGTCAATTGTGCTTTCAGTTGTGAAACTTTGTCATTAACATACTTAATTTCCTCTTCACTGTCAATTCGTTCCTTCAACAGTTGACTATGATCTTCCTTATATTTCTTGAGTTCCAATGGTGCAATCTTCAACTTGTGCTCCGTTTCCTTTGCCAAAGCCTTACGGGTCATCAAAGTGTATGTAGACATATTTTGTACCCAAATTACCTTAAAAGAAGAAAAATAAAACAGCTGAATTATTTGAAAAATATTATAGGGTATGGGGAAAGGGATGTTAATATATAAATATAACAAATACTCAGAAAAAGTTGAAAGACAGAAATATTTTAAGAAAGTACAGTGATGTAGGTATGTTACAAAAAAAAAAATAATAAGAAAAGTTATACAAATTGAACAGAAAAAGAATAACAAAGGAACTAGAAAGGTAATTTGATTACTAGATACCTATATTACTTATAATATCTTAGTTTCTTGGACAATCTTAAGTACACTAGGTAAGATAGCTGTAGGCTGTAGCTATTATTATACTAGGTACTAATTAAATGAAATGAAATTGATGCATATACACTTAAAATAATAATTGTGAAGTGTGATTAGTGTAGTGGGTGTTTGTATGGGGCATTTGTTCAGTCCTCGATTTTGCTTCCACTTTTGTCAAGCAAAAGGAGACAGAAACTGTGCCAGTGTGTGATGGACGAAGCTCACGTTATGTGAGCCGAGTAAATATGTGATGAGGAGTGTAAGTTAATAAGTAAAATACTCCCCGGGTTTCAGGATGATGATTTGAAATCCGTCCGTTGACACTGGGTAGTTGATCTGTCCGCCAAGAACTGTCGGCAGCGAGGTTTCAATCCTTTTCAAACACCAAACTCAATGTCTTTCACACTTCTTTTGGCATAAATACAACTTTAGTGATACATAAACGTTAAATATTGATTTAAACTTTATTAAAAATTTTAAAAGCACGGAGCTACGTAATTTTACGTCTGACGTTTTCAGTGTTGCCAGCAAAAAAAAAGCAAGTAATTAAAAGTCAATTATTGCATAATTAGTGCTAATTAGAAAAGATGAAAACCGATTAACTTACTCATGCGCATCCGACGCCCAGCGCGTGACCCTTCCGACGACATTT
The DNA here is from genome assembly GCA_944739405.2 of Euclidia mi. NCBI lineage: Eukaryota > Metazoa > Arthropoda > Insecta > Lepidoptera > Erebidae > Euclidia > Euclidia mi. Next base: position 22,251,733 of record OX123191.2, on the reverse strand, counting down.
TTTAGAAAGTTGACGCTTGACTTTAATTTTTTTTTTTCAAATGTCAATAGACTAATGTTGCCACCAATAAATATATTTTGAGTATTGCACTAGAGAAAACAGAGATATATTTTTTGTTCTTTATGTTCTATGAGCAGTACAAAAGTAGGTAGGAGCTTATAACGAGACGGTCTAAGGCAAATGGGTTTAAAACGTTCAAAAAAGATAAGCAACCTATCATAAGATCGATTTAATCTTTGCTTTCGGCCACAAATAATGATTGAAAGAACTTTACATACATACATAGACTCACGCCTGTTTCCCGGAGGGGTAGGCAGAGACTACGGAGCGCCATTTGCAATAATCTTGACATATCTCTCTTGCTTCATTCCCTCTCATCAGATTTCTCATGCATGCTCTTCTGTTCAGGGTGCTTCTAACCTGTCCTGTTTTTAGGATGTCTCCAATCTGGTCAGAGAACGTCCGCCTAGGTCTTCCCCTTCTTCCTGTCCCTTCCACACTTGCCTTATATATCTGCTTGGTCAGTCTTTCGTCATCCATTCATTCCACGTGTCCAAACCATCTTAGCATACCTTTCTCGATGCTTGTCACTAGATCTTCAAGAAGAACTTTAGCTTGCGATATTAAAATAAGTGGCTGCTTATTATTTGTAACGTGTTTTGGAATATTTTTTTAACTGACTTGTTTTAAGGTACTATCGTTTTACTTTGCGTTAGTAACTCGAGATTGTTAATTATAAAATCAACTTATTTCATAAAAAGATTTACAGCTACTCTGTCTTTACATTTGTCTTCGAAATTTTCGAATAATTTGGCATTAACTAATTATTCGAAAATTTCGGAGACAGCTGGACCAATTTTCAGAAATAGCAAACCTGAATATATTTTATTGCCCCCTATTTAATAAGGTAACTTTGCCTTGCTTAGAACTACACTGCTAATTGAACGCAGTTTTATGAGGTGTCAAATTAATTTTACCAATAACAGAATGATTTTATCTTGGAGCAGCTGGACAATAAAGAAATCGAACTTAGTGACTTTTTTTGTTTTTATTTCTGATAGGCTAGCGTTTGACCATGATCTCACCTGATGTTAAGCGATGATATGGTCTAAGATGGAGCACGCTTACCTAGAAGGTACCCATTCACTCGCGACTTGAAAACACCCAGGTTGTACTTGTCAGGAAACACTGACTCGGGTAAAGAGTTCCACACCTTGGCGGTACGCATAAGAAAGGAAGAAGCAAAGCGCTTCGTGCGTATAAGCGGGATATCCACCATGAAACGGTGACACTGACTCGTTAGTCTGGTCATCCGATGGAAGAAGGAGATGGAGGAATCAGATTGTGTAGCTGCGCACTCTCCAAAATGTATCCGATAGAATACCGATGGACTGGCGACACTACGGCGATGCTCCAGGCTTTGGAGGCCTGCGTCAACTAATTGGGCATCGCCAATGACGTGCCCTTGGAGTGGCTTGTATCCAGCAAAGGACTAAAGTAGTCTAATAATGAAAGAATGATTGATAATGATTCTGAAGTGCACCGAACTATCGCCCCAGTAAAGGCGACGTTAACAGTAGTCGAATTTCATTCGTTTCATTTGACTACAACTAAACTACTCTAACATTTTTTCTCTTCACCTTATAACTTCGCTGGTTAATCCTATTTATGCTAATATTTTAAGTTTACCAGAGTATTGCAATTTGCGCTTGGCTGCACTGCCGTGCACCCATACACGGGCCGCCGAGCATTAATTATACGAATGAGCCCAATTTCAGCTTACGCCTTTCATGTTAATTGGAATAAATGTAAAGTTTTAATTAACGAATGGAAACTGGGTTGCAAAGAGCCCCTCGACTAGTGTTGAGCGACTTAACGGCTGGTCGAGTGAAGCCTTCCACCCTTCTGGCTTAGTTGACATGTCATTTTTAAAGCCGCTTAGTAATATAAAAATTTAATGGGTGTTTTGGCAGAAATGTATTGTATTTAGCGGATTTAGCCACGGTGTAGTCCTAACTGTTTATGTTGAGTTCTCAATTTGCTTTAATAAGAATTAATTTATGGTACTAACAAAACTACATAATTATTATTAAATGACACGTCTGTTTATCAACTCAATATATTAATTCCACTCTATTGTAGTGTATAATTCTTACATTTCTCTCATATACCTAATGCCGTGTGGTAGACGGCATAGAATACAAGTGTCACCACCCCCTATCTTCCCGTGGGTGTCGTAAGAGGCGACTAAGGGATAACACGATGCAAATACCATCTTTGCGTAGAGACGGAAAACTCGACATCAAACCCTATACGACTGCCTCGTTGGTCTCGTGGCATAAATGTGCGCGTGGGATCAGCAGGTCCCGGGTTCGATTCCTGGGTCGGGCAGTGTTATTGGGTTTTTCTCTCACGAAATTCCCAGTAGCAGCACGGAGTCTGGAAATGTGCCCAGTACGGCAATAGGCTCGCCCCTCATTACGTGGGACTAAGGTATATCTGGCGAAAAGTGGGTGTAGAAATACACCTCTGCCTACCCCTACGGGGATAAAAGGCGTGACGTTGTGTATGTGTATGTGTATTTCTCTCATATTCATTATTTTTCTGGGCTTAAAAAAGTACGATAACCTCTGAGTTTGCTTCGGATGTTTCGCTTCACGACAGTCAGGTAGGAAAAATCGGCTACATCAAGGATATTAAAAAAAATTACTTAGTTTAAGTGTTTTTACGAATCTATGAACATATAAATGATTAGACTTTAAACGATTTCCACACATTTTTCATCAAAAGACAGAGTGATTCATAAGTAAGTGACCGTGCTTAGCCAAAGCTTGTAATATACACAAAAATTTTGATCGAAAGCTGTTGATGTCTCGTGTTGTATGTATAACAATAATTATCATAAAACTTAAAAAGTGCTCTATAAGCTACTCAACAAGCAATTCTTGTCTAAAATTCCCAACACGAATTCACTTGGTGAACAATTTGTGTGAGGTGTCATATCCAGGCCACAACAAAATTATAAGTCCATATGCAACAGGTACATTAAGTATGAGGTGCTCTGAGGTAATTTTAAACTGTTTTTCCGGGTGAACAATTTGTAGGTAACCCGTTTTCAAACAGGGTTTTGAGGCGTTCATAGGTTACGCGATTTTTATGTATTGTTAGAGCTTTCATGTACACATTTGCAATTTCAGAAATGTTTCTTAGTGCCACCCTTTAAAAATATGTCTTATCACACAATATTATATTTAACCTAGTGGATTTAACGTCCTAAGATTGTTCTTTAAGTAAATCTTTGTAGTAAGAATCAAGTATGCCACACAGATTTAACGTCATAATAGAATTCAAACTATGAAAATAGAACATCATTTTAGTAAAGCCCTCAAAGCTGAGTTATCTTTATATCTCTTATTATTATCTTTAGCAAAGGAAAGCTTCCTTATATCTGCCTATCATATTGTTACATGTCTAGATCCACAGATCATCGTATTATCGTCATCCTCCTAGCGTTATGCCAGCTGCATACAAAACATTCGCCTTGACGCTTAGGCTTCTCCAAATCTTAATTTATTTTATTTATTTATAGGCTCACGCCTGTATGCCTGAAGGGGTAGGCAGAGGTGTAATATTACACCCACATTTGGCCATGAATTGTTAGGTCCCACGCAATAGGGGGCGAGCCTATTGCCGTTACCGGGCACAAAATCCCAAATCTTAATGTAAATTATTTATTTAAACTCCTCTTTATTTAATTAAATCCTCTTTTAATTTTTTATCTAAACGATATACCGCGTTACGTCAGAAATTGGCCCACAGGAAACCTAGTATATGCCACTCGCAATATTCGAATAATAGTAGTATAACGAATATCTTAAAGTTATGATAAGCTTTGGCATATCGAAGAGTGGGTAAAAAACTACACGATAAGAATATTCCTTTCTCTTTCTAGCATTAGACGAACAAACTTAAAAGTCAGTGTCTCCCTGTTCATGGTGTGTATTCCGTCTATTTTTGGGGTTCTGTACCTAAAAGATAAAAACCTTATGTCTGTCTGTCCATCTGTCAGTCACCAGGCTGTGCCTCATAAAAAGTGATAGCTAGAAAGCTAACATTTTCACAAATCATGTATTTAATTATTTGAAAATGAACTAAATTAAGGTGTTTCCTATACAATAAACGTGTTTTTTCGTATTGTTTGGCTCAAATTCACAGAATATTTAGTTGTATATTACCTTTCAAAATAAATAATTAAATAAAAGTAAATATTAAAGGTGAGCTCCTCTACAACAAACATTATTTTAAAGCAATTTTTACTCAATCAAGTTTCTACCTGTTTATTAAACAGGTAGAAACTTGAATATTCAAAAAAAAGTTAGTATTTGGAAATATATTAACTATTAAGATAAAGACTTCTTTTATAGATGATGGTACGGAACCTTTCGTGCGCGAGTCTGACTCGCACTTGGCCGGATTTTCTTCCTTGCTTACCACTAATGTGTGGAGCTCTATCCCTCAATCTGTTTTGGTATTCATTAGATACAGGCAATGCAATCATTATCTGTTGTATAATGTAGTTGCTGTGGTATTTTCACGTTACAAGTGAAAGTGTTGCTACTATAATAAAATTATTAGTATTATTTTGATCAAATCTCTATACATACATAAACTCTCGCCTGTTTCCCGGAGGGGTAGGCAGATACTACGGAACGCCATTTGCAACGATCCTGACATCCCTCTTTTGCTTCATTCACTCCCATCAAGTTTCTCATACATGCTCTTCTGCTTAGGGTACTTCTGACCTGTCCTTATTTTAGGATGTCTCCAATCTGGTCTGAGAACGTCTGCCTAGGTCTTCCCCTTCGTCCTGTCCCATTCACATTTGCCTTATAATATATCTTCTTTGTCAGTCTTTCGTCATCCATCTCCTCCAAGTGCCCAAACCATCCTAACATGCAAATATATATACAATATCTATACAAATATCTATACAATTTATAAAATGAATTTCACTGGCCGACTTGTCTGTCTCTATGAATGCGATAAACTCAATAACCACCAAACAGATAATATATTTGTTTGATTCCTGAAAAGGCTTTGGTGCATAATTTACGCGCGCGAAGCCGCATGCGAAGGATAGTGTTATATGAGATAATTAAGTCCAAATAAGTGTACATATTTTAATTTAAACTAAATTGCTAAGTGATACTTTTCCACAAAGAGTAAGTAACAGTCTTATGATCACAAACTATTATCTACAGAGTGTTCGCCAGATATGTATATCTGTATCTTAACAGTCAAATCAACAAGCCATCGTAACCTATCAGAAGCCATAAGCAAACAGACTAGCCTTGATTTGAAAGGGCAATATCCTGAGTTACATATAATATATGCCTGAGTACCATACCTGAGTTTAACCCAACCAGTTAGACAAATAGCTCAGCACTTAGCCGTGATTGGTTAAGACGACAAATATTAATTATTTAGATACTTAGCAGTGTTTGATATTATTAGATACTAGACTTAGTCCGAGGTTCCGTCTGCGTGAATAATTTATTTATAATGAACACCAACACAATCTTCATCAAATACATAGTTACAACATTCAACATAACTGAAACATGGTAAATGCCATTGCAATTAAACGTGCAGACCGCTTCCACAAAATACTAAAGCGAGCATTAAAATTATTTAAACAAAACCATAAACATTGAAATTTACATACCCTGCACAGGAACACTTAAAATTCCATTTCAATAATATCAAACATGCATGTATAGTATACAGTACAAATAAAAATAAAAACTAGTCCATTAATTAATTAAAAAAATTGATTATAAAAAAACATGTTAAAAATGTAAATGTATTTTTTTTAATAAAATGCTAAAAATAACGATTGATCATAATGACAATAAAAATTAATTGAATAAGACGTCATGCAGTAACAGATAAATTCAAAATAAAATAGTATTATTCTAAAAATTGCCATTTATGTGATTGATAAATCCAGAATATCGATAATGTTAAAACATAATAGACTTTCTAAACTTGCCAAAGTTCTCAACTAATAAGGTTATCTCTATGGATTTATTAAAATCATTATATTCCGTAATCATAAATATACTTAAACCTTCCTCACGACTTACACTATCTATTGGTGTAAAAGGCACAAAAGCCGGTTCGGTGATTTTTGAGTTTATTGCGATCATACAGATGGACAGGATGAGACAGGGATCTATATTGTAACGGGTTCTGGTAGTAAAAACGCAGTAGAGGTTTTAGATGCGTTTATTGCAGAGTATCGTCTCACTTCCCTTGCCACGAGTATGACCGACCAACAACACGACACTGGCCTGAACACTAAGGGCTGTAGTCTCCCACGCTGTTCCCTCCGGTAGTGTGTAGGCAGGCTGCTCGAAGGCTGTGCGTAGCGGTACAGGCCCTCGCTGACGTTGGCTCAGCTGGCAGACGCCGGCGGTGTGAGTACGATGAGCAGGGCAGGCCAGACTCTTCGCCAGAGGTGAAGCCGAAGGCGATGCAGGAAAGTGTAGCGGTCTAGGAGCGTAGCCGGAGTCTTAACGTGAACCTGGAACCTGAAGGAAACCGCATTAGGAGAGCCACAACCAATAGAGTCAGGCAGGCGGCGTCAGCCGGCCTCAGCTAGCAGGTAGAGAGATGGGCAGTACGCTAACGCAGTAAATGTAGTGCTTACCCGTAGCTGGGACCAGGATACACGTAAATACGACGTAGGGTCAGTAGGTACGCTTAGTTATAGTAGAAACGACGTTATAGTAGCGATGCCGGCCTCTCTGTCGGCCCCTTTATATACCGGGCCCTCCATCAGGCTGAGAGTCCGTTTATGACCATATTTGGTCAGGCTTTGCGAGTGCGGACGATGGCTTTCTCTGATTGGCCGAGCGTATGGGCGGTACTGTGACGCAACGCGGTAAGTACCGGACATACGTTACAATACCGCCCGCCTTAGGAGAGGATTTTACGTGGCTAACAAGGAAAATCCGACTAGCTGCGTTAGGTCTATGAGTCCGCTACTGTCCAAGCTAAGACGGCATATAGGAGAAGGAAGGGAAAGTCTTCTACGGTTTGTAACAAATAGTTAGGCACCATAGTGTATAAGTTTTAGGTCCTTAATGTGCCAAAACCCAATAGAATTTCCAGACGCGTCCGACAACTCGTAAACGAGAGGCGACTTTTTATTAATCACTGTGCACTTCACGAATTTAGGGGCTAGTTTCTTACAGAAGGACTTATCCTTGTCGCTCTGATAAAAAGTCCGTTTCCACACAGTGTCTCCCACATTAAACTCAGCTGGTTTACGGCGTAAATTATACGTTTGGGAATTCCTAGCATGAGCCTGAATGAGGAGTGCCTGAACTTTGTCAAATATGCCTGATAAGTGACCTATGTTTTCTGCGTAATCGTCCCTAGGTATGTATACTATATCATCAGCGTCTGTGTCGACATAGTGTGAGCCGCATGCAACTAGTTCACGTCCATAGACTAAAAAACTAGGTGTATAGCCCGTGACTTCATTAACTGCAGTATTTAATGCAAACTGCACCTTAGGTACGAGAGTGTCCCATAATCTCTGGTCATTTCCTACAAACGCCGCTAAGGTAGAACCAATGGTTTTATTATAGCGTTCGACCGTATTGACATGTGGGGAATATTTAGGAGTATAATGAAGATTAGGGATTTTGTACTTGCGCAACATAGCTTTTAAAGTAGCACTGACAAACTGTTTACCATTGTCCAATATAATTGTAGATGGTATACCATGAACTAAAAATATTTTTTCTTCCAAAATGTTAGTTATTATTTCAGCAGTTGCGCGCCTGATAGGAAAAAGTAGACAGTATTTACTAAAACAACAAGTTACTACGAAGATGTAGGCGTTTTGTTTTCTTGTGACGGGTAGTGGCCCCACCAAATCTACACTAATGGTTTGGAAGGGTCGTGAACACACTTTGGGTCGTCCCATGGTTCCCAATGGTGCGTGGTTCTGATGTTTGTGCGCGATACAAGTGTCGCAAGAATTTATGAACTTAACTACGTCATCGCGCATTTTGGGCCAATAGTAACGCAGTGCTAAGCGCTTGTAAGTTTTAAATATACCGAAATGCCCCGAAGTGGGTTCGGCATGGTTCTCTAATATGGCTTTATTTCGATCAGAAGAAGGTAGTACTTCTTTCCATTCGAACTCCTTACGTAGCATACACCTAGATTTAATCAAACGATATAATTTATTATTTTTAATAGAATAGTCTGGATAGTCATTAGGCGAAGATAAACAACCATTGTAGGTGGCTGAATACCATTGATCAGTGTTAACATTAGGGTCATTCACGTTATTATTATTCGCGTTAATTATATTTACAGGTAGGGATCGTGATAACGCATCGGCTATAATATTATCCGCACCGCGCCGATGCTTTATTTCGAAGTTGAAGGCTGACAGACGAACCGACCACCGAGCTAATCTACCAGTCGGGTTGCTCAAGTTTAGGAACCATTTCAGTGCGGAATGGTCAGTATACACAACAAACTTTAACCCGTTATCTAAATAACAGCGCCAATATTCGAGGGCTGTTAGAACTGCTAATGTCTCTCGTTCTGTTATACTGTAGTTTTGTTCCTGTGCATTTAGTGACCTACTCATGTAAGCGATAGGTTACTTACTTATAGTTCCACGCCATCTATTTCTTGTGTAAGTAACCCACCGATGCCGCTCGCACTCGCATCTGTGTGAACTTGAAAAGGTTTCTCGTAATCGGGACACGATAATATTGGTGCGGAGCTTAACAATTGTTTTAGTTTAAAAAACGAGTCATCAGCTTCCACCGACCACTGAAATGGTGCGGCTTTCTTACCGGTAGAGGTAAGTTTGTTCAGAGGACCGGCAATAGTACTAAAATTAGGTATAAATCGCCGATACCATGATGCAATGCCTAAGAACCTTTTGACTTCTTTTTTATTCTTAGGCATAGCATATTGAAGAATGGCTTCCACCTTACATGGGTCTACTTGTAATCCTTTAGAGTTTACTACGTAGCCCAAGTACTTCAATTCATCACGGAAGAATTTAGATTTTTCCAAGTTGATGATAAGGTTGGCCGATTTAAATTTTTCGTATACTTTATTTAATAGTGACACATGAGCATTAAAGGATGGCGATATAAGCACGATATCATCTAAAAATACGAATACAGAGTTTTAGAACTCAGGACTGTTCGTAAACAAGTGATCCACTAAACGCTGTTGTGTCGCAGGCGCATTCGTTAAACCAAACGGCATAGTCACAAATCTAAATGTTCCTCTAGTAGGCACATAGAACGCAGTCTTATCACGATCACATTCGCGAAGAGGCGTCTGCCAAAAGGACTTAGATAAGTCTATACTACTTAGATATCTAGCGTTCCTAAGGTTGTCTAAAATTTCGGATACGTAAGGTAGTTTGTACGCGTCTTTTTTAGTAATAGAATTAAGTTTCCGACTATCTAAACAAAACCTTAGTTTACCGTCTTTCTTAGGCGTTAGTAAAATCGGTGACGACCACGGACTTTCGCATTTTTCTACCACTCCCAATGCAAGCATTTCGTCTAATTCGTCAATAATTATTTTTAATTTCGCCGGCGGTAACCTATAATATCTTTGGCGTATCGGCGCAGAATCGCCAGTGTCTATTGCATGTTCTATTAAGTGAGTTCGTCCTAAACCGGTTTTTTCAGTAGAAATCGACTCGTATTGCTTTATAATTAACTTAGCCGTTCTCTGTTGTGACTCACTCAACTCACTAAAAGATTGCAATACGTTCGTGTTACTTAGCTTATTTTCACCTAACACACTACACGGCAATGTTTTAGACATGCATACGGATGCGATATGGTTAGGCAGTAATTTAAATAGTTTCCAGAAATCGATGCCTAAAATTAAATTACTTGTAACTTCTGGAATAATATAAGCTTTCAATAAGTGGGTTTGATTATTAAAAGTAGTGGGTAAGTTGATAAAACCGCGCGGCAACAATATATTTCCACCCGCGGACCGAATGGAATTAGTGTTGTGACACTGCTGTATTTCTAACCCGGTTTTAGTAATTACCTCCAGATGGGAGTTGTTACCTAGAATTGTAATGGCTGAACCGGAATCGAGCAATCCACAAATAGGTAAACTGTTAATCGTTACGTTAACATTGGGCCGTAGGTCATTTTTAGGTTTATTATCCAGGATCGAGGCGACGGAATAACTAGAGAAATACACTTTTAGAGTGTTTAGCCAATTTCTCCAATCATCTTTGTCAAAATTGGTTGAATAGGTTGTAGAATCTAATTTAGATTTTGACACGCCCCGACCCTGACCAACTAGTTTTTTGGTTTCGTCGATTTACAGTTCGGGCAGTTAGGGAATGTCACATCCCTACAGCCGCACTTGAAGCAAATTGCGAAGCGATCGCGTTTGCATTCATTCAAACTGTGATCATTGATTCGGCAGCGCGGGCAGTACTTGGACGTGACTAGAGCGACAGAGCTAGGTTTAGACTTAGGTTTGCTAGGTTCGTTGTTCACAGTGTATTCGGACGTACCCTCTATAGTAGCAACGGGATAATTATTGTAGGAATTATTACGCGCTCGGTTATTAGGTTTGTGACTGTAAGCTAGGTCTGGTGCCAACGTGTCGTTATTATAATACGGTTCGCGGAATTGAGAGTTCAAACATTTCATCCGTTCGTAGTTTAAACATAACGTCTGCAGTGTTGCTATACTGTCTATTGAAGATATTGACGGAGCTAGCACTAGTGAGTAGCATGGACGTATGTTATGCAATAGGATGTCTAACTTTTCGCGTTCGGACAATCGCTTTGACGGAGACAGCCTAGCGAACAGCTGATTCATTATCGAGAGATAAATAATTATAGTTTCGGTAGCACCTTGAGTACGTCGGCGGATTTCATTTAATAACCGGTAGTCATAATCGTACGGTGTGAAATCGTCTATTAATTTAGTGGTGAGTTCTTCCCATGTAGTGAAATATTCTTTTAGGCCGCGGTACCAGTGAAGTGCGTTACCGGTGAAAATTTCGGAGGCATATGATAAAATTTTAGTGGAAAGTAGATTACGCGCGGTTTGGAATTCGGTTACGCGTTGTAGGAACGCTCGGACGCATCCCGTACCGTCGTATTTTAGCTTAGACAGTTCGCTAACTCTCAAATGCTCGCAATGCAATACTGGGGCTAATCCTGCCTGCGTCGAGGTAGACGGCGCAGGTTGGACCTCTGCCACAGCATCAGCTGAGCGAACAGCTGATTGCTCAATGGCGGACAGCTCCGCCGAGAGCTTGTCGAACCGGCTGCACAATTCGGTAATCCGTTTTGAAAACGCCGTAGGACGTTCCATCCTACGGAGTCTATGGTATAAGTGGTTGTGCAGTGCGGTAGACCTCTTAGCTAGGTTCGCGTCGTAAGAGGCAGATAACGAATTTAGTCGCTTGGCCAGCTCAGAGACGGCCTCGCTAGCGCCCTCGAAGTCCACCGCTATGGTTAGACCCGACTCCAAAATGTCATCATTTGGAATGGCTTCCAGTAATTTAGGGAGCTGCTTCCGCAGACCTAGGACAGAGGTAGCCGGCTCCTCACCTCTAATCGCGACCTCGTAAGCTAACTCGTTCTTGTTTAGCAGGAAGTATTTTATGGGGTGTGAGCCCATGGTGTATGAATAACCGCGTAAGTATACACTACACACTACACTTAGTGCGCAAGCGTTCCGCCCTTACAAATGGCCTACTTTACGATTAGGTGTAAAAGTTCGACCGTTAGGACTAATTAGAAAAACGTTAGATTCAAATTTGCGAACTAGTACGTAGTAGGTAGTTACACTAAAAGGTAGGCAATTAGTACAACAATACGTACCGGTTCGCTGTAGCCGCACCTGCTCGCTTACAATTATGGAGACCTGCTAGATGAGAACTCGAGCACGGAAAGCGAGACAATAACCCACGTAGGCGCCACTGTAACGGGTTCTGGTAGTAAAAACGCAGTAGAGGTTTTAGATGCGTTTATTGCAGAGTATCGTCTCACTTCCCTTGCCACGAGTATGACCGACCAACAACACGACACTGGCCTGAACACTAAGGGCTGTAGTCTCCCACGCTGTTCCCTCCGGTAGTGTGTAGGCAGGCTGCTCGAAGGCTGTGCGTAGCGGTACAGGCCCTCGCTGACGTTGGCTCAGCTGGCAGACGCCGGCGGTGTGAGTACGATGAGCAGGGCAGGCCAGACTCTTCGCCAGAGGTGAAGCCGAAGGCGATGCAGGAAAGTGTAGCGGTCTAGGAGCGTAGCCGGAGTCTTAACGTGAACCTGGAACCTGAAGGAAAGCAGCATTAGGAGAGCCACAACCAATAGAGTCAGGCAGGCGGCGTCAGCCGGCCTCAGCTAGCAGGTAGAGAGATGGGCAGTACGCTAACGCAGTAAATGTAGTGCTTACCCGTAGCTGGGACCAGGATACACGTAAATACGACGTAGGGTCAGTAGGTACGCTTAGTTATAGTAGAAACGACGTTAGAGTAGCGGTGCCGGCCTCTCTGTCGGCCCCTTTATATACCGGGCCCTCCATCAGGCTGAGAGTCCGTTCATGACCATATTTGGTCAGGCTTTGCGAGTGCGGACGATGGCTTTCTCTGATTGGCCGAGCGTATGGGCGGTACTGTGACGCAACGCGGTAAGTACCGGACATACGTTACAATATATTAAAAGAATTTGTGTTTTATAATACGAGTCGGCCAGCCCGTTCTACCCAACCGAATCGCATGATTGTTTTTTTAAATGAAAGCTCTCGCTGCATAGATTTGTCATCAAGCATAAGAAATTACCTAACTTGCACATTCATCAAGTTATATGCAAAAACAGTTTTCCCCCATACATTTTTTACGTTTTCGTAGCCGTAGTCAATGACTTTCTGCTTCTATATATCTGGTTCTCATTGAGGTAGGCGTTTCGTTATAGGCCTAAAACACGCGCTGTAAAGAGCTCTTTCATTTGATGGTATGCTTATTTAAATTGGGTAAGTTTGAAGGAAGATAGGTGTGGACATTGAACTTATTTTTCAATATTTTCCTATAAATTTCTTAAGATTCCACTGCTTTCTCTCTACATGGACGGTTCTGAATTCAAAAATATTTTTATGGCATCTAATAAGTTCCTTGCGGTAACTGCCAGGAAAAAAGGTTATGCCTCCTTAAGGTGACCTTGCCTTACTTTCATACGGGTGTGAGTGTGATGGTGTGTAGAATTATACCCGATGTTGGTAAAATTATCACTTTTGTGAATTATCGCTGATGGCAGGTAATTTTTTTTTTGTGTTGGGTTGGAAAATCCTCATGGAGTCCCTCCGCCTCGGGAGAAGGACGAAGGGGACTGTCAGACTCTTACTGACTAAAAACCAACCCGTGTTCCTCATGTACCCGTGTGTCGGAGGGTAGGGATTCGCATAAGCATTCGTCGCTACCCCCCAACGGGTATCGGCCCGCCAGATGGTCAAGCGGGCCCCGAACAAAACTCCCTTGGCGGCGGATTAAGGTGTTGGGCTCCGCCGCCAAAACACTCAGCGGCCGCAGAGGATAGGGAGGACGGCAACGCAACACCGCATTTCCTCCTCCTCTGCGGCCCCACCGCGACGCATCGAATGGTGCGCCCCCTTTTGGTCGCGGGAGATAGGGCGCGCCGCAACGCAACACAAACACGCCACTCCTCCCGCGACCGCACCCGACTGCGAGGGACAGACAGAACTGTCCCCCGCGCCCGCACCGTTGGACTCATCCTGCGTAGGTCCCGTCAAGCGCACGCGGAGCGTCCCCTCCTGGATCCCTCTTAGCTTCACCGCGGGTAACCAATCCACGGTTACTGAGCACCCCCACCACGACAAGGTGAAGATCCCACGGAGGGGGGGCAGGTAATATTCCCCGAATGTTACCAGTTAACCCTTAAAGTTGGGTGAACTGATCTCTGATGTTGAGCAATTTTCTGCCTTTTTTTTGTATCGCGATGTAATCCAGTTACGGACTGTCCCTCAAAGGGACCCCTCCGCCAACTGTGTACCGAGTTTGGGCAGGTGAAGGGTGTGTCTCGGCTCTCGGTTTGGGGGGGCATACCCACTAAAACACCGCGGTGTTCCTCTATCAACCCTCATGACGGGGTCGCGGTAAAGACGTCAGTATAACCGCGACCCGAGGAATTTCCCCAAATGTAGTGAAATTTCCGCCTAATGTTGGGAAAATCAACCCTACAAACGGGTAATTATGTTTTATGTTAGGAAATTTTTTGTTTTTATATTACGGTCTTCCTTCGGGCATCTTAATTTTTTTTAATGTGGAATATATTACAGCGGCTCATAGTACTATTGTCATATAATTATACTACAAGTGGTAGTTCTGGTAGAAATAGTAGCTTTGGTAAGAATAGTAGTTTTGAGAAAAAATGACTAAAACAAACAAGCAAGCGGTGGTTTTGGTAGAAATGGTAGTTCTGAAAAAATGGTACATATGATAGTGTTAGTACGAAAAGTAGTTTTGGTACAAATAGTAGTTTTGATAGGAATTGTATTTTCGGTAGGAATAGTTTAGTATATCTGGTAGTTTTGGTAGCAATGGTACTTACGATTGCTACCAAAACTACCATATCTATCAAGGTACTATTTCTACCAAAGTTACCATTCCTACCAAAACGAAACCCGCCGCATGATTCACAAAAAAAAAGACGTCTGAAACAACTCCACGGCAGGTACGTTTCATGATATTCTTTCGTCCGAAATTCCGAAATTAAAATTTTCATGGTAGTCCTCCTGATTTGTTCACCATTCTCAAATAAACAAAAAATAATAATTACTTTAAGATAACACGAAACATTAGCCAACTATATGGCCAAAACTTCCATACGGAGAGGCTTCAGTTCAGCAGTGGACTGCAAAAGGCTGTTGATGTGAAGCACACGAAATTAAAAAAGGGTTTAATTATTGTTTATCATCAACAGCCTTTTGCAGTCCACTGCAGGACTCAAACCTCTCCTTATAAAGGTTTTGGCATACTATACCACGCTGGCCAGACGGATTGGGATAGGGTTTTACTCTCGAGTTTTCCTTCTCTTAATTAATTGATAGCAGTAATGAAAGCTTTTTTCTAAACAAATATATGAACTTTTTGAATAATGTCGAAATATAGTTCGTTTTTGTCTACTGACATAATGTATTACATACGGTATTCTACCTACCGTGTGAGTAGATGTAAGAGCTTTTTATAATATTAAAATATGCTGTGGAGCAGCACGGGACCTCTAGTCTATATATTAAAAGAATATGTGTTTTATAATACGAGTCGGCCAGCCGGTTCTACCCAACCGATTTTCATGATTTTTTTTTAAATGAAAGCTCTCGCTACGTAGATTTGTCATCAAGCATTAGAAATTACCTAACTTGCACATTCATCAAGTTATATGCAAAAACAGTTTTCTCCCATACATTTTTTACGTTTTCGTAGCCGTAGTCAATGACTTTCTGCTTCTATATATCTGGTTCTCATTGACGTAGGCGTTTCGTTATAGGCCTAAAACACGCGCTGAAAAGAGTTCTTTCATTTGATGGTATGTTCATTTAAATTGGGTAAGTTTGAGGGAAGATAGGTGTGGACATTGAACTTATTTTTCAATATTTTCCTATAAATTTCTTAAGATTCCATTGCTTTCTCTCTACATGGACGGTTCTAAATTCAAAAATATTTTTATGGCATCTAATAAGTTCCTTGAGGTAACTGCCAGGAAAAAACGTTATGCCTCCTTAAGGCTAGCGTCCACTAGGCTCGCCGAGTCGAGCCGAATCGAAACGCAGAAAGTCGCCTCCTATATATTTCTATGAACCTGCGTTCATTAGCGACGAGCCGCGGCGCGCCGAATCGAATCTACCGCGCGCATCGCTTTTCAGGCGAATTTCTGCGGCGACGCGTTTCGACTCGACTCGGCGCGCCTTAGTGGACGCGGGTCAGCGGATGAGTGTAGACGGGTACTACATGGCGTAAATACCTACATAAAAAGTTATCGAAATGAATGAAGAGCTGTTAATTTCGCTAGTTCAGAAATATACTGAACTTATTGATCATGACTGCCTCATTAGTCTCGCGGCATAAATGTGCGCGTGGGATTGGGAGGTCTCGGGTTCGATTCCCGGGTCGGGCAAAGTGTTATTGGGTTTTTCCGTTAGGAAATTCTCAGTAGCAGCACGGACTCTAGTAATGTACCCGGTACGGCAATAGGCTCGCCCCTTATTACGTGGGACCTGAAAATTCATGGCGAAATGTGGGTGAAATATTACACCTCTGCCTACCCCTTCGGGGATACAGGCGTGAGTCTAAAAAAAATTATGATCATGAAGATACTCATTATCATGACGAGCAGCTTAGACAAAATATATGGGAAGGAATAGCGGGAATAATGAACGAATTTGAAACAAGAACATATTATCTTCGTCCGAGTTATCCATCATTGACAACACAAGCACAACCTACAGCGGCCAGTCACCGACTGCTGGCTTCGATTCGATTCGTCTGTAATGAACGCACACGGATAAAATGCGACTCGGCGCGATTCGACGCGGTTCGAATGTAGTCGACGCCAGCCTTTAAGGTGACCTTGCCATACTTTCATAGGGGTGAGTGTGGTGGTGTGTAAAATTATATCCGATGTTGCCTAAATTATCACTATAGTGAATTATCGCTGATGGCAGGTAATATTCCCCGAATGTTACCTGTTAACCCTTAATGTTGGGTGATCTGATTTTTCGTGTTTTAAATTACGGACTTTCTTCGGGCATCTTACTTTTTTATGTGGAACATATTACAGCGCGGTTCATAATACTATTGTCATATTATTATATTATTACAAGTGGCAGTTATGAAAGAAATTGTAGTTTTGGTAAGAATAGTAGTTTTGAGAGAAAAGGTAGGTACTTTTGACAGCACCGGCGGTTTTGGTAGAAATGGTAGTTTTGAAAAAATGGTAGATATGATAGTGTTAATACGAATAGTAGTTTTGATAGGAATAGTATTTTCGGTAGGAATAGTAGTTTTGGTGGAAAAGGGTTTTTTTGGCATATATTGTAGTTTTGGCAGCAATGTTACTTACGATTGCTACCAAAGCTACCATTACTTCCAAAACTACAATTTCGACCAGAACTATAAACGTCATTATTACATTTCTAAATTATGATGGATTAATCACACCCATACACAAAACAAAATAAATCGTGCTTCTCACAGACATATTTAGCTGGATAACAGAAATAAAACCTATTTTCTTACTTATAAAAAAAGTTGTTTTTCTATATTTTTAATTTTGATAGTAAAATAATGACAGATACTTAAAGAAAAAAGTGAAGTTAGCGTAGGTTAGTTACTTAAGTTTCTGATTTAATAGCGTATTTTTTGTGAGTAGTTGTGTTTTCAATTATAATGATGGTTCTTGATAGGAAATTGAAAAATGCTCTGAGAAAGTTTGAACAAAGAATCTTGGTTAATGACAAATCGCTGTTGGAGATTTGGTACCGGATGGTCCTCCTACTGCTAAAATTATACGGGTGGTAACGGGTTCAGATTTGAATAATTCTACCATCAACAATTTTATTTTCAAGTGATTTCCATTCTTGGTGACGGTAATTGCTTTTTCCGCGCAATTTCTTATTGTTTATATGAAAGTGAGAATACACATTATGAAATTCGTTTGTCCACTGTTGATAAAATAGTCAATAAGTAAGTATATAGTAACTTCATTGTTGGGGACGAAGCATATGGCCAGACCATTACAAATGCAACAGATTACAAACGTGTGATGGGTGCCAATGGACAGTACGCAGGGCATGCTGAACTTCAAAGTGTAAGTGAGCTATATCCCGAGTGTCAATTCAGAGTTCACCTAGAAAACAGTAATACGATTACTGACTGTGGTATTGGCGAAGTTGTTCACAACTTGCTATTTTCTGGGCACCTGAATGAAGGACATTACAGTGTCCTAATGGAAAGAATGGTAGGGCAGCACATTCATATTGAAGAACTTTCTTTCGTCAATGTTCAGTTATACATATTATATATATATATATCCCTATTTTGGGGCAAACTATTTAGTAATGCCAAGATGGAAATTTCACGATACCTAAGGTGCAATGCAAAGCCAATGTTGTGAGAAAAGAAGTTTTGTGATATATATATATATTTGGTTGGAATATCATCTTTTTACTTATTAGATAAGGCTACAATGTACTCATCATACCTGTATGTAAGAGCCTTTTTATAATATTAAAATATGCTGTGGAGCAGCACGGGTCTTCTAGTTTACTTATAATATTCATATGTATAGATTAGATTCATTATGAACTGAAATGTATACCTTCACCTGAAATAAAGTAGAAACAAGTAATGCTGATAATTCTGCTATTGTACACGACTGAACAATGAGCATTCTTAGTTTGATGAAACAAGCAAGATATAGAACCGAATAACATCAATCAAATTTAGTTTGAACGTATCCAACACATGTAGAAATACAAGGATAACATAATAGGTACTGAAAAACGCGCTCACCTAATTCACCTAAACGACTCCGCTAATCATGCAGCTAGTGTTAAACTAATTTCCATTCAATCTATTACTACAACGTAAACATATTCGCCTAAAGCTACAAAACAATGATCGCAAACTATTTATCACTTTTTCTCTCCACGGATAAGGAAAGAGACAAAAATACTTACGATGATGTTGTTTACGTCAGTGAAAAGTCAACGAAAATAGAACATTAATTCTTATGTGTAACTATTTACGCAGTCTTCAAACCACTTCGTGTTTCCTATAATGTTGAGTTCGTGTTCCGTATAAATAAACCGTGAATAAAACGTTCTATTAGTAGGTACTTTTTGTACCTCTGAATAAACATGGACGCATAACTTAGTAGGTACTACGGCAGCCTCCCAGCAAAATGGTGCGGATTTGTTCGCACATAAGATTACATGCAAAACACAGTTGTTTGTGTACAGAAGTTCAGCAATAAAATGCATTAAAAGGAAAGTTTCCAGTAAGTAGATAAATAAGAAAATACATTGTCCGTCTATTTTCTCCTTGTTGTCTCCATTTTTTATTATTTGTTTTGTAAACACAGTTTTAATTTGTGTTTTAACCACGAATTGCAAATGAGGTACATAATTTTTCTTTTTAAGGGGAGAAATCTTCAAATCTTCTTGACATAAGTACGTCAGTGGCAATTTTATTGCTATAAAGTAGACTTCTGTTTGAAAATCTCGGTTACTACTTTAAAACAAAAAAGTTGAGTCAATATTTAAGTGAAAATTTAAGATCTAAAATCTCGGTTGCTACTGTAATTCAAAAAAGTTGAGTCAATATTTAAGTGAAAAGTTAAGATCTTGTTGTAATTACTCGATGAAGAATAGATATCGAAAAAAATTATTCTGCATAAACTTTGTGAGTAAAACAATTTAAAAACAGTTCAATTAGAGGGTACTGTAACGGTAGACTACTATAGTTTGGTAACTGTGTATGCAACCCTGGCTTTGATATGCTGTATTTTATTACAAACAAGAGGATGCCCGTAGTATTTTTTTATCACAGTTTTTTCCCGATCCCGAGGAAATTCCTCGAAATCACTTCTTATTGCACCGCTACGGTCCAAGGAACATACATGCCAAATTTCAGGTTCTTGCGCCCGATAGTTTTGGCTAGTGTTGGCTGTCAGTCAGTCAGCAACGGCAGAATACTATGTACAGAATATTATACTGGTCTCTAAGGAACATTGTTATGAGATTTTAGATTAAGTTTATAAAAGAATTATGTAACTGTGTAATGTAATCACTATGGGATGGCATGGTTACAATAATTTTATTCAAAAGTCAAATCGTTCTCAATATAATTATAACCATATTCATCCTAATGATCCCATTCAGTCTGAACATAATTTAAAGTGTTTTGAAAAGCAATCCATGTAATAATAGATGGCAAAACCGCTCATGGGTCATGATAATATTACGCTAGGTAGTCGTACTGCTTCTTGACATTGTATTGATAACATCTGTCAGTATGAATGCAATAAAGTCAAAACTAGCGGATTTTTGTTTTCATGCAAAGGTTTTGTGTTTCCTGAGAAAGATTTAGGTGTAGAATACACGTGGACGAAGCATAGTTATAATAATAATAATAATAATTAATTCTTTATTGTACACCAGGCAATAACAAGAGTGCATTACAGATAGTTTCTAGTATTGACTAACATTCAATTACAATTTTACCAAAAAATCTGATTACAATTTACATTATTCAAGGGATCAATTCAAGGGCCAGCAAAACATTTCAAACAAAGAGTAATTTTCAAAATCGGCTGATAAATGATCAACTTATGAGGAAACAAACATATGAAATACAACCTGATTGCGAACCTCATTTTTTAAGTCGGTTGAAATTAACGCTCTTTTATGAAATTATGAGCACGATAAGATACCGATTTTACGAAAAATATTTCAAGTAATATTTGCTACGTTGAACTTGAATATACCTATTGCAAATTTAAATCGTGTTAACATTAAAGATACCTTTTTAAACACACCAAATCTACAAAAACGTATTTACAAAAAATAGTAAAATAATTCATCCCATTTTATTTTAAAACAAAAGCCTCATCTAGCTATGTATATATATATCTACTGTTATCGTTGTATTTATATCACAATATAAATACAACGATAACAGTAGATATACGGCAATATGAAGCTTTAACTATGAACCGTAACACTTTATACCAAAACGAGGGCAATTTTCTGCTCCATATAATATATGCAAGGGTCATTTCGCTGAGTTGTTTAAATAAAAGTACTCAACCTGACAATAATGGCTTTTAATATGCTGCCATTTTGTTCAGCTATAAAGGTGTTGATGGCTCAATGATGTTGTTATGATCAACATATATAAATAAACAACATAAATAATACACAAAGAATTGTGATTTTTATTTAATAACATCATGAAACTCAGTTATTCTATCATTGTTTTTTTTTTATTTAGTTGGGCTACATGGTTACTCTTTTGGTAACTACCCAATATTGAAATTCGAATCGAAGTCAATTTTGTCGAGTAATTATTATATTGTACAAAGTAGTACACAGAAAAAAAATACGAATTTCTTTCATAAGAGCAGCCCGCTCTGCGAGAATTATTATGATTGCAATGAAAAGATTCTTCTTATGTGAACAGGCAACGTATCAATGATGGCACTATATCGACCCTATAAAAGTAATGGATTAAAATACAGTTAGCAAAATGTTGATATAATAGATCAACCACCTTCGTTTACAAAAAGTACAACAGAAAATAAAAAATAATGGTTAAAATAAAACACTTCGAAATAAAAACATAGTTTTAATAGTTTTGGACTTTCAGCAACTATTACACTTTTGTAATGACCCATTAAAATACCTAGTAGTAATTATTATCAAAACGCACAGCAAAAAACTTCGGCGGACCGTGATAAGCGAAATCCGATTATTTTCAAATAACGCTGCGAAATTAACAAACTTTATATTGAAAATGATGTCGTTGGCTTGCTTTTGATTAAGCTCTGAGTTTTAATTAATATTAGGTAAATTAATAATGTATGATCATGAGACTTTTGAAGTTGATGTGTACTTGGAAGAAATGTTGGCTGTTCGAATGTTGAAAAGTTACTGTACGGTTTATAATTATTTGTCATTAATTTGATTTGTGAATGTTAGGAAATATTTGGTGAACGTTTTATAAGAAGTATTATATATAATTTCATAAGCTCAGATAATATTAAACACGATGACTTAAAAGCTTCTGTCAGATTTGGTTAGATAAGAAAGCGGGCTACGGGCTCCAAGGTGGAAGTTTTAGATGCAACCGGGATACTACCAGGACGATGATCATGATCGTTGGATATATCCCTGGGCATGGTGCTATAGCTTCATTAGCATATAATTGCCATAATACGCTGACATACGCTTAAGAGTGACTTAGGTACAGAATCTGTTGCGACAGTTCCAAAATATTAAAGGTGGTGAAATATATTCTAAACTATTACCTACGCAATAAAGAAGAATACCTTTGGTTGAAAACGTGTTATCCCCTGTTCTTTTTTGCAGGATATCACCACTTTGTACTAGAAGTAAAGTAAATACATACAGATAACAATACCTAGCCACACCGAAATTAAGAATTTTTGATCGACTCTTTTGTCACTACCATAATAAAACCAAGAACCCATACATATTTGAGAAAAACCTGAACGCGGCTTATAGCAGTTAGAAGCATAAATACAAAATTATAGATATGAAAACTCACAATAAAATAATACAATAAACTTATTCGCAAAAAAGGTAAGCACCAAAAATAGTCAGAGCTTGAATGTTATGTTAACAATGGAATTTTTTATCCCTCTCTCTCGTCTGTTAAATAGGGTAAACGGGACAGTTCCTGACTGATACAAATTGCGGCTTAATCCAACGATTGAGCGTGAACTATGAGAGTCGTTACGTGGATCCAGCCAGCGTAATAGTCCTTCTTTGTCGCTAATGTGGCATAAAAGGAACACTGTCCTCATGGCAGACGTTTTTAACGGTCACTCGGGCTAAGGACGACGAATAGAGATTGCACCCTATTTTGTTGCTTGAATATTAACTTGTTGACAAAATACATTGAACTTTATTTAAAGTTTGCTATACACGATGATATCGCCCATGAACATGATTGATGAAATTGAAGTGTGCTACCAAATCGGGTGATTTTAATTTTACGGCGAAGTCGACGTGGCAGATTAAATACTCGGTGAAAAGTCGTTCAAAAATAATTTCGACGGGTGGTATTCTAAAAGTATCACACGTTAATATCAAATGAACTAAGAGTAAATAGAGGATTCTAAAATATATAAATATACGAGTATATGTTGACATAGTTGATGTGGGCAAGAAAGATGCCAGCAGCGATAGCCTAGTGGAGACACCAACAGACTGCCATGCAGAGGGTATCTGGTTCGATTCCACGACACCAGTGACTTTTCGGAGTTATGTGCATATTGAATTGTTAATTATCGCTTATCCCGTGCCTCGGAGAGCACGTTACGCCGTCGGTCCCGGTTGTCATGAAACATTTTATAGGCCGTTGAAAATCGTTATAGGCCGTCAGTACCTCTAAGTAAACTGACACTAGTCTATACCGTGGAATATCGCTATCCCTTTGGGCTGCGGAGATCAGACAGGTAGTCGCTCCGTGGATAAGCTAATATTCAGCCATATCCGGTTAGATATATGTATAGATGTAATATTATAATAGATATTCCATAAACTGAGCAGCTCTTTTGTATTCCATTTAACTCAACTATATATAAAAAATCTAAACAATTGTATTGAAGAGTGTCACAAATAAATGTTAATTATTTATCTACCATTCTAGACTATCTCAGTTATGTGTAATCCTCGACGTGTTTTGCATTCAAGCAGGAACCGTATTTATTTGTGTGATGACTGGTGCACTGGTTGTGAGATATGAAGGATTTTTTTTGTTATTAAAGGGGTCCATTGAATGCGTGATGTATGAAAGGTTGGGGGGTTAAACATAACCAAATTTCTTTTGGGTGGTGTTTGGCACTTAAAAAACTGACACCACTTTTCCTTTTCTATTCCAGGTACTGTCGGCGGCAGGGAATTTTTCCCCCTGGAAAAATTCCGGCCTAAAGGGGGGAGTGTGTGACGTCGCATCGAGCGATGCACACCACAGCGCTGCCCAACCTATTCGACGCACACATCCACGCACGCCGTCGACTCTATACCGCTATTTTTTTATTAGTACATAAAATTTAACACAGCACTAAGTATCTTTAACTGATCATATTTATGTAGTTAAAAATTAAAAACACTAAGTCCCAAAACTGTCTCAAAACTGTCCACAAAAATACGTGATAGTTGGTAAATGCAATACTAATACTTTGACCGACCCGAGTACTACGAGTATCATAGTAAAATTAACCATTGATAAATTATGCTCCCCCCCGCCCCTCTGCGCCTGCGCCACGCCCCGACGATGCGACAAACAGTACTAAATTGCTAGCAAAAGTGAGCGTATCTAATTTCGTTGCAAAAGTTTAATTGTTTGTCTACGTTTGCCCGACGCGATGGCCTATCATATCAGTTCATATCACGGGAGTATATAGCTATGCTTCGTGCTTACTTTTTGAGTGGAAAAATCGTGAGTGCAGCTGTGTATCCATGGACATCTTATTGTGAGTGTACAAAAGTGATCCGGTCAGTGTCAAACAATTAAAACAGTGCATATTGGATGCTTTTGACAACGGTGATGGACATTTCGAAGGACAATGGAAATACTTTTAAGTTTAGTAAATAATACGTAATTAAGTAAATAATAATTTGATGCCGGTTGCTCAAAATCGGTCTGTGTTCTCCACACACCTTGAGGAAGGCCTATGTCCAGTAGTGGACGTCTCTAGGCTGACATGATGATGATAAAATAATATTTGTAAATAGCAGATGATTCTAACTTCATAAATACGCCAAAATTACTCTTTTCTTTTAGTCCAGAACACCTTCTTTTATTTTGATATTTGTTTGCTTTCTAATTACATACCTCCGTATTTAATTACTTGTTAAACGATAAATTTTACCGGTCCTAGGCCCGAATGAAGTATGAAAATGAGGGTAGAATTAACAAAATTAAAAAATAACTACCTACATTTATTATTTTTCTTCATTTTATTTTCTACGGCTACCTACATCATAAATGTGACAGAGAGAATGCGAATGAGCAGGATGGAATATTATCTATGATTTAGTGAATGGATTGTAAAATATGACTATGATTTAAGTGAGATTTTCTATAATAAACAAATGATAATAACTTTGCTCTTTATTGATATTATGAAATTCTTACGTCACATATATGATAATAATATCTTCGCTAATCTGTCCTTAAAGTTTTTGTACTAATTAAAAAGTAGCGGTGTATATTGAGGTCCGACGCGAACAGCGCTCCCCCTCTTGGATCCTGGACGTCGTCAAGATAAGTTCTACTTCTCTGCTGGAGCACCGAAGCCTCGTCAGCCTGCCTGCCGACCCTGCCCTGAGTCTAGCTCTTACCTCTAGTTTCCGGGTTTATTTTGTGTAACGCTTTTAAGTAAAATTATTTTGTAACGAACAGTATACTTATTTAATTTATCTCCAGTACACATACCTGCTACGTAACTCATTAGGCATTCAGGTACCTACACCTAATAAACGTTACACCAGGAAGCAGAACCCAGGCTGCAACTGGAATAACGCTATGAGGATAATGATGATGAAAGCAAGAAGGAAAAATGCACAAAACAGCATTATTCCAAAAAGTTCAAAAGTTTTAAGAAAAAATCTAGGATCGCTGGAATCAATAATCGTGACATCATCAATCAGCATGAATGGGCCGGCTCCACCTGGTTAGGTATTGCTATCCGAAATTGTCGTAAAGTAGAATCGTACCATCATTTTTTGTAGACTCACGCCTGTATCCCCGAGGCAGAGGTGTAACATTACACCTAAATTTCGTTACGTTATGAATTTATAGGGCGTAATAGGGGCGAGCCTATTGCCGCTACCGCGCACTTTGGCCGACTCCGTGGGGATCGAACCCGGGACCCCGATCAGCAGACGCAAGTGCTACCCACTGGACCACGTAGTCAGTACACTCATACTTTTAAATATTTTGTACACGGAATAAAAGCGATTAACAATATTTTATTACTATCAAACGATACCCAAATACTGTTTCCCAAAACTATTAAATATTATAACAAATTATAATTAAAATATTATTCTGTCGCCATTAACGTAAAATTGCCATTATTTTAATATTTTCACCTATCAGTTATTAAAATCGTTTTAGTGTAAGTCCACCATATCCCATATCATCCCATGGGTGTCGTAAGATCCAACAGAGGGCGCATCTTATGCAGAGAACAGCACTGTAAGAGAAGGAAAACTTGACACAAACACTATATCAACCCGTTTGCCCAGCGTGGTATAGTAGGCCAATTCCTCATTTCAAAGGAGAGGCCTAGTCAAGCAGTGGATTATTAAAGGCTGATGATGATAGTGCAAAATTAAAAATAATTTTAGATACCTACCTAATAATTACGAATAGTTAAAGGTTAGCCAGCTTTCAATGATCTGTATGATTATTAAGTGGTCCGCTATCTTGTTTAACGAGATTTAATAGTTAAGTTCATTTCCTAATTGCTAAGCTACGTTATAGAAATATTGTTATTGTTGGAGACTTTAATATTGATGTGCTTAAATCTAATTATTATTCCAGGGAATTTGAATATCTGCTGCTGAGTTTCAATTTAAAATTAGCTTTCAAACAACCGACACGTATGGCCAGACAAACGTGTATAGACAATTTTGCGCATAATTTTCACAAGAAGTGTAAGACAGAGGAACTAGAGTTTGCACTATCTGACCACACAGCCCAATTGCTTCAATGTCCAGTACAAAAGGTATGTGCTTTTAAATTTTGGTATGTAACAAAAAGGGACTACAGTATAGAAAACATGATAAAGTTTAAAAATTGTATTAAGAATCTTTCTTTTTCGGATATATATGACGTAAACGATCCGAATATAGGATATAATTCTTTCCTAGACACTTTTAAATTATTTTATATCCTATGCTTTTCATTTAAAACTGTTAAAATAAATGCAATGAATAAAACCAAATGGATATCACGGGGAATTAAAACATGCAGCATAAATAAAAGAAAACTATTGTGGGAGTCGAGATTGAAACCGAGCCAGACCAATAAAATAAAGCTCAATAATTACTCTAAATTATTTAAGAGGATAATAAATCTTACCCAATTAGCACAAAATAATTATAGAATAAAAAGTTCAATTCATAAATCTAAAACTACCTGGCAATTAATAGATCAATTATATCACATTAATAAAATCAAGTTGGATAACCAAACATTAACTGAACCTCAGAGTATTAGCGAGGCCTTTAATAACTATTTTATTGATAAAATTAAACCCAAACCTGAACTCCAACTTAAACAAAACACACATAATCATCATCATATCACTAAACAAATGAAATCAATGTTTATAGCACCCAGTGTACCATATGACATATATAAAACTATAATAGCTTTGAAAAACACCAATAGTGTTGGACATGATGACATCTGTACAAAGGTGCTTAAATTTGTAGCCATCGACATATGCAGCCATCTGAGCTACTTAATAAATCTGAGCATTTATACGGGCATATATCCAGATGCGCTAAAAACATCATAGATGTTAAAAGTAAAACCATTGTTTAAGAAAGTTAATAGAGAGCAAATGGAATACTACAGTCCGATTTCACTGATTCCTATACTATCAAAAGTATATGAGAGTATATTTATATACAACTAAATAAATATATAGAAAAAAATAATATTTTATGTGAGGAACAAAAAGGATTTAGACAGCAAAGAACAATTAATATGGCGATATATGATTTCCTACACAAAGTATACAAAAGCGTAGACGAACGCACGCCTGTTTGTTCGGTGTTTTGCGATATGACGCAACCGTTCGATTACGTGCACTATCCTATCCTCTTAAATAAGTTAGAAAATTACGGTGTTAGAGGTAATGTCCTAAATTTAATTAAATCTTATCTATGTAACGGAAAACAATTAACTAAAATAAGGAGAATAAATTTATACAATAAACGCGACGACATATTTAGGTCATCGCAAAGATCTGTAAATTTTGGGGTACAACAAGGTAGCGTTCTGGGCCCTCTGCTATTTATTTTATATATCAATGACATGCCAAGATATATAGAGCAACCATTAAGGCGCTGTTATACCTCAGAAGCCGTGAAACACCTAATTTTTCGTCGCGCATCTAGCCATAACGGTACATATTACAAACTAGCAAAAAATAGAGCTTAAAGCCAAAAGTCTGAACAAAAGACTTTTGAAAGAATTTTTCATGTATGTAAAATAAAATCACGGTAAAAAAATCACAAAATCGAGGCAAAAAATAATCTTTCGTCTCACTGTTTGCAATATTTTGATCGTAAGCTGTCATATTTTATTTGATAATATTGTAGGA
Organism: Euclidia mi; assembly: GCA_944739405.2. NCBI lineage: Eukaryota > Metazoa > Arthropoda > Insecta > Lepidoptera > Erebidae > Euclidia > Euclidia mi. The sequence goes on along the minus strand of OX123191.2, from coordinate 22,223,529 downwards.
AATCTAATGAACTAAAGAATTACCCTATTTATTTTCATATTATACGTGTATATTTTGTAAAATTAAATAAAATCTGCTAAACGTCTATGATTTTGACGCTCGGTAGATCCCATCAATATCAAACGCTTCAGCAATTTAAACCTTATTAGCATAAGCGGTGTACTGAGTGTCAGTTGCTAGTTTACGCCCCGCCCAGACCTCATCATTCGGCTATGAGCCCTGTGAGAGATAGGTCATGTCGCTTGCGTCGCCGCTGCACGAAATTTTACGTAAACCTGTTTGTTATTATAATACGCCAAATTGAGTTCGTAATTTCATGTTTTATGTTATAGACTGAATACTTTGAATCAAATAGGCTTTTCATGTAACTATGGGCACATATAATTAGGACCTAAGTTTATACTCTTGTTGCGTTTAATGTGTTATTGTTTCTGTGCTTATAAATATATAGTTAGAAGTATAAAATATGGACAATTAGAGAAATGAAGTTCTACGAAGGATTTTTACAAGAAAGCGTCGTAATAAAATAGAAATTCATCCATGGTCAAGTGATTATGAAATATGTAACATTTTTACACAAATTATTTTCATAAGAGTATTTTATGACTAACTATGTTATAGATTATCGATTATGCATAATATAATTATATAAATAAAGGCCCATTTAGACGGGGAGAATTTCTCGACTCGAAGATGCGATTATCGAAAGAATATAAAAAAGTTTCTTCGTCTAAACATACACACTTCTTGCGCCTTCACTTTGTCAACAATTGCCTCGCAAGGAATATTCATTGTGTCCGTGTAAGCAGAATTTCAAAGCAATAATCGTATCCAGATTTTGTACCAGTTGCAACCATGAGTGCAGTGATTTTTGTGTCAATTTTGAGAACAAATACTCTCTACTAAGCACTAAACTCGAATGACGAATCTCGCACTGAAAACGGTTCAAACCGATTTGTACGATACTCGTATGAACTTGAAAAAATGTCATACGAGATCTTGTTTATACGAGTCGAGCTTCTCCTAAGCCAGAATCTTCTTACTATAATTTTGCTGTGTAAACAGACGGAGGTAATTATCGCCTAGCGATAAGTCATATGCGAATCTCGTATGATATAATCGTAGGCGAGAATTTAGTTCTTGCCTGAATGTAAAGATTTAGATACGATAATGTTTTGGCGATTATTGCTTGTGATAGTAGTATACGATTTATCGTACGAAACGTGCGAGTAACTCTCTCCGTCTAAATAGCGCTTTATTCTCACAATACATAGCTGCCACAGTTTTCAATTTTTGAAAGAGTAATAACATAAAATCGAATCATTTTATGTACCTATATTCCAAATTCATTAGCTTGTCAGAGCGCCGGGAGCGCTAAGATGCCGCCACGGCGAACAATAAACAGCGCTAATATGGCGCTCCGCAATCCGCACACAAGCGGTAACGAATGTTGTATTATTATGTTGTGAACATAAACCTATTTAGGTACATCGGGTAAAACTTTGATTATTCATAAACTATTAGGTATGTACATTTAATATCTTTTTAATTTCTAAAATCAATCATTTATAAGTAAGAAGGTGACTTGTCTGTTTGCTATAACACAAGATATAGTATTTTTTTAATAATAAAGTACGTAACTAATTCATCATCATCATCATCACCATCAGCCTTTAATAGTCCACTGCTGGACTAGGCCTCTCCTTTGAAAGGAGGAATTGGCCTACTATACCACGCTGGCCAAGCGGGTTGGTATGGGGTTTGTATTCAGTTTTCCTTCTCTTACAGTGCTGTTCTCTGCGTAATATGCTCCCTCTTACGACCCCCATGGGATGATATGGGGTGGTGACAATTCGTATTCTTAATCCGTCACCACACGGACAGTTAATTATCTTTATTGTAATTACAGTGAAGTTAAAGATAACAGTTCTGCAACGTCTTACACACATTTGACTGCAGTCATTCCTAGCACGATCTGTTCAAGAGCTAGCCAAGAAATGCCAAACAATTTTTTAACAAATATGAATCAAATTCTGTAGTGATAAGCAAAAATTACAAGAGGGATAGCAGTGACTGGTTCAATTTGCGTAAGAATATGTTGACAGATTGAAATTTTGGTATAGTGGTAAAACGAAGAGATAACAGCAGTAAAGCCAACTTAGTAAAAAATATTTTGTACAAATAAAATATTTTCAATGTAAAATCAGTTGCGCATGGAATCTAAAATGAACAACTGGCTTTGCAACAACTGGCGAAGTAAGAAAATGTAACAATCGAGCCTTGTGGATTATCCGTTTATTGGTGCCACGCCAGATGGACACATAGGTCCAAACACAATTGTGGAAATTTAATGCTCTATAGTTGCCTATAAGAATGGCCTGGAGAATAGTATAAGAGCAAATAAAATACAAATATGGAAACATGATAAAAAAGTGAACTGACTAGTCTAAACAAATATTGTAATTGTTATTACCAAATTCAGGGGCAACGCCACGTTACACGCAAACAAAAGTGTTTATTTGCTGTGTGGAGTGGCGAAAGTATACCACTAAAAATAGAAATTATAGAAAGAGATGATGTTTTCTGGGAGAAGAAAAACTTATGGCGTTTTATACGAATTGGCAGTTGCCTGAGATTGTTGATTCTCGTCAAGCTCAAGGGATGGCATTGCGAGATCACGGAGAGGAAAATGTTTCATCAGTGCTTGAAATTTCTACAATACCAAGCCGTAAAAGGAAAGTAAATGAAACTGTGCCTCGTGAATAACAGCAAATAATAAGTATTGAAGCCTTATCACCTCTCACACTGCCTGTAACATTCGATGACAATAAAGAAAACCCGCCGGGTTGTATCAGACAGCTAACTTTTGATGAGCTGTAAACTCTGTATTTCGTTAATAAATGATAAATGAATATAAATAAATATCTTTTAATATTTATTTTCTTTGAAACAACACATATTTGAAGCGAAAGAAAATTTTTATATTTTCCATACAAACATGTATGAGGAGAGCTAACGAAAAAGCAGTAACTCAAATTCTAATTCTATAATTTTCTAAGCGACATAGCAGTATCTCATGAATAAGGTATATCCACATATATTTTTAATGTTTATCTATTTTGAAAAATAATAATGGGTTTCGAAACGAGTCGCCTGAATTTGAGGGTATTGGTAGTGTAGGGGGCTTAAGGGAGTTCGTTTTAATCCCCTAAAAGTAATTTTGGCTGCCAGAGTTGCGTCTAAATATTTTTAAACAATTTCCAAAATTTCATAAATACTTCGGCAATTATTCAAAACGGAACGTAGTTTTTATACTTTAGTACAGTTTTACAAATGTCATTTTTAGGTTTTATGTGAAAAACGTGAAACGAAACGCAAAACTGCCATCTTGGAATGATCATATTGACAGCTAATGTCAAATTTGTGCGTCATTGCTTTCGAGTGCCTAGGGTTAGGTGCGACTGTAATAAGTAACTAAATAGTTTATGTTAGGTTCTCTTTTGACCCTTAATCCGAAAATAGTAGCCCTTCGTAGGGCTCCGTCAACCTTAGTTTATTAAACTAGTGTGATGAATGTGGAAGTTGGCAGTGCCATACACACCGATGTTTGGAGATTTATTTTTTCAGAGGAAACCAAGTATTTCCGGCAAGTGAAAATTGTGAGAGGGGTTTCAAGACCTCCCCTCCTCCCTCTCGAATCACTCACAACCCCTAAAAACGGCGACGTATTTCGAAACCTTTACCATAATAATTATACTTATAATAACAATAACATCCATAAATAAATAAAAGAAATCAACTTTTACTAAACATCAATTATCTCGTAACTCGCTTTAGTTGAGATACGGCTTTTGCGCTTAGTAGAACAGTATTGTGTTTTTTAGGGTACCGTAGCCAAAAATTGTAAAAACGGAACCCTTATAGATTCGCAATGTCTGTCTGTCTGTCCGCCCGTATGTCACAGCCAATTTATTGCAAAACAGATTTGAAAACTGGCAGGAATGGAATTAGATGTAGGTATTCTATAAACTGCTTCACTATTTTTATACAAAAACAAAACAAACATAATAATGGCCTCTCCATACATGGAACTGACTTAATTATTTTTATCATCTTACGGCACGTAGGTATTTACCTACTTTCGTCAACTATTAATACCTATAACGTCTAATGTAAACCAGTTTTGCTCATGGCTGCACTGAGAACAAAAATTGCGCTATGCCTATATTGTACAAACAGATTGATGTATGTAATATAAATTTTAATATCAGTATCTCAATTCAATATGCTAAAACGTTTTGCTTGCGATTTTGAAATATTGGAATACGGATGTCGCCAGAATACGGCCGCACGCGACGAGAATGAAGGGGGGCGCCCCGCAGTAGACGGAGCTAAGCTCCCTTCACCTCCCCTGCTTCACCCCCTCATTTACCAAATGAGTCGCTTAGGACAGCGCCTTAACACTTTTTGCAGATGATAGCACCATAACCATACCTTGTAAAAGTATAGATACATTTGAAAGTGATATAAACAACACAATAAAAACGATGGTGCAGTGGCTAGACAGCAGTAATCTGATAATTAATTTAAGTAAAACCAAAATAATGCATTTCAGTCAACGTTATAATAATAGAAATAATTTATGTATACATCACAACAATATAATTATAAATGAGACAAAAAATACAAGATTCTTAGGTTTAGAAATAGATAATAAGTTAAATTGGAAAGTGCATATTGACATACTCTGCAAAAAGTTAAGTAAATCAGCTTATGCGTTATACTCCTTGGCGTCCATTATAAACACCGATGCACTTATCATTGCCTACTATGGCATTGTCAAGTCTCACTTGCGATATGGAATCATATTCTGGGCAAACTCAAGTGAAAAAGAAACTGCTTTTAAAGCACAAAAAAGGTGCATAAGATCTATGTTCCATCTTAAAACTACAGACAGCTGTGAACCGTTTTTTAAAAAACACAATATTTTAACTTTGCCATGCCTACATGTATGTGTTGTAAGTGGCAATGTTTGTAAAGACAAATCCCAACCGCTTTGAACGACTCGCGGATTTAGTACCACGTAATAGACGCGACAATAGAAGGATGTGTCTACACACTTCTAGGACAGCACTTATGCGCAAAAGTGTCTTCTGTATGGCACCGATCATATATAATAAAATACCTCAATCTTGGAAATTACTTAATACTATTTTATTTAAAAAAACTTTACGAAAATTCTTAGCAGATAAAGCATATTACAATATTACAGATTTTTCATCAAAAGTAAGTTTTAGTTGACATCCATCTTGGTATCTAACCTATTTTGTTGTATCTTATCCTTATTTATGTAGGTATCTCATCTTTTTGATATATAAAATTTAAATTACTTTTTATAGACTCAATGTAAATTATTTACTCATTTGCATTTCATTGTTGTTTACTTTTAAAATTGTGTAATTGGTTTGATGGCTGTATCATATTTCTTTTCTTTATGTTATTTTTGCATGCCAACTGGTAAGATATGGCTGAACTTGTATATATTTACTTTAAGTGTCACCAAAAATGTAACCCAAATTTGCAAAATAAAATATCTTTATCTTTATCTTCCTATTCTACAGTTTGACTACCGTCTGACCTCCGCAACCCGAAGAGATAACGAATTCATATTTTTATGTTCAAGCATAATTATGTCAGAAATATGGCGGATCAGAAGAGAAGATGTAAACAATGTACACCTAAAGATAGATGCCTTAACTTTATGTCTGAAAACTCGTGTCATTGACCTCAAAAGATTTGAATTCTATGCACATATCTCATTGCTATCGTTTATACGATTGTGCTGAAGTATATTTATGAAATCCAGCAATCCACACATGTAGCTAAGCTAATATATATGTATTTATTTGCACCGCTTTGTTATAAGAGCTAACATTTTTGCTATATTAGTTATTCCGACGCGATGACACAAGAATACTTAAAAGGATTTATTGCAATATGTTGTTGTCTGTGTATTTTGCTAATGATACATGTGTGGAATACAGTAGGTACATCTGATAAAATAAAGCAATTAATTTTACATAGAAAACAGCATAGACTAATGATTGGTCTCGCTCTGCTCTACTAGACGGAGCCCTCATACTTGTAAAATGAGGCAGAAAAACCATGCCAACTGGCATGGTTGAGGCTGTCACACTGACAGCTGTGCATATATTCACCAAATTAATTACGAAAATAATTCGCTGTACAATGCTCAGTTGCGCTTTTATCCTGAGTAAAAATAACTCAGCATAAAATAAGAAGGACTCTGGTATCACATACTATCTGTAAAATAAGAATAATTTTGAAATTTCAGCATAAAATTACTGTAACGGATGCCAGGAATCGAACCTTTGCTAGTCCGCTACAGTGCGCTGGTAGTGTGCTGCTGACGTGTGCCTACGACGATGCGTGTTCTTCTATGTGTGTGGACTGTATGGCTTCGATGTGTAAGGGCTTCAGAAATGAAACATCTTCATACGTCGAGAGCGATGCTGTTCAGGTGTGCGGTGCTTGATGGTTACAAGATGGTGGTTGAGACGGCAACAACTGCCCGAATTGGTGGTCGCTTAAGTACCTCGAAACTTTACCTTATCGACGACCATCGCACCGAACACGTGCACAGGGAATCTTTCCTTTATTTTTATTTACAAAACAGTACAAATGTTACGTATGTTTAGATCCTATTATGCATACATACATGTTCTATACATCGTTAGATAGGTCTCATTAAGTTCTATCTATTGGTATACAATACCTAAACCTAACTATTAGCGTCACTAAGTTATTCCATAAAAACTCCCAAAAAATGCTGCCACACAAGGGCCCGCCCACTATATTTTCTATTGAAAAACTATCGTATACTAAATTTATATATATAATTTAGGTAGGCCGTTGTGTGCAACTATATGGGGCATCTATTAAAACAAACACCATGAAAATATCTTTATTCAATTCGAGCATATGACATGATAACTTTGAAGCATAAAAATTTTACAGAATTTCTTAAGTAAATACTATCGTAAGTAAACAAATTTTATAATAAACATACGAATGTTTGTTATTATGCTTATTTTAACTATATAAGGTAATAACTAGCAATAAAAAGGTATCTAGACATGATTTCAAGTCTATATGAAGCTAAAAAACACTTATAAAACTATAATACGAATATGTAAACAAACAGCTGTTTTATGAAGCATTAACTCTTATCTGTCACTACTGATAAGGCTATTTATGATTCGATATCTAAGGTCCCTGCGGTTAGCACAAGTTTAAGACTAATGTTCATGTATTACATAGTTGTTATATATTAGCAATCTAACCATTTACACTATTTTAGCTATTTTGTAACGTTTTGACACGTCCGGGAACCGAACCCGGTGTACCGCACGATTAGATAACACTGATTTTAACGATTTTCACTCGCGGTTTCGAATACACTATTCACTGTCATAGTTTTAATGTCTGTCGCGAACATCTCTCCCGCCGTGCAGCAACGCGCGTGACCCGTCGTGTGGCGGTGCTGCAGAGCACCCGGTGAGCGACACCTCGTCACTTGGGCAGGGGGACCAGCTTCTTAGCCGGCCGTTTGAGGACGCCTGCTGCTGTGCGCACCTCGACAGTGCGTATGGCGCCGTCGGCGCCCGGGTAGACAGCCACAACTCGACCGCGCGGCCAGGTATTGCGCGGGAGTTGGCCGTCGGCGATCAGGACGGGGTCGCCGACCTCGAGGTTGAGCCCAGACCCATGGGGCTCCCGCCGGTGTTGCAGCTCGGGTAGGTACTCGCGCACCCAACGGCGCCAGAACATGTCGGCGAGGATTTGGGCGCGCCGCCAGTGCTTGCTGCTGTTGAGGTCAGCCTCGCTGAACTCGCCCAGCGGAGGGAGGCGAGCAGAACCACCGAACAGGATGTGGTTCGGGGTGATGGCCTCGCTGTCTGCTGCGTTGACGGAGACGTGTGTGAGGGGTCGACTGTTTACTGTGTACTCGACCTCACACAGTAGTGTAGCTAGGACTTCTTCGTGCGGATGGCGCTCATGAAGGACCGTATAGAGGGCGGTCTTCACGCACCTGACGAGGCGCTCCCATGCGCCCCCCATGAATGGCGCTGAGGGGGTGATGAAGCGCCATATGATGCCACGGCGACTCGCTTCCTCGGCGACGGCGTCTCTCATCTCTCGGTCGGCACCGTGCATGTTGGTGCCGTTGTCCGAGTAGATCTCTGCGGGGCAACCTCGGCGCGCTGCGAACCTGCGCAGCGCCAAGATTGCGGAGTCGGCGCTCAGGCTGGCGGCGACCTCCAGATGTACTGCCCTGGAAGTGAGACATGTAAACAGTGCCACATAACGTTTGTGACGCTGTCTACCGACGGTTACGGAGAGCGGCCCGAAATAATCAAGACCCGTGTAGGTGAAGGGCCTCTGATGGTGAGCAAGGCGCGCCTTTGGATGGTCCCCTGTGGCTGGCTCAGGCGGCTGCGTTTTTCTAATGCGGCATGGTAGACATCTATGTACTATTTTCTTTGTAGTCGGCCGCAGACGAAGAATCCAATAGTGTTGGCGTATTTCATTGATTACCAACTCTGTACCGCTGTGATGTAATTTTCTATGCGTCCAATCTATGTATAGCTGTGTAATACGATGATCGCCGTCTAAGATCGGCGGTCTCTTTGTCTGTTCGGAGATTTCTTCTGTAGCTGTTATACGACTGCGTAGAGTGATCATTCCGTTGTTCATCTCCACGGGTAACGAATACAGGCGGCTGTCTCTGGCGACACCTCCTCCGCGCCGCAGCTCCCGAAGGTCGGCGCCGAAAGGAGTTTTCTTGTTCCGCCTTCACAAGAAGGTTCTCGACGTCGCGGTTGTGTTCAGCGGGGAGAAGCACGAAGTTTCGGGAGTCGGTGGCTGGACGAGGTGCCGCTCTGCCCGACTTGATGTTGTGCTTCGTCTTCGTCACGTGACGCCAATCTGGATCCTTCTGTCTATTTTTCTGCGTTCTTTTATATAGAACCTTCTCTGCGGTTTTCTCACACGTATCTATAGACTGTGGAACTCTCGCTTTTGCTCGTAAGAGCCTTTTCCGCTTGGAAAAACTATACGGGTCAGGTACGGCTTCTATACCTCTATGTGGTCGACGACTCTCCATGTAGGACGTAATGCACTGCTCCCCTATTGTCTTTACGACGGTAGGCTTCACGGCGGCCTTCGAATCTATGGGAGAGTGCACGTATCCTCTATCCGATACTATAGGAGAGTGCGTCTGTGCCGTATTATCTATTTCTATTTCCCTTTCTATAAGAGAGTTCTTCGCTTCTATGTTTTCTATGCACGCGAGCCTCTTCGTGTCTTCAAAACGATGTAAAATGACGTGTGCTTCTTTCTGTAGAAGGGCCGTCTCTATATGTCTATTTTTCAACTGTTTCGAGCGATTTCGTAACACGTCCGTCCGCTTCTTGGGGTCCGTGTTCGGTTGACGTGGGTTCACTATGAGCGATTCTAGTGCGAAATATTCTTTCAGTTGCGCTTCTATGTTTTCATCTATAGCGGAGAGACCGTTGACGAAGTGTACGGTGTTTCCCAAGGTGCGTGAGCGCGCGCCGTGCAGCACCCATCCCAGCGATGTAAGCGACGCCACCGGTTGATCGTTGGGTCCTCTTCGTACTGCGTTCGCTATGAGCAGGTGCCAGTTGTCTTGACCTATTAGCACCTTTGGCACGCCTATGTCATACACCAGCTTCTTCTTGATGCCTTCGAGGTGTTTGCAGTCTATCAGGTCCTCTTCGGCGATCTTCTGCGGCGACAGGTGTAGGCTGGCTACGGTGCGCGCACACAAAGGCACTTGTTTGCTGTCGGCGCCGGCTCCTCGTATTTGTATGTCTACGCGTCGCGACGTTGGCATATCGATCGACGTATCGCCTATGGCACGGATCGTAAACGGGTCCAGGCTCCCTTCCGCGCCGACTTCCTTGGCTATGTCTTCGTCTATGAGCGATACGGTGCTTCCGTCGTCGAGTAGGGCGAACGTAGACGCCTCTCCCGCCGGTCCGACTATCTGCACGGGCACTATCTTTAAGTATGCTTGAGCCTTTGCACGTATGCACGAACTGGCGACCGTTTCTTGCTTTTCTATGTTCACGTCTTCGGTCCTATGGGCTCCTCTATCGTAGTGAAGCAACTGGTTGTGTGTAGCGCGACATCCCTCTACACCGCACTTCTTGGGCTTGCACGAGTGTTCTATTCGGCGTATGCGTAAGCAGCGAAAACACAATCCATGCTGCTTAGCTAGCTGCCATCTCTTCTCTGCGTTGGCGTTACGAAACGTGCTGCAGGCCGACGAGTAGTGTCCTTCGCGTTCACATATCCTGCACTTCGCGTTAGACGTGTCCGTATGCGTTCGCTTCTCCGTCGCCGTCGCCGTGTACGTCCTCTGCACGGTACGTCTGCTTGGCGGCCCATCGGTGATGTTCTCAGCCGGCGCGAACGCGCTACAGTAACGCGCGTACTCTGTCACGAAGTCACTGAATCGGCTGAGGTCCGGCTTCGACTGGCACTTCTCGGTATACGTCTTGTACCACTGCACACGTAGCGAGTTCGGTAGCTTCTCGGTCAACACGCGCACTAGCTCCGCATTGATGAGGTAGTGTTCCTTTTTCAACGCACGAAGTGTGACGACGCCGCTTCTAATCTTGCTCGCGAACGCGCATATGTCCTTAGGTGCTTCGCTACAGCGTGGCAGGGTCCTCAGCTTGTCCGTCTCTGCCTGTGCGATCGAGTCTGGTCGTCCGAACTGCAGCTCCAACTCCTTCATGATCTCATCTGGTCGCGCATGCCCAATCAGTTCAGAGCTAACTGTTTCTAACGCTCTTCCCTTGAGACTTCTTCTCAGTCTCGCTGTATTCTCCACGTCGTTGAAGAAATTCTTGGTGGTGTCGTATATCGCCTTGAACGACAGCCACTCGGTGTGCGCGCCGCCGAACGTCGGTAGCGTCATGATGACTTTCGAAACCGCCGGGTGTGGTGCAACTATCGATGTGTCCGGTGGCTTCCTGTCGGCGAGCGCGGCGATCGCGGAGGTGAGATCCGTGATGAACGGCTTCAGCGAATCACCTCCCTGTTGATGAACGTCCATCTTCTGTGAGGGCGGTCCATCTACTATCTTCTGTGCCCCGTCGACGTCCCTCTTCTTAGTGGGCGCCGATATCACTTCTATATCTTCGGGGCCGGGCTGGGGTTCCGGAGCCTCTTCCAACCACGAACGTACGTAGTCTTGTTTCGACTGTCCATCCTCGTCGTAGTCATCGGAGTCCGCCTCTTCTTCAGCCTTCTGTAGTGCTAACTGTGCTAACTGTAGTTTTATCTTCAAAACTTCTTCTCGAGCCAACATCACATTTCTATTGGAGCGTCCCGTAGCTGCTGAGCGTTGGTCGCGTTCCCTCGTTGGCTTCTTTCTATCTCTATTTTCTATTATACTATGTTGCGCTGTACAAACGCTCGATCTATCGGATGGTTGCAACGTCCTTTCCTTGCCATCTTCATTTTTCGACTGCACCTCTGCTCGCTCCCTTGCATCTTGAGTGATGTTTCGTTCGTCCCTCCCCGCGGGGCCGGGGGGGGCCGGCGGCGGCGCTTCGCTCCCGACTGTTGTCGACGGCGATCGCGGTGGCCCGTCGTGACGGACGACCGCGGCGGCTGGGTTGCGGGCAGCGGCGGCGCGGGCAGGGGTACTGGAACTAGGCCCGGCGCCGGCCGCTCCCCCGGCGACCTCGGGAGCACGACCTCTTGAACGCGTCGTAGGCATTCTTCTTCAATCCGGCTCGAAGCGACCAACAAATGTAACGGATGCCAGGAATCGAACCTTTGCTAGTCCGCTACAGTGCGCTGGTAGTGTGCTGCTGACGTGTGCCTACGACGATGCGTGTTCTTCTATGTGTGTGGACTGTATGGCTTCGATGTGTAAGGGCTTCAGAAATGAAACATCTTCATACGTCGAGAGCGATGCTGTTCAGGTGTGCGGTGCTTGATGGTTACAAGATGGTGGTTGAGACGGCAACAACTGCCCGAATTGGTGGTCGCTTAAGTACCTCGAAACTTTACCTTATCGACGACCATCGCACCGAACACGTGCACAGGGAATCTTTCCTTTATTTTTATTTACAAAACAGTACAAATGTTACGTATGTTTAGATCCTATTATGCATACATACATGTTCTATACATCGTTAGATAGGTCTCATTAAGTTCTATCTATTGGTATACAATACCTAAACCTAACTATTAGCGTCACTAAGTTATTCCATAAAAACTCCCAAAAAATGCTGCCACACAAGGGCCCGCCCACTATATTTTCTATTGAAAAACTATCGTATACTAAATTTATATATATAATTTAGGTAGGCCGTTGTGTGCAACTATATGGGGCATCTATTAAAACAAACACCATGAAAATATCTTTATTCAATTCGAGCATATGACATGATAACTTTGAAGCATAAAAATTTTACAGAATTTCTTAAGTAAATACTATCGTAAGTAAACAAATTTTATAATAAACATACGAATGTTTGTTATTATGCTTATTTTAACTATATAAGGTAATAACTAGCAATAAAAAGGTATCTAGACATGATTTCAAGTCTATATGAAGCTAAAAAACACTTATAAAACTATAATACGAATATGTAAACAAACAGCTGTTTTATGAAGCATTAACTCTTATCTGTCACTACTGATAAGGCTATTTATGATTCGATATCTAAGGTCCCTGCGGTTAGCACAAGTTTAAGACTAATGTTCATGTATTACATAGTTGTTATATATTAGCAATCTAACCATTTACACTATTTTAGCTATTTTGTAACGTTTTGACACGTCCGGGAACCGAACCCGGTGTACCGCACGATTAGATAACACTGATTTTAACGATTTTCACTCGCGGTTTCGAATACACTATTCACTGTCATAGTTTTAATGTCTGTCGCGAACAATTACAAAACGCCGAAAATGCCATTCAGTGTTGCTGCTAGTACAAGAATCAACTTCCCCACAATTGAGATTTTTAGTATGTGAATCTGTAGTTATTGTATTTCGTTATAATTTTTTATTATTTCTTTTATCTAACCTATTTATTATATATTTTCCCCTTTTCTATATTATTTTATGTTCATACCTTTACAAATATTGTGAAAAATGTTAGTTGTTAGAAACTGAACATCTTTCCCAAGAAACATGGTTTACTTAATTATACGTGTAATTAAGTGTGTAAGATTATTGTTTAATTCAAAGTAGTTTTGACGACTATTCATGTGTTTTAGTATCATGGAAATAGAAAGCACTGTTTTAGAAACACCTTATTTCCTCTATGGTTATGTCTAATAATAATTAACAAAATACTATAAGTACATATAACAAACCATCATAATAAAATGAGATCTAATCATTGGATAGCCACCATTGGAGACCCACCATTTTTCTCATAAAGGAACTTACGCGGTGCGCCTAACCTATACACAAATATATCTGGGGGCACGGTAGTGCCCCCACCAAGTCGAGCAAAAAAAGCGGCACGGCCATACCATTATTTTCTCGAAGCAATTCAGGCCATTTTCGACCCTCTATAACTTCGTTGTGGATAAAACTAGAAGCCTGATTGTTTAGTAACCATGCAGGCATTGTATAAAGATGGTGTATTTCAAATTTCATTCAATTTGAACCAGTATTTTAAGAATTATAACGAGTCAAAATTCTTAATTTTGTCACTCACTGACCGATCATCAAAAGTCTAAGGCACTTCACACACACAAGGTAGGAACCAAGGAAAAACTAAAATCTATTTCAATTTCGGTCCAGTTTTCGAGATACCATCGGTACGAGAGGAATTCTTATGTATTTATTGCATTGTAGATAAGAGTAAATTTAAAACTATAATTGGACGATTAGACAATAATTATAATAATATCAGTTCTGAATACAAACCGTCCCACTACTGGAATCCAGTGTTTTCTCACTTTGAGTAAGTGTTTGCCACATTTCACCAAGCTGGAAAAGTGCGCGTTTTGCAGACGTCATATGTCTTTCGAGAACATCATGAAAGTCTCTCATATAAATGGGTTTCTACCCTCACGATGATTTCCTTCACAGTTAATCAAGCAGTAATTTAATACGCACACGATTGATCGCTGTGGATTTAAACCAAAAAACATTTTCGTAGCAGTCTGTCAGTTTCTCCACAGTGGAGAAAAAAAAACATTGATAGAAGAGTGACTCTTCTATCAATGTTTTTTTTTTGTTTGATTAGTTGCCGAAGGTATAGCTTGATTAAGATAGTTAAGAGCTGAGCACATAGTATGGATTCTCCATACGAGATGAAGATACAATGCCCAGCATTTTAGTGTTAACAAATCTAAGTGCTCTCATAAATTCCCCTGTGACAAAGTGCACTGTTAGAACAGGTAGCGATAGGAGAGCTCAAATCTAAATAACAAATAAAACACTTACTGGTGGATTTCTATGACTGAACTACAACTGACAGTACGACAGTTCCCAGTAGATTCATACTTTCGTTTGCTTCCGTTCGTTTTCCATATTGGTATGGATTGAGATAAAATACTTGGTTCATATTACAATATAATTATATATATTTTTATCTAGTGTATAAAAGATTATTTAAAATAATATTGTTGTAAGGATATGTCAACAAGTAGGTAAAAATAAAAACCTTATAACAACTGAAAATAAGGCAAAGGCGTAGGTGGCATTATGTTCAAAGTTATCACTTCGTCATTTTAAAAAAACCTTTCATGACGTATCAAGAAATATGCAAGTGATTCTTAAATTATCATCGGCGACTATATAAATTGGCGTACCGAATTATTTGGAAAAGTGAACATGAAGTATGAATAATTTCAAGTTTTCAGAATAATTTCCTTTCACTGGACCTAGTTTAAAATGTTTTTGTATGTTGTTTGAAATATTAATTTAAATTCCCATTAGTAATACCGAGAAAGAATAGAAATAAATGTTAAGCTAATATTAATATTGATGCAAGGTCACGTCTACGTTTATCATAATAATATAAATAATTAATGAAATGTTCATTAAATTTACGATACAAATCAATACTTTTTGTGCGTTAGACAGAGAGGAGATACGGTTTCATTCGATGATATTGATTGTATGTGCAGTTTGAATACACATACATGTAGTGTTGTTATGAGCCCGTCAATTAAGATATTGGTTGTGGTAGGGAGATTTATTGATGCATTCTCTGACCCTCGTATTTATGTAGCAGTGTCACTATACATAACGTTAGTATTTGATTATATTATATCAGATTTTTTATAAGAAATCCATGGATGGTTATCAGATTGAGTTGTGACGATACACAAGGTATTTTTATCAGTTGTTTTTATTTGGTAGACATTCTGCAGTGAGTCTTTTTAGATTGGGTGTGTGAAACAAAGCTGGGGTGTGTGGGTAAAATTTAAGATGTCAAACTTAATGACGAGGTCATGCGAATCTTATGATAGTAATGATTTGGTATCCGTGACGCCACTGATACACTTAGTGAAATTTTGAAAAAAAATAGGAAACGATTGAGCATTGAAGAGAAAGACCGGTTTTTTAAATCAACAAAATAAAGCCGAAATATCGATATATGGGAAGTCGTTACACTTGTATAAATATGTAGAGTTCCGTTACGGTACCCTAGAATTGCAGGATTTTTATTCATAGAGAAAAATAAATCAAATATACTTAGCACAAATTACACGAGGATCAGTATCCTTAGCTTAACTAGTAGACTCTGAAATCAACTCTATTTCTTTGTGCTAAATTCGACCACATGAACAACAAATTCCATTTATTCTTCCAAGAATATCGTAACAGAAAAAATCACACATCATTCTCGAAAATTCTGTCTGGCCAGAAAGACAAAATAAATCGACGGACTACATAAAACTATAAACATTCAATAATCCGGTGTTCCGTATCATGAAATAATATCATCCATTTTTATGATCGGCTGTGTACCTACAGGGGTGACATATTTGACCCGGATCGACCAATCGGTTGGACCGCAATGGACGTTCAAATTTTACAACTCATGTCACGTACAGCAGACAAAATAAGTGCGCGCAGTGATTTTCATTATCCCCTTATATACCGTTGTTGTTTTTTTTTGCTTTGTGTACTTTTATATTATTATTTATCGTCTACTGGGGTGTAGGAGAATATCGTGAGGAAATCTGCACGTCTGAAAATTCACCGCCATGTTCTGGAAAGACATGTGAAGTATGCCAAGTCGCTCTTGGCCGGTGATAGCCTAACCCTCCTCGTAATATGAATGAACCAGTGCCTAGAAGTGTAACACATTATAAAACAAAACTGAAGATGATAATAGCATATTTTAGCTATCAGTCTTAATAATAACATGATGCCCTCGTTTTTCCAATCCATAAATCAAATTTCTTGTTCCAGCCAAAAAAGCACAGCAAGTTTAACAGGTATAAGGAAAATATGATAAAAAACTGAACATTCACTTTTCTTCGCATAAAATTTGTCTCCATAAAGTAAACGCTTACCTAATATATAAATTGAATTGAGTTTTTTATAATAAACTAGCTGACCCGGCAAACTCCGTATCGCCTTTTTAAAGTACCTTTCTTAAGACGGCGGATGGGTAATCAAAGATGGCGGATGGGAAATTTCAATAAAATAATATATTGATTTTCCATCTGCCATATTTGATCACGAAACAGATGTTATATTTGGATTCCCCATCCCTTTTAACATCGCAGACGATACCAATATTGTTTTTTTTTTTAATTTTCCCATCCACCATCTTTGATTTCCCATCTGCCATCTTTGATCACGAAATAGATATTGTATTTCGATTCCCCACCCCTTAAAATATCGAAGGCGATACCCATATTGATTTTTAAAATTTTCTCATCCGCCATCTTTGATTGCCCGTCCGCCATCTTGGATCACTAAATAAATTTCATATTATTAATCAGCGTCCCGAAAATCTCGAAAACGATACCCATATAGATTGTATCCTATTCGTTTAGCCTTTTTTTGCCTTTGACCCAACCCCCTCTTCTCGTTTGACCATTTTATTATTTTTGTCTGGCCCCTAAAAGTTGTGGAGTAATTTTATATAGCCTATAGCCTTTCGGAATAATTGAGCTGTCATAGACAATAACAATTTTTAGATCCGACTGCTAGTTCCTGAGATTAGCCGACATTATCTTTTAGCTTTTTTAGCCTTTTGCCCGGCCCCAAAGGGTCGAAGCGTCATGTTATATAGCCTATAGCCTTTCGGAATAACTGGGATATCGTATACAAACAGAATTTTTCAGATCCGACTGGTATTTCCTGAGATTAATGCGTTCAAACAAACAAACAAACAAACAAACTCTTCCGCTTTATTATATTAGTATAGATAGATAGATAGATGTAAAAGCAAAATATGTTTATTGTGGGTTATTTGGAAGATAGACATAATATACCATTGCGGACTTTTTTGTAGATCTATTAAAGAGGTACATTCCCACCATACATTGTTTTGTTATAACTCGAAAGGTTTTGGCAGCGTTTTCGAGGAAAGCTCCCGATCGGCTCAATTTTTGCCGGCGCGTTGAACTAATATCGTCGTAATATCGTCAGTTTGCACAAAACCTAAACTTATTATACACCTTCCTCAGGGATCACTCTCGATGTTGTTGAAAACCGTATAAAAATTTGTCCAGTACTTTTCGAGTTTTAAGCGAACAGACGGACAGACACCGCGGCGGAGGACTTTGTTTTATAATTATAATAAATTTTCATTAAAAACTTCGATCCCTTCAATTTGAATTAAGCAAAATTACTTACAAACAAAAGTAAAATTCTAGAAACTTTTTAAGTCGCCTAATTGTTTAACTAATCTTTATTTTTTTCTTTTTATTTAAATGCCCGAGTCTTAAATAATATAATGGCATTTTTATTTATGTTAGAAGTTATTTATCTCTGCTAGCAATTGCACTAGAGGGATTTTTATTATTGCGTGTTTGGAATTGCATTGGATTGTGGTATTCTTCCAGTGAGGATTGCGTAGTATTTTCTTTAAGCCTGTAAATAATCTGTGTAAGGCTGCGTTTCCACAGAAGCTGAACTGCGTGGAGCTGAGCAGAGACTTATAAAAATTGACCAATCACATTGCTCAAAATATACATCTCATCTCCGCTCCGATTCAATGGAAACAGTGTTAGCGGAGTTGAGAAAATTTACATTAAAATGTATGGTTTGCGGAGATGATCAGGGCACAGCAGTGTCGAGCTTAGTGGAGCTGTGCCGGGTGAAGCGGGGCTGTACGGTGTAGAGCGGGGATGCGCGCGGTAGAGCAGGGTTGTGCGGGGTGGAGCAGGGCTGAGAGGGGTAACGCGACGTTAGGCACGGGAATTTGTTTGTTGCAGTTTGTCCTGTTACCGTCATCGTGAGTGCATGTTTATCATTATGGCTGTCCAACAGACACCGTACTGTCTGAAAACAAAATGTATTCACAGCCCCGTTCAGCTCGTTTCCACTTCACAGCTCCGCTCCGCTAGACTCAGCTCTGGTCCGCCCCGGTCGTCTCAGCTCCGCTCGGCTCCACTTCACCAAGCTACATAGCCCAGCCCTGCACCGCTCATCTTTGCGCAGCTTTAGTGGAAACACCTACCTATTTACATGGCACAGCTTTGCTGCACTCCGCACAGCTCCGTTTCTGTGGTAACGCACCCTTAAGGAGTACTTCTGGCTTAGAATTTACTAAACTTGTGATGTGATCATGAGGAAAGTTTACTTCTTTTCCTTTTGTTTTATTTACCATGGAAAACTCTTTAAGAGTCTCAAAGAGGTGGGTGGAAAAATCGTGTGGACTAAACATAATTGTATTATTATGTATTTCCCTCTGAAGTTGTTCGTTCGGTAAATAAAGATTTCTGATTCTCATTTCTGGTATCCACTAAAAACTACCGGCGTTTTTCGACGTTCTGAAGTGAAGGCTTCACGTGAATCGTGGATGGCATACACTTTCGTAAACCCAGCGCCTCCTGGTTTCCCTTTATTACTATTCCCGAAAGTGTAATAACTTCCGTCTAAGTACCGCAGTCTAGACAAATAACAAGACACGATAAATTCATATTTGTTGCTATTATAAGGTGTATCTGGCTTTGACGTACATATCTCAAATATAAAGTACACCTGTTGGGTTAAGGATACTCATAACGGTTTTTCTGAGGAGGATCACCTACCCAAAGACAATAGGTTAAGCGCGACTTTATGCTGTTATTATTTTTACAGATATTCTTCTTTTTCAACGATTATCTTATTCTTGTTCTATATATATTGTAGGATTGATAGCGAGGGACTTTATTGACATACTTACACCTATCGAATACAATCATACAAAGAACAACAAAACTCGAAACAGCAAGTTATGGATCACATAAAGTGTTATCCTATGCAGTGGGTATCGTATCAGAGCACTCAGCGCATAGACGGCTAGTCCATCGCTTATGGCAACTGTACAGCCAAGCTTTGTGGAAGGCAAATATATTAGATTCTGGAAGCGTACTAGCCACGAACTCTTCTGTCGGTCACCCGCAGTAAGTTCTCTATGACCTACAAAGCAATTTCAACAAATTGGGTTTTTCTCTATATTAATACAAGTACAGGCCTTATTTTATGTATATCATAAAAATCGCTATAAAATTATATATATTTTTCATTGATCTGTAAAACAAAACAAATCATTACCCTCCATCCAGAGAACATTCCATGTTACATTTCACTTTTGACTCGATAAGGCTTTGACCGGTTTTCGCAACAATTTACAACCAGTAGCTCGTAAAGAACTCGTAAAGCATTTATTTCCTAGTAAAAAATAACATCACACAAACAATATCATTACGGCACCCTGTGGTGTACATCTTGTGGATTAATATTACTACGTATAGTGAAGCCCGTACTTATGACCTTTTTATCGATATCGAACCTTTAAAGTCAATAACATAAAATAAATGTACAAGCTGGCAAAAATCTTCGTTGTTATCCAGAGGCTTTAAGATATTTACACATGAGTTTACGATATGAAACGTACAATTTTAACTATTTTGTACAAAGACTATGTCAGATTTTTGTCGAAGTTTTTAGCCACATAAGCCAAAATAGGTTCTCGCATAGACTAGAGATATCTGAACTCTGTAAGAAGACATAACTCAAAGAGAGTTTTTTGACTGGATTGGTATCATGACTAGGCTAACTTAATTAATGTAATAAATAGGATTTGTTTGCGGATAATAGAGATATAAAGCCGCCTTTATTTTTTATCGTGGCTTCCTGCCAAATCATTAATCTATTAATACGACGCTAATCTTTTTAATTAATCCATCATGGTTGTCCTAAATAATGTGATTTCCAACTAATTTGTGATGAAAAAGCAAATTAATTACATTTCAGCTTTGCATGCAAATGATATGTAAAATAATTGTTCCCCTTTGCCTAGCTTTTGTCCCATGCATATGCATATATTAGTATTACGTTATTGCTTATAATATGACATGGGTTGAAATATCACACCGTATGTTGTTTTATAAGCAGGTGACGTTTTAACAAAGGTAATAAGATTATGATTTATTAACAGAAGGGATGGGACTTTATGTCTTCAGATATTTCTGTTAAGATCTACTATGTTATAATTTATTTAAAATAGAGCTACGTAATTTATTTCGTACTGGTTGATTATTTATTTGACATAGTCGTGACGGTAACAGCACCACCTTTTCAAAAATATTCGATAGGTATCGATAAATTCTCCAACAGAAAATTTTGTATTGTTTGTTTTTTTTATATTCTTAATTTATAATTTCGCCTTTAGTCCATTGATTTTAACCAGTGCATGTTTAGGCTAACGCTGTTCCCAACTGTGTTAGGATCACATTTAATAAGTACCAGCGACAAGATTCCTTTAACTCGATATCACAGAACATCCGTATCTACTTATATTCAATCTACCATCAACCAAAACTAACATTATCTAGAGCCCGATTTATAGTTTTCGTTCGTCGCCGTCGCGTCGAACTCGGCAATAATATTTTATCGATATTGGGTCCCATCTCTAAGATCGAAGTTTAGTAGTGCATCAAATTGAATATATTCATAAAAAGTCGATTGTTTTATAGTAAAACTTAGTTTATTTTTGACTGTTGTATTTGTTACTGATAGTGGCCCAAGTAACGCATTTCAATATTCAACTTCGTATTATCATAAACGCGTTTATCAATATAAATTTTTTTATCAACTTTTAGTTCATCGTAAATGTATCAGAGAAATGGAATGAGGTTGATAAAAGTAAGTACATCTTTATTGCGAATTCTGTGTGAGTATAGCTTTTGTTATGTTACTTACTTTTATTTGTGTTATTACTAAATATTATACGGAGAGAGAAAATAGATTTAGCCATATTTCAGAACCAGTATAAGAGGACCAAAGACCCAAAGGCGCAAGGTTGTTATGTAAACGGAATAGTGCTAAAATAAGACGATGTTGACCATAACAGGATAATTATAAATAAAATTTAATCTTCATTTCCCAAAAACATATGTATACATTGTTCATGCTTTTCTATTTCACTTGCAGATTACGTGGATAAACTTAAACGACTTATGGATAATTTGCATTTTTGCTGGATAAATTGAACTCTCTGAACTAGAATCCCGGCTAAATTACGTCCAAGTATTTTGTGTCCAGTATTGTATTCGCCGCTCAATCAAGAATACTTTTTTGTGAGATAATACGTAGTTCTATATCTATCTAACAGCCACACTAACCCTTGTAAAAACAAATTGGCCTAGCCTCATAGACAATTGACTATAGTGTAGTTCTTGTTACATTAGGGCTTGTAGAGTAAGAACCTTGGCTGTACATGAGAACACATATCTTTTTGTCAGTGCAGAGGAAGGCAATATTTCATACGAAAATATATATGATGGCACGGATACTTTACAACGCACTGACATACTTCTTTGTGCGTTGTAAAGTATCTGTTCCATCCTTTACAGCTTTGAAATGATTACGTTAAAACGCACAGTGTGCATTACATATTATTTCTCCTTGTTACTCAACTAGTTATTTCAGTGAGGCAAGCGTTTAATAAATAATTCTTATGGTTGTTGATGTTGAATGATTTGCAGTAAACATAAGTTTATAAGGAAAAGATTAATGATATTCTAAACATATCAATGTATGACTGCAAAATCGAGATAGAAAATTATGCATCATCATCATCAAAAAGTTCATCAGCGCATCGTATTGCAGCCCTACTGCCGTATATAGGCCTCTCCAATGGCACACCACTGATTTAGATATTTGACTCTTAGTGTCCGGTCGCAGCCACCCACTTTGCGTATATCGTCACTCCACCTAGCCGAAGGGCGCCTTACGCTACGTTTAGCAAAGCATATAAACAAAAACGAAAGGCACTATTTTGTACATGTTGCAATAATTTTACACTGCATTGTAAGTTATTTGAAATTGAAGCCTTTAGAAATGTCAAGCCGAGTGATGGCTTGGCCACGGGAAAGGAAAAGTTGGTGCAGTGAGCAATTCTTGCAGCATGGCTTAATACAAACGTTAGGTGTAAAGGTGTTTCCCACCGTGACCAACTAGGCTGAGAGCGAACTGCTTAAATTCATATCTTAATATTACTTCGAGAGTAGTGACTGCATGGATGGAGTAGTGGTTAAGGCAGTAGTGCCGCCGCTTGGTACTACGCCGCGCGTCGTTGCTTCGATTCCCTGATGAGGCAATACTTTGTGTAATCCACAAATTATTGTTTTGAGTCTGGGTGATAATTGTGGTTAATGTTTGCGGCCCATACGCCACAGGATGTATGTTTTAAGCACAAGAATACAAAATAATAATGCCTTCACACTTGCCTTTGTCGAGCGCAAGCATGCGATGAATATTGAACGCGACGCAAGTTTCGCGTTGCCATCGAACGCCTATCTAAGTAGACCACTGGATTTTTTACGATAGCATTCTTATTTAGTAATATATATGGTTTAGTACTTTATAAAGCGCGTTTTTAAGTTTTTAAACTGTCATTATTTATTAATCAACAAAAACCAGTTATGAGTACTATCGCTCGTATCAAACTTATTGCATCATTTTCAGATAATAAGTAAAGACAGCAAAATAAAATTAAGCCTACATAGATATAGAAATGGTCAGAATAAAAATCCGTAGAGGGTGGATTAGTTTAAAGAATGAGGGTAATTAGCGTCACAGATTCTAACATTATAGACTAGCATTTAATATATTTTCTTGCCAACGATGAGACTAATTTATAGCTTTTATTATCTAAGGCGTTCACAGTATTAAAAATAACTAGACTTTGTCCGAAGTTTCACCCGCTTGAGTTTTGCACTTAAACCTTCCTCAGAACTTCACTACCTTTAAGTTAAAAGTGGGTCCGGGTGGTGACGGATTAAGAATACGGAATGTCACCACCCCATATCAACCGATGGGTGTCGTAAGAGCCGACAGAGGGAGCATATTATGCAGAGAACAGCCCTGTGAGAGAAGGAAAACTTGATACAAACCATTTACCAACCCGTTTGGCCAGCGTGTAATAGTACGCCAATTCCTCCTTTCAAAGGAGAGGCCTAGTCCAGCAGTGGACTGTTAAAGGCTGATTATGTTTATAAAGTTAAAACAGGTAGGAAACAGGAGGAGGACTTCATTTTATAATATGAAGACGACCGGTTGGTGCAGCGGGAGTGTAAGCGACTGCTACGGCGAAGTTCGATCTCCGCTCAAGTCAAACATTTATGTGCATGAACATGGATGTTTGTATTGGTCTGGGTGTTTCTATGTATAATATGTACGTATTTACAATAAAAAAGTATATATGTATGTATGTTTATCCATTATCTAGTACCCATATTACAAGCTCTGCTAAGTTTGGGACTAAATGGTGATGTGTGAATGTGATAGAATATTATTATATTATACTAGCTTTTGCCCGCGGCTTCGCTCGCGTTAAGAAGTATTATTATTAATTAGGTGTATTTTTTGCGGCGATGGCGCAGTGGTGTACGTAACGGACTGCCGAGATGATGGTCTCGGGTTCGATTCCCAGGTACCCCGAGCACACACCTCTGACTTTTCGAAGTTATGCGTGTATTAAAAATGTTAATAACCGTTCGCTCAATAATGTGCCCGGTAGATGGCAATAGGCTCGCCCGCATTACATTGGGACTGAAACATAACTGGCGAAAAGTGGGTGTGTGGTACACCTCTGCCTACCGCTTCGGGGACAAGAGGCGTGAAGTTATGTTATGTTTTTATGTTATTTTTAGCGGCTTTACTTTTGTTTAGAGTGTGTAAAAAAATAAGGCCTACAAAACTTCTTTGTACACACTATTCTTAACTTATCTGTCATAAGGCGCTAAAACTATCAAGCTATAGGGTGAATAGTCGTTAGATCCAGATTATTTATATATGAGACCGTTTCTATAAACTTCAAACGTAAATGGGAATATTAATCCTGCTGCTATTAACTCACAAAGCCCGCCATAAGTAGCAGTTTTCATCATATCAGCAAAATATTCGTCAGGTGTTAAGTAGTTATTACCTTTCCTGTCGTGGGTCATAATTGAAAACTTGCTCCAGTCATTAACCACATATCTGACAATGTCTGAACGCACCTCCATCGCTCTATCTTGTGCTCCATACATTAAATAAGGGAAAGCACGAAACTAACATGCATCGTCACCAACAATAGGGACGACAGTACATTCTTTAACTTCTACATTAACGTTCAGAGTTTCTTTAGCCATTTTGAAAAAGTGGAACCGACAAAACCTATGTTTAAACCAAACGAAAACAAAACAAATGCCAAATACAATGCCGAGTCTATAAACAAAACTACTAAACCGAAACAAAGCAAATGCAATTCAAAATATTCCAAGAAAAGAACAGCCAAAATCGTCAAATATAATCCGCTAGAAATATTTAGGTATAGTATATACTATACAGCAACCAAAACAATTTAACGACCAACAACATACAACTAACCTACCTGACGATGAAAGTAAAATAATAACTGGAGAGGGTAATTAATCCGCGGAAAACCTAAACAACGCGATTCAGAAAAATGACACGATGACGTAATTGCACAACGCCATCTATTGTCAACATTTAGAACTAAAATTATTTTGTTCGTCTTAATTTATTCGTTCCATTAGGTACTGATAGTTCAAACTAATACATTAACCTACTCCATCAACCCTTATTTTATCCCCATGGGGGTTGAATTTATCAACATACTATTTAAGCGTAGCTTTATCATAGTAGCTATAATAATATAATCTTTAATTTCAGTTCAATTATTCGAAAATCTAAGAAGATTTATACAAACTTTCATCCCCTATTTTATCCCCTTAGGGGTAGAATTTATCAAAATCCTTTCTTAGAGGATGCCTACGTCATAGTAGCTATATGCATGCCCAGTCTCAGCCCGATCGGTTTAAAATTGACAAAGTTTCATACAAACTTTCATCCCCTATTTTATCCCCTTGGGGGTAGAATTTATCAAAATCCTTTCTTAGCGGATGCTTACGTCATAACATCTACCTGCCTGACTAATTTCAGGCCGATCCCTCCAGTGGTTTGGGCTGTGCGTTGATAGATCAGTATGTCAGTCACCTTTGAGTTTTATATATTTAGATATTATATTCTTATGGCAGTTTTTGAATTTAATACTTCCATACACACAGACAGGACGAAGAGGGGACATTTTATAACATGTATATATAGATATGTAAAACGTAAAGTAAGTTTATAACTATGCAGTTATTTCATTTGATCATCGTCATCACCCTAGCATTATCCCAATTGCATTAATAACTTTCGCCATTGAGCCCAAGGTCTACTAATCTAACCAGATTTGTCAATAATATTGCTTTTATTTGCTGAACTATGTATGACGTAAACGTTGGTATGCATTGTTTTTTGTATATCTGTATATATATATTAACTTCGCACTGAAAACTATCGTAGTGTTCTCGACTTACCTTAGTGGCAAAATCTAACTTCAGAGTTAGATTCTGCAACACATTGTGATACAATGTGTTAAAGTGTATGTGGCCAATCGACTTATTTTATCATCAAGTTTCTTTTAAGCTTCTAGTACATGCATATATACAAAGACTCACGCCTGTTTCCCGGAGCGGTAGGCAGAGACTACGGAATGCCATTTGCAACGGTCCTGACATATCTCTCTTGCTTCATTCACTCTCATCAGGATCCCATCTTCATTCTCTTCCTCATGCATGCTCTTCTGTTTAGGGTACTTCTAACCTGTGCTGTTTTTAGGATGACTCCAATCTGGTCAGCGAACGTCTTCCCTTTTGTCCTGTCCCATTCACACTTGCCTTACATATCTGCTTGTTTAGTCTTTCGTCATCCATCCTCTACATGTGCCCAAACCACCTTAGCATACCTTTCTTATTGCTTGTCACTACATCTTCTTTTACTCCACAATACTCTCTTAGTTTTTAGTGAGTCTAAAAAAAATATTTAATTTGCGCTGGCTGTATATATAGTTTCAGCGTAGTAGCATTTTCGAATCAACGCCAATTTAAAGCAAAATCTAGTATATTATCGACAGATGGAATGTAGTAATTATCGGGTGCATGATTTCACAATAGACAGGCCAAATATGTGAGCCTAGTGCGAAGTAAGAGCGATTTACGTTCAACGTCGAAATCAGGTTTAATTAACATCAATCATTTGAAATATAGTCTGATTTGCGAACGTTGGCAGGCAGTGGTTGTGTCAATATGGACATAAATGTACGATATGGACATCTAACATTTTAGCTATGCATGTATTTTTATTTACATACAGTAATACGTAGTGCTTCTATTCATATTTTTTATTTCATATTTTATGTCACCGAACTTCAGATTGGAAACTGTATAATGATGACTTTAATGTTGTGTAAGACTTAATCTGTTGTCTGTTACTGTACCTATTTAATAAAAATAAAAATAAATAAAATAAAAATAAACTCCCAAATGCTGATTGATATTTGTATATGTCATCAACCATGTGGAGACTCAGATCCTTCATGAGGGGCATTGTTAGAGCCTCTTAGCTTCTTTTGTTAATTTTCATGCCTTCATATTTGGCTAACCACTCGATACTTCGACTAAACTTATTTATTCATTCCTCTGATTAAATTTTATTGTATTTTTAAACAATATATTTTTCTTAATTTTTTACTTTTAGTCCGTCTGTCTTGGGTTATCGCTTCAGTTCAGGCAATATGACTTACTCGATTTTCTTTCTATTAAGCACCACTAGCATAGTGACCTCCGTCTCTACCCTGTTTATGTTTAGGTAAGCTAAGGACCATATTAACAGCGTTACCATTAGTGTTTCTTCATATATTCATAACCGACCAACCAAGGCGATTTGCCAAGATTTTGTCAAGGATTGGCCAAATTAACTTCCTCTTATGGTGCTGATACATTTGAGCATTCACCTGTAATGAGCATTCTTGCAAATGTTACAAAACAGAAAAACAAACGACTGTGTTTTAGCGAGCATTCTTACGAACGTTCTGGCAAGCATAGCAAATTTCATAGTAAATTTGTTTTGACGTTTTTGCTGATTAGAGTGTTCGCTCGAAAGATTGTGAAATGTTCATAGCAATGTTTGGCTTTGTTCGTTGTTCAGATCGACGAAACAAAAAACGGTGAATGCTCGCTTTTCTGTTACAAGTAACTGTTCAGGTGTATCAGCACTATAACGCTAATAAAAGAAAAATAAGGCAGTTGTCATATTATATTTATTAAGGTGCAGATACACGCAATATTCTTTAAACAAACATATCATTACTTTATCTCTTGAAAGTGTCAAACCGTTCTCTGCTTAAAGGTCAGTACCAAATCACCTTTGACTACCAGTTTGCCTTTTGGCTCCATTGTTATAGCAAGTTCACCTTTTCCTTTCTCAAATGGAAATACATTTGGAAACGCTAGGTCAAACGTCATATTCCGTAGACTGTGTTTCCCCTGGAATTAAAAGAAAATTACTATCAAATCTAACGTCTTATTATACACTAGAGGAAGCCAACAACTACGCCTGCACATTTCTTTTAAATTTATCTGTTTTGATCGATCCCATGAGTATTTCGGGAAATCCCTTCTTAGTGCACCCCTGCGGTCCCCAAAAAACATGCATGCCAAATTTCAGCTTCCTGCGCCCAATAGTTTTGGCTGTAGCTTGTCTGTCAGTCAGTCAGTAACGCAAGGATTTTATAAATTACTAGAGGACGCCAGCAGCTACGCCTGCATTTTTTTTTTAATTTACCCGTTTCGGCCGATCCCGTGGGAATTTTGGGAAATCAATTCTTAGTGCACCCCTACGGTCCCCAAGGAACATACATGCCAAACAGCTTCCTGCGCCCAATAGTTTCGGCTGTAGCGTGTCTGTCAGTCAGTCAGTAACGCAAGGATTTTATATATTAAGATGATTATTGACACAAATCTATATCAGGTTCAGCTTATCTTTAATCATAATCATAATTATACGTTTATTTGTCAGAATATTGTTACAATAGGTGTTACAAAAACAATGATGTCCATAATATTCTGCTGTTTCCAGCGTACAAATGCATACAGAACACAGGAGTTAATGGTAAAATAATCATAATAATAGTACTGCAGATAAAATATTCATTAATTATAAATACAAAAACTAAAAACAATGTCAATTATGTAATGTTAAATGTCCAGTTTGATATTTATGTCAAATTTTTCATTCAAAAAGTCATTGGTTGTGTAATAACATTTCTCTAATAGATACTTGAATAATGTATTTTTAAATGTTATAAAATTCAATGTTTTAAACGCATTGGGTAATTTAATATAAATGCGTATTGCCATACAAAATACATTATTTGAAAATAATGAAATCCTTTGTTGGGGTACATTTAGCTTATGAGTTTGCCGACTTTTCCTAATTACAGCATCATTATGCATTTCAAATAAATTTATGTGTTTATGTACAAAGATACAAATTTCAAATATATATATGGCTGGCAGAGGCAATATTTTAAACTTTTTTAATAAAGGAACACAGCTATCTAACGGGTGTGCTTTATTTATCACCCACATACATTTCTTTTGGGCTCGAAATGCCTTGATAATATCAACGGAATTGCCCCATATTATAATCCCATAGCGCAGAATTGAGGAAACGTAACCATGGTATGCATATAAGGCTGCATCGATACCAGCCACGCGGGTTATTCTGCTGAGCACGTACACAAACCTTTGTATCTTAGCACACAATTCATCAATGTGCGCTTTCCAATTACAATTTTTGTCAATTGTTATGCCGAAGAATTTAGCAGTTTCAACTTCCTCAATGGTATCATTTGTGTATCTGACTTGTAATTGTGGACGTTTGCTGTTATAAGGTTGAAATTTTATCATCTTTGTTTTTTTTTAAATTGACGTGTAAATTATTATCTTGTAACCATCGTATTATGTTATTTAATGTTTTGTTTATTTCGTTCTGGAATTCATCAACATTGTTACCTGTAGATTTAATATTAAGGGTGATATCGTCGGCATATAGTATGCAGTCATGTGTGGTGACGTTGGGCAAGTCGTTAATATATAGCAGGTACAAAAACGGGCCTAATATGCTGCCTTGAGGGACACCATTGGTATTTCGGCGGTAATTTTAATTAAAATATAAATACTTAAGTTACTCGTAACCGGATAAAGTATATGAAATAAAACGACGTATTCCCAGAGACGAGTGGCAAAGACTGACAATCTTTTATTTCTTACTATGGAAGTAAACACACAATTTAAAATACATGTCTATATGTCTAGTGACAATAAAAGACAGATGGCCAGTACGATACATGGCCAGTGCTAATACATACTGTGTAGATATTAAACCTTCAACACCCCCACTATATCTAACAATATGTATATACACAATTATTACAATCTTTGAAATACCTATCTAATATATCCAAAAACTGATAATGTTTCATAACACATAAAGCCTTTCTGAATACATCAGCTGGCATCTCAGCTGTAGGCAAATACTTCACATTTACAATTGTATTTACTACATATTCTATAGCAAAGTAAAATATCTCAATAGACGCTTTACATTGCACAATGGTCTCTAGAATAGCAATTGTAAAAGTAATTAAAAAATCTAACTGCATAAGTACTATCAGGCCTGGTTAGAACTGCTAAGTACATTAGACAACCAATAGCTTGATATGGGAATTTTCCAACATAGTTTTCCCCCCTACATACATGCAAGTTAATTTTTGTAACACCTGATCAATATAATCAGACTGGTTCAATGTGATAGATTTCTCAGATTTATTAACACATTGACACCAATGACTTTCTTAAGTTTGAAATACTGACTAATACATTTTTCAAATATTCTGTTTCTTTACAACCATTTGAAAAAATAAAAATCTCTACATAAAAAATTCTAACTTTTGTATACATACATGGATCTATCTTAGATCTCCCTATAACTAATATTTGACAAATATAGTAACTAAACATACATGGAACCGAACTTTGTTAACACTGTCATATTTTTACAAAGCACTCACACTGCACAACCCTACCATCTTGTGGACTATCACATAATTCCCATGCATCATTTTCTTTTAACTTTTCTTCTTCTTGCATGGCCAACGTCCACTGTTTCTTTTCTGGTTCGTTGCAGTGTCAAACCTGCCTCATCTTCATAGGTTTCAGCGCTTGTACTTGTACAAAGATTCAACATACCATATCTCTCTGGTGGTTTCCGTGTTCGTCTGGGTCTGTCCATGAAAGCTTCATTTTCACACTGAAGTATACTCTCTGAGTCTTCATAGTCATTTTCACTGTTGGAGTTATCTTCAAGACTAGATATAGATTCCAAACTTGTTACCTTCTGGACTTGTTGTTTATCTTCAAGACTAGATGTTGATTCAACCTTCTGGGCTTGTCCTGGTCCTGGTTTAACCTTTTGGAGAACTTTGGAGAATGAAGGTATGGTAGGTATAATAATATTCTTGACTCCAGGATTCAGAATAATTTATTTATAATTTAGTGCTGTTTATATACAAAATGTACAACTAGGCTGAGCCAATCCAAATGCAGATAAATAGAAATGTAAAATGTTCAAAACAATCAACCAATTAATTTAGAGTACAATCGGCCAATAATATTTGAGTTGAGTTTACGTAAGTAATCCGCCAGGTGGTACATACGTCGCGCGAGCGTTTTCCCGCGCAAACGGGAACATACTTATACTGGTGGCATAAGCGCGGCGGCTCCATTTGCCGGTCACTCGTCGAGCGAAGATGTCGTGCGTTCGCGCGTCAGCGGGCACGGCGTGCGTCGACGTAATAATATTTGCAGAGCGAAGATTTCTTGAAGTCGTCAGCGTGTGTATCTTCGAATTCGCAAGAGAACTCTTCTTGTTTCTATTTAACGTTGCAAAAGTCTATAAAACTGTTCTTTTCAGAACAACAACAAAAGTCCTTGAACAGTCCTTGTCAGGACTATTATCACTGTTTCTATTTAAGCACTTAAGTCCTTTTCAGGGCTGTGTGTATCCATGTTTCTATTTACATATCACAAAAGTCACTGTAGGGACTGCTAGGTATAGGATAGCTACAGTACTCCCCTTCAAGCGAAGCGTACCGGCAGCTTGATGGTGCGACCAGAACGTGTTGTTTTGATGTCCGTTTGCGGCGGCGGCGTCGGCGTCGTAGAGTTCGCCGGCGCAGGTACTTGTTGTTTGGTAAGGTTATAATGCGGTAAGGTAACTTCGGTATCCTTGGTAACGGTAAGGTTATTGGTTTTCTGGGTAATGGTAATGTTGCTTGAAGGTAATGTGTTGTTATGGTTTGCTGGTACATTATCACTATCTTCCAATACGACGTAAGCAGGTTTCAGTCGATCGATTGAAATGTTTGCTTGTCGGTCCGGTAATTGTACACAATACACTTTGTTTGTTCGTCTTATAACCTTGTAGGGTCCTTCGTAGGGTGTCTGTAGTGGCTTACGAACTGAATCTACTCGAACGAACACGTGACTGCAATTGAGTAGGTCCTTATGCACGAAAATATTTCTATTATTATTATGATGCTCGGTGAATGCTTTAGGTTTGTTGCTATGAATGATTTCACGTAGCTTCTCGACGTAGGTATAATCCATAGCTGTAGGTAAGTATGCGTTTGATGTGAAAAAGTCTCCTGGTAGGCGTAAAATGCATCCGTAGGTTAATTCAGCGGGACTCACGCCGGTGTCAGTGCGCAGAGCGGCGCGTAATCCCAATAATATTGTAGGTATTTCGTCGATCCACGAGCGCGTTTCGGTGAGCTTTGCGCGTAATGCATTTTTGAGTGAGCGATGCCAACGTTCGATGATTCCATTGCTTTGCGGTTGGTAAGGAGTAGTTCGATTTTTCTTGATACCCATTAGTTTCATGAGGTTTTGAAATAGTTGGCTCTCGAACTGTCGACTTTGATCTGATGTAAGTGTAGCCGGGCATCCGAAGCGAGATATCCAATGTTGAAAAACGGTCAATCATAGTTACGAGATATCGATGACCTTGAACAGTTGTAGGTAGCGGTCCAACGATGTCTATGTGTACGTGTTGAAAACGATCGGTTGGCGGGAAAGATGCGATGCTTGAATGGGTGTGACGATGTATCTTGCTTTTCTGACATTCAATACAGGTTCGCGTCCAGCGGCTGATATCTGCATTCATTGAAGGCCAGAAGTATTTCTGTGTTGTGAGCTTGCGAGTTGTACGGGTACCAGGATGACTTATGTTGTGAACATTGTTGAAAACTTCTTTTCTGTATGGCTCGGGGATGTATGGGCGAATATGTGACGTAGATGTTTCGCAATATAGTTCGATGTCAGTATTAGGTATTGTTATTTTCTTGAGCGCGAGGTGATCGTCGCGTAGTAATTGTTGTATAGTGCTGTCTCTTTCTTGCGCTGTTGCTATGTCGTTGTAGTTGATAGCGGACGAGTTTTGTGATAGCGTTGAGTCGCCGATAGTCTCCGCAGACTCGAATGTCACCATTCTTCTTCGGGACGATGTGAAGCGGTGATGACCATGGACTCTTGCTTGGCCTGCATAACCCTTGTTCAATCATATTTTCAAACTCTTTCTTCACAATTTCATATCGGTGCGGTGGTATGGGGCGAGCGCGGCTATTTATTGGTGGGCCTTCTGTTTCAATGTAGTGTTGCACGTTGATAGAAGAGCTTAACTGCATTGAAGTGAGACGTGTGATGCCGGGATATTGCGCTAAAATGTCGTGATACGACTGTGACTTGTCGATGGTGTACACTGTAGGCATGTTTGAAATGCGAACTGGGGCGTTGACCTTGAGATTCGTGACGCCGTCGATCAATCTCTTGTTTTTCAAATCGACGATAAGTTGGTGATCTTTGAGAAAGTCAGCGCCGAGTATAGGTCTTGAAACGTTGGCGACAATGAACTTCCATTTGTATGGGCGTCGTAGGTTGAAGTCGAGCGTTAATGTTTTCTCACCGTACGTAGCTATAGTTGTGTTGTTAGCCGCATATAGTTGGAACGATAGTGGCGTTGCGACTTGTCCTTTCTTTCTAGGTAGTACGGATATGTTCGCACCCGTGTCGACCAGGAAAGATATGTTGGAGTTACGATCGGTTATGTATAGGCGGTGTGAGTTTTCGTGAACGCCAGAGTCCGCCTCCGCTAACGTTCGGCCTAGTTTTCCGACTTCTTATTGAATGTGCAAGGTGACGTGCAGCGTCGAGCTTGTTCTTTGAAACGTCGATGATAATAGCAGAAAGGTGATGGTGATGAGTCTCGACTGCGTTGTTGCGATGGACTTCGGTTGTAATACGGGTAGCGGTTTCGGCGGTAACCGTTGTATTGGCTGTGCGGTGGTCTTGATTTCAATTCGGCTATTTCTAATGATAACTTGCGTAGTTCGGTGACAAGGAATTGTAGGTCGGCTGTTTGAGTTGGGGGTGATGTCCGTGAGGTTATCGTTTGGACGGCTGAGATGTGAGGTGCAGCTGGTGGCGTCTGTTCCATCATTTTATCGGCGAGTAACGCTAACTCTTCTAATGACGACTTAGTTGCGAAGGTCTCGCTGACGGCAAGCACGGAGCGGATGTGTGGTGGAAGATGGTTGGTCCACATGAGTCGTAGCGTACTGTCTGGAACTTTGTCTGTAGCGAGGTTTCTCATACGCCGGAGTAGTTGGGTCGGCTTCTGATCGCCGAGTTCCATCTCTGACAGCAGTTTCTGGAACTGGTGGCTGTCGGACTCCTCATAGGCAGATATGAGACGCTCTTTTATCGCCTTGTACTGGTCTTGCTCTGGTGGGTTGTATAGAAGGTCGGTGATCTGCTCGATGTCTTGGCGTTCCAGCTGTGCGATTACCATCTGAGCGAGCTGGGCTTGGCTTTTCTTCAGGTCGTTGGTGGCGGCTTCGAAACTGATAAACCACAGACGTGGTCGATCACGCCAGAATGGTGGGATACGCATGGTTAGCGATATGCCACCAATTTCAGTGACGGTGTTGATGGATGTAGAGTTGAATGAGCTGGCCGGGATAGAATTTTCTTGTTGAGACGTGACTGAAACTGTAGAGACTTGTGGAGCAGGGATTCGTTGACTATGCTGGTACTATGGTTGAATGAAGAATATTGCGGTGTTTCGGTGGCTTGATGGGCAGAGCTTAGTCGTTCTTGATTTGTACTTCTTGTATTCCGGAGAGGGTCACCACTTTGGAGAACTTTGGAGAATGAAG
This sequence comes from Euclidia mi, assembly GCA_944739405.2. Taxonomy (NCBI): domain Eukaryota; kingdom Metazoa; phylum Arthropoda; class Insecta; order Lepidoptera; family Erebidae; genus Euclidia; species Euclidia mi. The sequence continues at coordinate 22,188,593 of OX123191.2, read as the reverse complement.
GTATGGTAGGTATAATAATATTCTTGACTCCAGGATTCAGAATAATTTATTTATAATTTAGTGCTGTTTATATACAAAATGTACAACTAGGCTGAGCCAATCCAAATGCAGATAAATAGAAATGTAAAATGTTCAAAACAATCAACCAATTAATTTAGAGTACAATCGGCCAATAATATTTGAGTTGAGTTTACGTAAGTAATCCGCCAGGTGGTTCATACGTCGCGCGAGCATTTTCCCGCGCAAACGGGAACATACTTATACTGGTGGCATAAGCGCGGCGGCTCCCGCGGCTCCATTTGCCGGTCACTCGTCGAGCGAAGATGTCGTGCGTTCGCGCGTCAGCGGGCACGGCGTGCGTCGACGTAATAATATTTGCAGAGCGAAGATTTCTTGAAATCGTCAGCGTGTGTATCTTCGAGTTCGCAAGAGAACTCTTCTTGTTTCTATTTAACGTTGCAAAAGTCTATAAAACTGTTCTTTTCAGAACAACAACAAAAGTCCTTGAACAGTCCTTGTCAGGACTATTATCACTGTTTCTATTTAAGCACTTAAGTCCTTTTCAGGGCTGTGTGTATCCATGTTTCTATTTACATATCACAAAAGTCACTGTAGGGACTGCTAGATATAGGATAGCTACAACCTCATCCCCCACTGAAGCAACATTCTGGTCTTGTACTAGAATCGTACATTCAGAATTTATTTGTGGTTCAATAATAACCACATCCCTTAATGTAAACACAGTCCTTGATTCTGGATTATAGACTCTGTATACTTTTATATTATCTGGATATCCTGTAAGAATACATTTTACAGATTTCTTTTACCATTTTGTATGCTTTTGTTTAGCAACATGTAGCATGACAGTGCTACCGAATATTCTGATATCACTGATATCTGGTTTCGTGCCAGTCCATAATTCATATGGCGTTCTATTATCCAACGCAGCAGCCACAGTTCTATTCTGCAGATACACTACTGCCGTATTGGTGGCCTCACCCCAAAACTCTTTTCCCAGGTTTGCATCAAACAGTAGACATTTCGCTTTTTCTACGACCGTGCGATTGTATCTTTCGCACAAACCATTTTGTTCCGGGCTGTATGGGTTGCTTTTCTGGTGGATAATACCAGCACTATTTTGGTAATCTCCAAATTCCTTATTGCAATACTCTAAACCATTATCGCTTCTTATCACTTTAATTGTTCTATTTGGTTGATTTTTCACCTGTGCTTTGAAGTTCTTGAACACCTTCAGAGCTTCATTCTTGTGCTTTAGAAAATAAACAAATGTAAAGCGACTATAGTCATCGACAAATAACAAGAAATACCTTGCTCCTCCTATCGATGTAGTCTCCATAGGGCCACAAATATCTGTGTGCACTAAATCTAGCAAGTTACTCCTTCTCTGACCACTGCCTTTAAATGGTAAGCGACACTGTTTACCATTTAAAGGCAGTGGTATAAGCCTTGCTTATATCTATTTTCTCATCAAATGACATTCCCAAGACAGCATTTTTCATTTTATTTAAATATTCCTTGTTGACATGTCCTAATCTAAGATGCCATGTTACTCCTGATACAGCTGATGCAGCCAAATACTCCTGAGATATCAAGTTTACCTTGTATACTCCATTGACTAATACTGCTGTAGCGACTAACTGTTTCTTTTTGTCGTAAACATAACAGCCTTTTTCTGTAAAAGACACACTATTTCCTTATTTAATTAATTGACTAGTTAGTAGTCAGAGATGGTATACAGCGTACGTCTTCTACCACGATGTCGTACTCGCAATCATCAGTTGTAGTAGTTATTTTAACATTGCCAGAACATAATACTGTCAACTTCTCGCTATTAGCTACGACGATTTCTTTGTTTTGTTCGTATTTGGCATTCATTACCCAACCTTCATTAGCTGTTAGGTGTACACTTGCCCCGGAGTCAATATACCACTCATTTTTGTTGAAATTCGCACTTAAAAATACAGCACTGAATGCGTTTGATTGCACTCTTTCAGTATTTTTCTTCTGTGCAAAATTATTTTCATTCATGCACTGACTTTTGTAATGGCCGATTTGTTTACACCGGTAGCATTTCACTGCCGTGTTTGACTTTGACAGAACAGTACTGTCAACATTATACTTTTTCTTGGTCATAGACAAATTCTTTTTTTTTGCTTTGCATGACTAATAAAAGCACCGTTCATTTCGCTTTCGTATTCTACTGACTCCATATCTAAAAGATTCGTTTTAATATTGTCTGCCGTAATGGAAATTCCTGAATGTTCTATTGCCATGATCATTGGTGCAAAACGATCAGGCAATCCAGCCAACAACAATGACCCTGTCCACTGATCATTTATTTCAAATCCTGTTCCGCTTAGTTTTTGCGCTGTATCAATAATCTGCGTCACATATGACGTCATTGAAGTGCAGTTTTCTCGCCGGATTGAAATTAAATTTCTTAATAGACTTATTCTTCTTGAAAATCCACTATCGTCAAATAGTTGCTGTAACTTATGCCATAATTCTTTTGACGATTTTACATTTTTTACGTGGACATACAATGACGGGTCGATAGTCATTATCAATTTTGCTTTCGTTTTTTCGTCATCAGCGCTTGAAATTTCTTTATCTGGTTCTGCCTTTATGCAATGTTTCATGCCTTCCAGAACCAAGAAATTTTCTGCTGCGAAACACCACTCCGAATAATTATCGCGTCCCTTTAGTTTCGGCACATTTACTAGGTAGTTGCTAGCCATTTTGTCGAACTGATATACTGGAACTTACTGCGATACTTAAAATTACATCTAAATCGCACTGAATACTGTCTTTTAACACTTGCAAAATGCAAAATTCTTGCTAAAACGACTCAATAGCGATTTTATGAGCTCTCTGGGCCCATAACCTGAAATAAAACGACGTATTCCCAGAGACGAGTGGCAAAGACTGACAATCTTTTATTTCCTACTATGGAAGTAAACACACAATTTAAAATACATGTCTATATGTCTAGTGACAATAAAAGACAGATGGCCAGTACGATACATGGCCAGTGCTAATACATACTGTGTAGATATTAAACCTTCAACAGTATAAATTATTAGTAGTTTTACTTGAAAGAGTAACAGACATCTATACATTAGTCTTTATAATCCTTCGCATTTATAATAGTACTATTACCTCTATCCAGATTGATCAAAGAAAATAAATAAATTTTCAAATTTAGCTTAAGTTTAGTTTAGTTGTGAACGATAAAACATACAAACATGCATAGACTCACGCCTGTTTCCCGAAGGGGTAGGCAGAGACTACGGAACGCCATTTGCAACGATCCTGACATATCTCTCTTGCTTCATTCACTTCCATCAGATTCCTCATGCATGCTCTTCTGTTCAGGGTATTTCTCACCTGTCCTGTTTTTAGGATGTCTCCAATCTGGTCAAAAAACGTCCGCCTAGGTCTTCCCCTTCGTCCTGTCCCTTCCACACTTGCCTTATATATCTGCTTGGTCATTCTTTCGTCATCTATCCTCTCCACGTGCCCAAACCATCTTAGCATACCTTTCTCGATGCTTGTCACTACATCTTCTTTTACCCCACAACACTCTCTTATCGCACAATTCTTTACTCTGTCAGTCAGAGAGACACCACACATACTTCTCAGTGCTCTCATTTCTACAGCATTTATTCTACTTTCATGACTCTTCTGCCATACCCAACTATCACTACCCTACATAAGAGTAGGTACTAGCACCCCTCTATGCACAGCCAACGTGCCTTTTTTGATACGTTTTGGCTATTCATAAACGCCTTCAGAGCTCCAATAACTCTATAACCTGCATTAACTCTTCTTTCAATATCTTTTACATTCTTACCATCTCTTGTAAACAGCGTACCTAAATATACAAACTCATTCACTTGCTCCACTCGCTGTCCATCGATCATAACATTACAAGCCGTAACGCATTCCTCCTTTTCAAAAACCATAACTTTCGTTTTACTTACATTCACTTTCATTCCTTTCTCTCTAACGCACCATGCATGATTGTTACCATCTCCTGCAACTCCTCCGCTGAAGACGCAAGTATAACCTGATCATCAGCATAAAGGAGGCATTTGACAAGTAACTCATTCATCCTTTATCTACAATCACTATTTTTCAAGTCTTGCAAACAACTGTCCATGAAGAGGTTGAACAGCCATGGTGATGCTACACATCCCTATCTAACACCTGTGTTGATGGTAAACCAGTCAGTGTATGCCCCGTTTAATAGAAATAGAATAGTATCCCCCTTCTAATATACCCCCGTAGAATCCTCATAAAGGGATTTCAGAGCTCGAATGAGGCTGCTGTTCACCCCATACATCGACAGTACCGACCACATTTCATTCCTCACCACTTTATCGTAAGCCTTTTCCAAATCCACGAATACGCAGTAGACCTTTCGACCTTTGGCCAAAAATTTCTCGGCTATGCATCGCAAGGAATAGACTTGATCCGTACACCCCATACCCTTTCGGAATCCCGCTTGTACATTCCATATTTTCTTGTCGGTTACTTTCATAACTCTTTCAATCAGTACCTTCGCATACAATTTGCCAACAATGCTGAGAAGTTTCATGCCTCTATAGTTTTTGCAGTCTTGTTGCGAGCCTTTTCCTTTATAAAGAGGCACAACTACTGCTGTGGCCCAGTCATCAGGTACTCGGCCGGTGCTCCAGCACAAGTTGAATAAACGCTGCAGCTGACTAACTATGATGCCCTGTCCAGCCTTCAGCATTCCGACTGTAATCCTGTCATAGAAGCCTTACGCTTACCTAATTTCATACTAGCCAGTGCTTTCAAAATCTCATCCACGCCAATATCGCTTTCATCATTGCTATCATTACCATTCATTTCACCTGTTGATGTCTCTGTCGTCGTTCTTTCAATAAACGATAAAAGCATCAACGATATCGTTATAGCTATCTATCTACCTACTTTATAGCACTCGTAGTGAGACTTGGCTTAGAGTGCGTTATTGATCGGCAAAATTAAGCACTGCTTGCACAGGTCATCACTTGGATGGGTGATTACATGTGTCATTCATATCAGAGCACTACCGTGTTTCGGTAAAGCTGTAACTCCCAGTTCTTTCAACAAGAATATTAGACCATTTTGGAGGCCTTTAGGCTGTCTGAGAACTCCGCCACCAGAGTTGGTTAGACTGACATGAAAATGAAAAAAAAGGTTGGTAGTTACCGGTAGAATAGGACAGGTAGAAAATCCGGCGTTTCTCACAACTGCGCCAATAAATCCATCTTTAAATACCATGTTGCACAGCTTGTAATGTAATTCCACGAAAGACCTTCTGTATTCATTATGAAGGTACTCGTAAGTGTATATTGCAACCTGCAATACAATTGTAAGATTGATGCATAAGTTACATTGCACAGCCATAATTACGAAATGTCTGAATCTATGAGTCCAATATAACTAGTTCAAAATATAATATCATCTATATAAACGAAATAAGTAAAACACAATCTCTACACGCTGATTTTTTATTGGTTTAGGAAAAAACCTCACATTGGGAAAAATATCTGCTATTCATATTCAAAATCAAAATTTACCTACCACGTAAAATAAAAAAGTTATAAAAGTCAGTAACTCTAATGGCGATTTGGACTTTCATTTTTTTGCTTCAATGTGCAAATAGATATATCATACTCATCCTTCTCCTTCTGTGGCGGACAGGGGGGGTAAGTGTGTGACTCTTCAATTGTCTACAGATGTAACGTGTGAATGGGTAACCCTCCGATTAAACCACCGGGGTGTTTGCCGACGCAGCCACGCAAATCACGTATGACTTACTTTGCCGAGACGCCGCTCAGTCGACTGCCCTAGTTCTGAGTCACAGAGTAGTATTTCATCATCCTTATCAGCCCTGTGTAAAAACTGTCCCCGTGCTGGGCACGGGCCTCTTCTCATTATGAGAAGGGTAAGGCTAATTGTCTTTCGAGAACAATATGAAGAACTCTCAGACATGCAGGTTTCCTCACGATGTTTTTCCTGTCACCGTTTAGTAAGCGATAATAAACAATACATACACACATAACTTCGAAAAGTCATAAGTGCGTATTGTAGATGCAAAGCCAAGATCCTCGGTTTCTCCAATAGGCTATGGCTACTTGTAGCATTTAAACTTTTAAATAAATTAGGTACTTACCGACATATTATTATCAAGGGGTAATTTATTTTCAAATTCAAGATTGACTACATAGTCACCTTTTCTGGTGTATCGTCTAGTATTGAAAATAATGTATTCAATGTACTGTTTGTCGAAGTACGCTACAGTGGTAGCTCCTGGTATAAGCTTTAACATTCTGAGACACTGTAAAAAATAAAATTTAAAGTCATATGTTTTTATAATCTATTTATATTACTAACTAGTTCTCTTTTATTCTTGGTTGGATTTGGATCTCGAATGGATTTGAATTTTAAGATTCCACCGTTAAAGGATATTTTTTTTGTAAATTCTTCCCATTTAGTTACTAGTTTTAGTGTGTATCGTCATTAAACAGATTGATTTAACACTTTGATATTTTTCAGATACACCGCGAAGACATGAAATGAAATCATATTGCAACATTATAAAGAAATAGATTTGAACTATAAACAAAATAAATTCATACTAACATCAGATTTTTCAAATATTACAACAATTAAGATCAAGAAAAGAAGTGACAATATATGCATGATGACTGAATCCAATGTAACTGACTATTTTTAAACCTGATTTACTTTATAAAGCAACAGTTATCCTAAATAATTTAATATCAATTACATTCGCATTTTAAACATAATCGCTTTGCTCCAATTTACATAATTGCGATATTCTATATATTATTTTTTTTGCATTATATTTATGTTATAATTTTATGCCTAAAATGTAATAGGTAACCTAGCAATCACTTCCTAGAACTTCTCAATACGCTTTTAGTCACATTGTAATCATAACGATAATGAGAGATTTGAAAAATCTTTCAGTGATCTATGTTTCCTTCTGACGCATCTTGCATCAAATCATAATTTATTTGTGGAACATAGGTATCAAAGATATATTTCTTTGCATCAGGAGTTCGAAGCAAAATATTTGTATTAATTTAGTCCAAATTTATTTCACTTGGTAGTACAGTAGCCTTGCTAGTTTCAGCATGATTGGCCAGCTCGACCCTCAAGTACTATCATCACACTGAATATCAACGTAAAGTAACAGTATCTTCGTTGCTGGGTTTCTTTCGGCGAGTGAGTGTGTCGGAGGCGATATGGACGGTCCATACATATCTCCTTCTGCATCAACCCGCTCCTCCTACTATTCATTTTTGCATAATCGCGATAGGTTCACACAAAGAGAAAGAAATCTTAATATATAAAATCCTTGCGTTACTGACTGACTGACAGACACGCTACAGCCGAAATTATTAGGCGCAGGAAGCTGAAATTTGGCATGTATTTTCCTTGGAGACCGTAGGGGTGCAGTAAGAAGGGATTTCCCGAAATTCCCACGGGATCGGCCAAACCGGATAAATTTAAAAAAACATGCAGGAGTAGCTGCTGGCGTCCTCTAGTATTCCATAAAACTACTCAGATTTTGTGTGACTGCAATTGTAGTAACAACAAATAAATCGATTATTCTGCTTTGAAGATAATCCCCAATAGAGAATAAGCCTTTAGTGTGCTGCAGTATGTAGACTAAGTGTGTGTTCGGGATTGTGAGTATGAGATAAATGAGAGGCCAATCGTCAGAAATTGGTTTCAGAGAAATTACAACAGTCACAACTTAAAGTAACGAGGTCTATATGACGACTGCCTCATAATAGTCATGTAAAATTTCTGACTGATATGTGTCTTGTGTCATACGTGAAGCAATGGTCTCTATTTATATAGACTGTGTATATCGACAACAGCACCATAGTAAAATAATAATACAAATCGTCCAAAATCTTGCACAAACACACACATAAAGCCGTCATAATCGCCACAGTAATTTAGGAGGAGTTCAATGAAATACACACCTACAAAAAAAAGATGCTTCATGATAAATTATGTATTCTGTATAAATAAATAAATGCCTAAATATTTCCGCTTTACATTACATAGTAGTTATAGTATTCAACTAAATCGATGGTATTTATTTAAAAATACTACCACTGTTAAACACCGTATCTAAATACCATCATGAACATAAATACATGTTATTACTATTATAATATTGTGATAACTATTAGCGATTACCATGGATATGAATAATACAAGTAAATAATTTGATGTGACAGTAAGCGGTTCATACTTACGCCCTTTTTTTTGATACCAAACACGTAATGATTATCTAAGTTCATTTTTTTTTGAGGTTGGAATCTGAGGTATTAATTCCGTAATGAGTAATTTAGATAAAACAAATATAGCCTCTGTCACCCGCGCTATTATTGCAAATCTTTTGAAACCCCACTCATTAAAATTGGTACAGTAGTTTAGGCCCTACGGTGGAAAATACATACATACATAGACTGCCTAAAACATTACCCTTCCTTTTGGCTTTGCCGTGGTCGGGAAAAAAAACGATCTATTAGGTTTTCCAGGTCCGGTATAGCAAACAAATACTTTTTTGGAAGAAAAGAAGAACATGCAACTACTCTTTACAAAATACACGTGGGTGACCTGCAAGTAAGTGTAGTGGGTCCCACCCTTCGGTACAGTGTACTTACGTACACTGTACCGACTGTACCGAAGAGCAAGTTTGTACGAAATCTTTCATCCGTCTTCAATTAGATTTATAGAATTTCAGATGCAATACGCTGCTCTTAATATTCTTTTACTTTCCAAGGCAGTGTTTAGTTTATGTGAAACTAAACTAGACCAGTCTCATTTCACAAAACAAGATACGATTCTATCCAAATTCTATAAATTATCGGGGTAAAATACCTACTTAGGAATGTGCCATGACAGACACTTAACACAGAAGACGTACATTTTTAAGTATTCTGAATCATCGTAATACACACATGTATAACACACACATGGTACTACTGAAACCTACATAATATTTACCGGATGATTTCTCTGATAGTCTCGACCCCGACTTGCGTTTCATAAGATTTCTTTGTATAAAACTAACACTTGCGTTTCATAAGATTTCTTTGTATAAAACTAACATATAATTTTGTAATATGAATACATATATTTTTCCGTAAAGAAGTTAAAATAACGATTTTTTTATTAAATTTTCATAATGTATCATATTTTTAATACAGTTGTCACCAACTATTTCTTTTGTACAGGTAAAAATAAACTGCATTGTCTTACAAAAATGTTTAATTGAACTGCATTGAACGTTGAGCTTGAAGCAGTCCTGTTGAAAGATTTTTAACAGTACTTTTTGTATTTCAAGAATTCCGACATTTTGATTTACTTGTGATGTAACATTTTTCTATCCACGTTGCTTATTTTGTTTTATATAGAAGAACAATTCTCCAGTGCACAGCAGTTGATTATCTGGCTCATATTTTGCGTTAAATTCAACTTTACCTTTTGAAAACGGCACAGGGAAGTCAAAATCTGCCGTCAAAGTCATATTTGTGAATGCCATATGCCCCTGAAAAATATGAATAGAATATAGGTCCTTAGGAAAATTACGTGAAAATTCTTGTATACTATTTTATGAACGAAATATTACCGAACTATGGAGTTTGACTAATAAAAAGATCTGACAGCAAATTTTAATTTTGGTTTCGAATAATATTACGGTTATGTTATTAATATAGACTGTCCTATCCACATTAAAAGAAGTAAGTATCTAGAATGTAAACAAAATACTTGCTCGTGACTAACATATGTATATGCTGAAAGCATTGATAATATAAATAAATATTAGTCAGATGCAATCAAAAAACTAATAATAATTATTATGGTAAGTTACATTTTTTCAAAAAGAAGACTGGTTCTAAACAGTCTAACCAATAACCAAATTAATTTTATGTTCGGATGAATAATCTTGCATTAATCGATGTATATGCTCGGTTGATTAATTTTATTTAAGGGGATGTGTACGCTTGTAATAGCCATATTATATATGTATTTGTTGAGTGTTTATGATACCGTTGAATTTGATAAACCTACAGATATCATCATCATTTCAGCTGAAAGATGTCCGGTGCTTGATATAAATGTCTTCTTCAAGGCTCTTCACTCGGACCTATGTATCTAGAGCCATGCGCTCTATTATATAAAACAAGGAAATATATAAACTGACGGACTCATAAACTGCATCAAAGTTCAGGATTACTTTGAAAATGCTTTAAAATGATTTTTTTAATAAGTATGCAAACTTTTTAGATTAAATTATATGGAGAAACTGGCTCTTAAGGTGAACGCAGACTTGGCCGCACCGCAGTCTCCGCAGTCCCCGCACTCATCGCTTTTTGTTAATGGCCTCGCACATCTATCCGCACCGCAGTCTCTGCAGTCGTTCCCGTCGCCACACGCATCACACTTGATTTCTTTCATTCAGTGGGTGTCATCCGCGCTAGCCGCAGCGTCCGCTGCGTGCGGGTCGGCGTTGGTGACGTCATCAGCTGCGGCTTGGGGAGTTCGGTCGTTTCAGGGACTGCGGCGACTGCGACGCGGGTGGGTATGCGAGGTTGCATAGAACTTCATACAAAGAATTCGAATGCGAATACTGCGGCGCGTGCGGTGCGGCCAAGTCTGCGTTCACCTTTAATCTTAAAAAATGCAAAATTTAAAAATAGAACTGCAGTAAAACAAATGAATATAGACGGGAAAAGAAAATTTACTCGTAGTATCAGATTTACGTGTTATTTAAAGCAAGTTTTAAATTGATTCGCATAGATTTTTTATTCTTTTGTCAATTTTATTATTGTTACCAGCAGAATTGTTGGGTTAGTTTTATAACTCATCGAGAGTTTTTGAACCATAATATGGATACTTCGTCCGAACAAGCGGCTTAAATTGTAGCACTGGTGCGGAAGGGCTTGGATCAACGAACGATAGGTAGAAATTTAAATTTAAACCAGTCTACGGTTTCTAGAATATGCAGAAGGTTTGTGGAGACAGGTTCTTACAGAAGGAGACGTGGTACAGGCAGGACTCGTGCAACCACCGGTCGTGATGACCGATTTATTGTTACAACTTCCCTGCGAAATCGTTTCCTCACGTCAGTTAACATCAAAACAGAGCTTAATGAAGTGCGTGGAGTAAATGTAAATGCACGAACAATAAGAAGGTTAAAGGAAGCGAATATCACCTATTTTAGACCAGCAAATGGTCCAAAGATGTCTGTAGCTCACAGACAAGCTCGCTTAAGATTTGCGCGTGATCACCTAAATTTTGTTTTTTTTTTGAAAAATTAGTTAAAATATTTATTTCAAAGTCGTCTATTACTTTGATGCAGTTTATGAGTCCGTTAGTGTATTTACCGGTGGCATAGGGCATTGCGTAGCACCTCTACTTCTCATAATGGGACCAAATATTTTATCCTTGAGTATATCACACATCTTGTAGTGAAATTCAATGAAAGTTCGAGTGTATTGGTTGAATTTTGCATTATGTTGAAACACTGCCATGTGAACCTGGTTTGAAAGTAAAACGTGTTAAAAAATATTATACTATACAAGCTTTAGCCGCAGTCTCAGTCGTATAATTTGCCGTTACTCGGCTGTAGAACAATCTATATGAATCTACACAAACCAAGGACACATCGAAATATCTACAAATAAAATATGAATATCTGCCTAGCTGTTTATAAAGAGTTCAGGGACATACTATTAAATGTACAATATTTATGAAAGAAACCTTTCACTGAAACATAAGGCATCTCCGCTAAAACCTAGAGTATGTATTAGTATACTCATGGTCTGTGAGAATACACATGTATACCAGATGCACTGTAAAGCATGATTAAGCAACTCCTCCATGTTAAAAGTCGGCTAACTAGTTTGATAAGGTGTTAGTTTATGTTTTAGATGTCTTTTGTACATTTGAAGCATTGATTGCCTTCTTTTATCGTCTTTAGGGCGTAATGAGAGATTACATAAAAAATACCGGATCTAACCTATGTCCTGTCAATACCAGTACAAATAAAGAAGAAATCTAAAAACACAGAATAGCTTGAATTAAGAGAAAGATCGCATGATATACTTACCGAAAAATTATTGCCTATTGGAACAAAAGAATCAAATATTATGTTAAACACATATTCGCCTCTTTTGCTGGCTCTTCGCACATTTATTGTGACGTCCGCATAGAATTTGGATTTTTGACATGACACCGCTGTTCGTTCGGGTATTACTGAAATGCTCTAAGTATTTGTTGTACAAGTTGAACAGGTAGTCGAGCCTTGCTGATTTCAGCATGAATGGGCCGGCTCGACCGGGGAAGTACTACTCTCTCACGGAAAATCGACGTAAAGTAACAGTACTTAAACTGTAGCGTTTCGTTCGGTGAGTGAGAGTGCCGAAGGCCCTATCCCCTATTCCTTCTCCCTCATCCCACTCCTCAGCCCACTCCTCATCCTATCCCTTTTCCCATCCCAAAGCAGCAACGCTCTTGTGACTCCTCTGGTGTTGCTTGTGTCCATGGACGGTGGTAATTGCTTACCATCAGGCGATCCGTCTGCTCGTTTGCCACCTATTACTATAAAAAAAATATAACACAAGAAATGAGAAGTTCTCAATCATTTGTTGTCATCAACTTCTAATCATCATGTCAGCCTAGTGACGTCTACCACTGGACATAGGCCTCCCCCAAGGTTCTCCACAGAGACTGATTTTAAGCCGCCCACACCCAACCGCTTCCCACGATTTTAACCAGATCGTCGGTCCACCCCGCGGGAGGCTTACCCTTGCTGCGTCATCCGGTACGTGGTCGCCACTCCAGAAAGTGACTGCCCCAATGGCCGTCTGTTCTTCGCGCTATGTGCCCAGCGATTTGGAGACCTATGTCAGTGACTTTGGTTCTCCTACGGATCTCCTCATTTCTGATTCGATCTCACAGGGAAACTCCGAGCATAGCTCTCTTCATCGCCCTCTGAATGACCCTGAGCTTTCGGATAAGGTCCCATAGTTAGAGACCTCGTCTCAGCGCCATAGATCATCACTGGCAACACACACTGGTCAAAGACTTTCGTCTTGAGACTTTAACTCTAAACTTTAGCTTACCCTTATGGCAGAGTGTTAACAATGTAATTAGAAATATACAACCAACCAAAATGCATCTATACATTTATTTCTACACCAAAATAATAAAGTCAATATTTATTACAAAAAAAATAAGAAATGAAGATATTAATATTGTACTTACACTTATGGATGGCACGTAAAAAAATAAAACGAATATTGAAATGGTTGTACGCACAAACATTTTCAACCAGTGTTACAAATCAATTAAAGTTTCTACTTATGGCAAAATCGTCAGATTGATATCAATATTATACCTAAATGATTATTTAGCAGTGTAGTTTAAATTACACATTTATCCTAATTGCGGCCGTATATTTTTTTAATTGAAAGGAAGTTATTAGCCTTGGTATGGACATGTTATGAGAAGAAATAATCTGTAAGCTCGTAATGAATATATAGGCTTAATGGACGAAAAGGAAGATGGAGGCCAAAGAAAAGTTGGATAGACTGTGTCGGGATGGATATGAATTAGAAAGAGTAAATTATCGGGTGACGGGTGATGCGTGACAGAAAAGTGCGGAAGAGAAGGACATACTGCACCGACCCTAAATATATTGGGACCAAGGCAAGACCATGGTGTGCTCGTATATTTGTACTATCATTGTCTTACTATGAGTGTTTTAATATTACTGATTCTTATAGTATTGTAGTTTCCATCCAGTTTTTCCTGCTATTTTTGGTATTTCATCATTTCATCGGCAATGCGCTCTTTATTTCCAAGGCCTTGTTGTTACATCAGAAGAGCGGGCAAAATGTCCTTCTTATTTACAAATCAAGTACTGAGCATGAAATATTGCCTTCATTACTTTTGTTATTTTTGTCTGATCTTACTTTTATATCTTTTTTTAGTGTGAAATCAAGACCTCATCATACCCTGCCCAGATATAAACGTATTTCAGACATCGTGATTTTTCTTTGAAGATCCTGTTTTTGTCACCACTCAAGATGTGCAGTACACATCAACAAATAAATGTGCAACGCTTGCAAAGGTCACCACTTGATACGAGTAAGACGAACAGTGACATTCACTTAAAAACACAAGCGTGCTTAAATAGCATACAGGAAGCCATCAGCTTCGGTTGTGATCCCACATGCATTTATTATTTTTATGTTAAAGTCGGCAAATAAGCAGAGGGATCTCCTGATGGTAAGCGATTACTGCCGCCCGTGGACGCTCGTGATACCAAAGGAGTAACAAGTTTATAACTTATTCAGTTGCTGCATAGTTTTTAACAATGAGCTTTTCGTTTTTTTCTTATAACATTTTTCTCGTTTATGTTTAGTTTTGAGACAATGTTTTTGCCAGGATCATATTTAATGGCAGACTTTGGTGTGAGTGGTAAACAAATTTGGATAAGCTCGAGAAATGGATACCGTAGGAGTTAAGCGAAACACACTAACATACACGCAGTATGTGCCTTACTTGTTAAACCGTCATGATGACGAGGGAATTTTGAATCATGTTGAAGCTTGTGACAGTTTTTTTTCCTGTACAGCAATTGAAAACGCTCATTGTAAAGTTTGAATTTAAGACTACCGGTGAAATCCTATTCTAGCAAAAGTTGACACAGGAAAATTATTCATAAGTGTTTTGTGGACCAGTGCTTGTCTCATACACCTCAAGATCCTAAGATCTAGCCTGACAATTAGGGTAGATCTGCATTGTGAAAACATTTCAAAACATGATGGGAAATCTAGCCGTTAAACATGATGGGAAATCCAGCCGTTAAACAGACGACACTGGTTAATCATCCGATCGCTCGACTGCTTCAAGACAACGTGTGACCCCATACTTCACGAATGATGGTCTTTTAGTTATAATAGATGGGATTGGATTGTCGCCGACACAAACTAATAATAATAATAATAAATAAATAAATACATAAATAAATAAAATAAATAAATAATAAATCATCATTTTAAGATTATAAACACAAATGAAGGAAATAATTATTCCGTGTGGTGACGGATTAAGAATACGGAATGTCACCACCCCATATCATCCCATGGGTGTCGTGAGAGCATATTATGCAGAGAACAGCACTGTAAGAGAAGGAAAGCTTGATACAATCCCTATACCAACCCGTTTGGACAGCGTGGTATAGTAGGCCAATTCCTCCTTTCAAAGGAGAAGCCCAGTCCAACAGCGGACTGTTAAAGGCTGATGATGAATTTAATTCCGCTGCAGATCAACAATTTATTTTAATTTTCAACATAAAATGCTAATTGCATAATAATTAGGTCATCCTCCTAGCGCTGTCCCAGTTAAGTAAGTAAGTTAATCATTTATTGACACACCAAATTTTATTAAATAGTCCCGATTTGACTGAATTAGCTTTTCCACGAAGCTACTATCTGTCTGACTTTCGCAACCCAAAGGAGCTATATTCAATGGTTTAGACTTGTATCAGTTTATACAGGTATTGACTAGTTTAAAAGACTTTCAAAGATGTTCACGACAAAAAATAAAACTGCTTGCCTTAAACATTTTATTCCATACTTTATAATAATACCCACAACCCACAACGCAATACAGAAATTAATCAAAATTTTATTATCTTCCTTTTTTATTGTCACTAGTCACTTCTCGCTGCTTGAATGTCAAAACCAAGTCGCCTTTCGCTATAAGTTTGCCCGTTGATGCCAGTTTTGCAACAAGTTCACCTTTGCCTTTTTCAAAAGGAAAAATATTAGGAAATTCTTGGTCGAAAGACATATTATGCATTTTGTAGCTTCCCTGAAATGAATTATTTTTTAAATATATTAAACTACGATGATTTTTGTAGCGGTTTATTAGATACTAAAAACATCTTGAGACCTATTTTCAAATAATATTTTAGTTACACACGGTTATCTGATTTTAAACTAAGCAGCTTGTAGTAAAGCAACCAGCAACATACATACATACATACATACATACAAAGGCTCACGCCTGTTTCCCGGAGGGGAAGGCAGAGACTACGGAACGCCATTTGCAACGATCCTGACATATCTCTCTTGCTTCATTCACTCCCATCAGATTCCTCATGCATGCTCTTCTGTTCAGGGTACTTCTCACCTGTCCTGTTTTTAGGATGTCTCCAATCTGGTCAGAGAACGTCCGCCTAGGTCTTCCCCTTCGTGCTGTCCCTTCCACACTTGCCTTATATATCTGCTTGGTCAGTCTTTCGTCATCCATCCTCTCCACGTGCCCAAACCATCTTGGCATACCTTTCTCGATGCTTGTCACTAAATCTTCTTTTACCCCACAACACTCTCTTATCACACAATTCTTTATTCTGTCAGTCAGAGAAACACCACACATACTTCTCAGTGCTCTCATTTCTACAGCATTTATTCTACTTTCATGACTCTTCTGCCATACCCAACTATCACTACCATACATAGGAGAGTAGGTACTAACACCCCTCTATGCACAGCCAAACGTGCCTTTTTAGACACGTTTTGGCTATTCATAAACGCCTTCAGAGCTCCATTCACTCTATTACCTGCATTAACTCTTCTTTCAATATCTTCTACATTATTACCATCTCTTGTAAACAGGGTACCTACCAGCAACATAATAATATAAACATATTTCATCATCATCATATTAAAGTACCCTTCCAGTTCTGTGATCCATCAACTGTATCAATGATAGTTATGGAAATTTTGTTTCATCGTACTGTATTAAGCATTGAAAATATTACTTTACTGCCATAACTTTCATTTATATGCATGTGAAGTGAAAAGTACTACTATGGATAGCGGATCCAGGATACGGAAAGCGCAAAAATCAATCAAAGTCATGATATCTTCTAGGTAAGCATTCAATTTTGGTAAGTGTCAGTAGGTAGTCACGAGGCAACTTTTAACAGAATGTATTTTCTACAAATCTATCAAGATTTGATTTGACCTTCTGTTTCTATGCGAATCAGTTTATGGTAGGCCGTAACAACATAAATGTAAAATATCTGTACTTACTGCTGGCAGAGGACACTTAGTGATACCAACTTTTCTTACAACTGCACCAACTAAAGGCTCTTTAAGTATCAAGTAGCATAAGCTCCCGTGTAATTCTACAAAAGATCTTCTGTATTCATTATGAAGATATTCGTAGAAAATTCCGGAAAGCTGCAAAAAAATAAACATGACATCGAGAACTTTCGAAATCGAGAATATGCTTCTGTACACAACTTTTTTACTCAATAGAATTTTTAGTTTCGACCTTTATCGAGAACTAGACGACAAATATTTTTTTTTTGCAATTGATGTTCTGTTTCATAGTATTTGTAGAAGTAAGATATTTTTTTTCAATACATTGTATTCTTTGTAAGTAAATCTATAATTCTTGTGTACAGTAAGGCACATATAAACCGATAAATATGATATTTTCAAATTACAAAGTACATTATAGCACTATTTTATAAGAAAACTAGAGGACGCCAGCAGCTACGCCTGCAATTTTTTTAATTTACCCGTTTTGGCCGATCTCGTAGGAATTTCGGGAAATCCCTTCTTAGTGCATTCTACGGTCCCCAAGGAACATACATGCCAAATTTCAGCTTCTTGTTCAATAGTTTCGGCTGTAGCGAGTCTGTCAGTCAGTCAGTAACGCAAGAATTTTATATATTAAGATAAGACAATTTTAAACCACTTCAAACATGACATAACTGCCAACATTTTGAGTAGAAATACTTACTGACAGATTATACCCAAATGTATATAACGTCGTAAATTCTAAATTTACTAAATAGTCTCCTTTTCGACTGTATCTTCTGGTGGTAAGAACAACGTCCCGTACGTAATCATTATCGACATACCGCACTGTTGGCACTCCCGGTATGGCTTTTAACATTCTCATACTCTGAAAAAGTGTCAAGTAGTAATTAATTTCTATTCTTCTTTTTGTCGTGTCAAGGGCGATTTAAATTGTGTGCGACCAAATCTACCACAGCTATGGCGTTGTTTTTTGCCAAATACGGCTCGGCCAAAGAGCTGAGCAGGAGGGACAAACAGCAAATGTGGCATGTACTGCTTTGTCGCTGCTCCGCACCGCACAGAGACCCCCTGCCGGTGAAATACGGCTACTCTTTGGACTTTCAAAATGACACAATTAGACACATTTGATGATCGGATTTCTGAGAAATGTGGTAGAACTAGAAAGTGGACTGCCTACACCAGGCAGAAATTTAAAAGAACATAGTCATGAGGCTTCTAGGATGATGACCGAATCGGCAACGGTAAGTCATTTTATGCCCAGTGATTTCTGTGTTAATTACAGTGAATATCTAATTCTTAATACCAGAACTGCTACGTGAAAACATTGTTTATCTGTATCATATCATCAGTTCCTTTCATCCTAGGAATTGCACCATAACCTATCATTTTTATATTTACAGCTTAATAATATTTATAGCGGTCAGTAAATTTAATAAAAAAGAAATATATTTCACAACTTTTACTTACGTGACCATTTTCAAAAAGTGTGACAAGGCCCGCAATGTATAAGAACAACAAATAATACATTTTGTCAAAATATGATTTTATTTACTAATTGTTTTTAAGTGCACTCCTCCTATTTATACAGGTTTTTGGTACCCTTAATTTTCTATGAACTTCGTTTTTATCATGATCGTGATTAATTTTGTTTTGGTCTGTTATTGAAAGTTGTGACCAATTTAAAAGGTGTAATTGCACAATTAAAGTAAATAAGTTTTATTGAGGCGAACGCTATTGTTCATTATGTATTTATCTATTTGTGCTTATTCATATAATACATAGTTTACACAGGTAAACCATTATATGGCCAAAAATACAACGGATTTTTGGTATATTGGAAATAAAAATTCAAGCAGCATATTTTTATTATTGAATTCTAAGTTCTTCTATTCGATATTTTCAGGATACAATATAATTATGTCTAAATAAGCGCATTTTAAACATTTTAATACATTGCACAATTATTAGCACATTGCAAACAAGCCTATTTATGCTTGAACAAGTAAAATTAGTTAGTACCTAATTATTTGTCTGTAACAACTCCTTTATCATCATTATTTTCATCCAGATTACATCTAAGACTTTCACCTGAGCCAGAAGTCCGTGCACTAGTTTAGCAGATTAATCAGAAAATTTGCTTTTTCACAGAACGACTCCTCCGCTAGCCGGAATAGAATTTATTTTTATTACACCTGTATGCCCGAAGGAGTAGGCAGAGGTGTAACATAACACCCACATTTCGCCATGAATTTGTAGGTCCCACGTAATAGGGGGCGAGCCAATTGCCGTTACCGGGTACATCACCAGACTCCTTGCTGCTACTGAGAATTCGGAAAAACCCAGTAACACTTTTGCCCGACCCGGCCATCGAACCCGGGACCTCCGATCAGCAGTCGCATACACTATCCACTGGACCACGGAGAAATAGAATAAGAATACAATAATTATTTATTTGCTAGAAACATGGTAGATACAGATAGTACAGTTATAGTTCAGTCATTTAGTACAGCATGTTTCACCTCTCGATCGGCAAGCAAAAATTACACTTAAAATTATCAAACTATTTCTGTTTAAATGTGTATTTAAACAGAAATAGTTTGATAATTTTAATTTAATTGTTAAAGATATTCATTGAAATGCAAATTGCTTTGAATTAAACTTAATAATCTTAATCAAGTACATAATCTTAATATATAAAATCCTTGCGTTACTGACAGACACGCTACAGCCGAAACTATTGGGCGCAGGAAGCTGAAATTTGGCAAATATGTGCCTTGGCGACCGTAGGGGTGCACTAAGAAGGAATTTCCCGAAATTCCCACGGGATCGGCCAAAACGGGTAAATTAAAAAAATGCAGGCGTAGCTGCGGGCGTCCTCTAGTAAATTAGATATAATTATTTGATAATAAAATATGTGAGAAAATTTTGGAAATAATGTCAAAATGTTTATTATAATATTGTTGAAATAAAATAAGATTGTAAAATCCTCATGGAGTCCTCCCGCCTTGGGGGAAGGGCGAAAGGAACTGTCAGACGCTTACTGTGTCGTAGGGTCGGGTATCGCCGAAGCATTCATCGCTACCCGCCCGTCAGGCGGGCCCCGAACAACGCCCCCTTGGCGGCGGATGCAGGTGTTGGGCTCCGCCGCCAAAACACCCAGCGGCCGCAGAGGATAGGCAACCTGGCATCACCGTATCTCCTCTTTCTCTGCGGCCCCACCGTAACGCAGCAAATGGTGCGCTCCCATTTGGTCGCGGGCGATAGAGCGCGTGGCAACGCAACACCGACACGCCTCTCCTCCCGCGACCACGCCCGACTGCGAGGGACGGACAGAATTGTCCCCCGCACCCGCACCTTTGGACGCATCCTGCGCAGGCCCCTCCAAGCCCACGCGGAGCGTCCACTCCTTGGATCTCTCTTACGAGAGCTCCACCTCGTAGCTTCACCGCGGGTGTCCAAGCCACGGTTACTGAGCCCCCAACAAGGTGGAGATACCACGGTGTGGAGATTAATTATACCATAAATTATTATAATTTATCTTTACATTTCATAAATTCGTTTGTTGAGTAAAAACACTTATCAATTAACCACATCTTAAGCAAATTAATAAATTTATTTACAGGCAGCTCTCGTATAGTTTTTGGTATTTTCTTATACACTTGTACACACATACAATGGCTATTATTTTTATATAGATAAGTTGATTTTGCACACACATGTACATAGATTAGTACGATCTCTTGACAAATATTTACTGTTTTCACTCGCTCTTTCAAACAAGTTATGGTGGTTTCTTACAAATTGGGCAATCTCTAGGATATACAAAGAAGTTAAAGTAAGAAGTTTGACTCTTTTGAAAAGGGGCATAGGAACAATACAATAACACATTACAATAGTGATCGGCCTGTGTACATAATTACCATGTCACATGGGCAATTTGCTTAAAATTTCATGCCTGATCACGTTTTGGGCAAAATATTAAAACAAATGAAGGTTAGGTGCGACTGTAACTCAAGTAAGTAGGTTATGTTAGGTTCTCTTGTGACCCTTAATCCAAAAATAGGAGCCCTTTGAAGCAAGGCTCCGTCAACTTACCTAGTGTTGGATTACTATAAAATGCCAATGACTTTATGTGGGGATTTAATATAAATTTTGCATCTGCTCCATGTAATTAAGGTGCTCGAAACAAAATTTAATTTTAAAATTTGCATTTAATTAACAGATCAAAAACCTCCATCGTATCTGTCGCCGTATTCCAAAGATGCATAGATCATATTGAAACTAAAATTTGTTTCCTATTAAAATACTAAAGGCTGCTAGTGTAATTCGTTCAAAGAAATCACATTGAAAACACGGAGCTAAAATAGTTCAATAAAAGGGTAGGTAAGTAACTTTTAAATTTGATTAACATGAAAAAACAAAAAACGAATACTATCCTACTTTAAAATCCTAAAAAGACAATGGGCACAACCGAAGCAAGTCGGCCGAAATGTTGGCAAATACTGAGGTATTTATGCCTTAAATATCTTATTTATCACGAGTAAGACCCGCTAAATAACCTTGTTTAATAGAAAATGAAATTCCAGAAAAAAAGAAATGACTTGTTTGGCTTTTCTTCAGCCGGCATTATCTTCAATTGGGTTTTGACTAGTATAAGTGTTACAAACAACTATTACGCAGAAATAAATATGTTAATTACTTACCTACGGTTATATCTATTTTCTGAGTTGATGATCTTTGATTTCTATTAATTTTTTTTCAGAAGTCAACTTCCGAATTAGACATAATCGTTATCTTCATCGCTGGTGACATTACAAGCATCTTCGGGCACAACGAACACACAGACTTGAAACAACAATTTGTAACTCACAAAAAGAGTTACATGTGGTAATCAATCAAACCCACGAGACTTGGTGCAATGCCAAATGGCGAGGTGATCGCTTAAACAATTACATCCACTCATCATCGTCTTAGCGCTATCCCAGTTGCATCTAAGACTTTTGATTTGTAGCCTAGCATCAGTTTTATCAGATTTGACAAATATATGCTTTACTAGCTTTTGCCCGCGGCTTCGCTCACGTTTTGTGTTACCCCGAATTTATCGGGGTAACACAAAACTCTTTCATCGTTAGATAGTAATTTTCGTTTTAATTCTGTTCATAGGAACTTATAAGAAATAGAACCACAAGAAGTATTTAAAACATTTTTTTAAACAGTATTTTTAGAGTTCCGTAGTCAAAAATGGCTAAACATGGAATCCAAATGGAATCCTTATTGACGCGCTATGTCTGTCAGTCTATCCGTATATCATAGCCACTTTATGCCGAAACTATTCAGTTTACACATTTGATAATTGGTAGCAAGATGTTTTCTGTGAACCGCTTTACGACGTTATAGAAAATAAAAAATATTGAATATTAAGGCTTTACATACATGGAACTGATGTAGAAAATGGGTTGTTAAAAATTATTTTGAGGTTCCTAAAACCATTGTTTCTCAAAGTCAATCGTTTGAAAGATAATACGGTTCCAAAGTGGTAAAATGGATGTGTGTGACTAACCCCTCTAACTTTTAAAGTAAGAGAGGGACAAATCTAAAAAAATACATGCTGTAGATCGTTACAAAAACCTCCAACGAAAATTTTTAATGTATAATAAATAAGCAGTTTTTAAAATAAAGCACATCTTAAAAACCGCATATATAGCTTTATCGTTTACACAAATACTATTAATATTTAGTCGAAGATAATGGCTATGGTAAGTGGATACCTCCACTACGGAAGCCTACATAGCGAATAGCTTTTATAATGTTTCCTCCTAGGTGTTATTCGTAGCCGTTTGCCATTACAAAGCTTTGGTGCATTAAGATTCCGCATTAACAGGACTGGAACACCAACGATCAGTCTCAAGTTGCGTGAAGGTACTCCATACTCCTGATAATTGTAAGGAGTTCAGACTCTCTATGGGGAACGAAGAAACTTGGCCAGTATTCGTGACATAATGTCTACCGAAATACAGTCAAATGTCAAAGCCATGGTCCGATATATCTCTATATACACTTTCGCATTTATGAGTAGAGAATATTGGTTCAGCCGGTTTAGCGTGAAATTGGTACATTTTCGCATTTATACCTTATATTAGTAGGTATTAGCCAAGGCTTTTTCAATAACTATTAGTTTATTTAAGTAAGCGAACGAAGTAATGACAGTGCACCATATGACAATGTATAATGTGACAGTTCTGACAGATAGCACATGCGCAGCAGTAAATTATTACAGCGCATGCGTTCTTACTGTGAATAGGTAGGAGGTTTGTCCCTACAACAAACTTCGACCCTCTCCAAAATCCCTCCGCTTTTCAGCCAAATCGGTTCAGCCGTTCTTGAGTTATAAATAGTGTAACTAACACGACTTTCTTTTATATATATATATATATATATATATAGATTAGTAGGGATAGTAGGGATATCATTAGAGACTTTCTTTGTACACAACATTATCTAACTGTTTTATCACCTTCATATAGAACTTGTAAATTATTTTTACCCCTTACTTGTGAACATGCCACACATTACTGACCATGTGAAAAAACAACATGTTTGGGGGTCGATTCCAGCTGTTTCAAGTCTGTCCCTGCGATTTATTTAGAAAATACACACGGGGCTACAAATATCCAGCCCTGCCGAAAGTAAGATAGCCCCGTTGAGTTACTCAAGAGGTATCTAAATTCAGGTCTCAGTCTCCCACCCACGGATTCCCACGTACGGTGTTGGAATTTGGGAATAATGAGACACCTGTATAAGTACAGAACACGAACGAACGAAAGAAATCAAAGAAACACATCCACATTCATTATTCAAAAGAAACGACGAAGACACCAATACGACGAAAACGAAAGAAAATTAACCGAGAACCTCATCAATCCACGGAGAATCTTAACACCGACATTCAGAAAACGCCATTTATGTTTACACATACAAACTGACCGAGATAGAAAATAATATGGAGTAATCGACAATTTATTGAGAAAAGGATCTATAGTAATTGTTTTTATCATTTAAAATAAAATGAAATGATTATACAACTATTATAAAAACATTATAATTTGAAATAAATGAGATTGACCGTTTAAATTAAGTGGACATTGTAATACATTTTGACACAGAGTCTTTTTGTTTATGAAAGTGCTGAATATTATACTCTATTTTTTTTAATAACAGAAAGATTAGGAGACACATAATTATTGTCTTTTTTGCAAGAAACATTAATTTTGCTAGAAAATTATTTGAAAATAGTGACATCTATCGGTCGGAAGGATAATTATAAATATGCTTGGTTTCAGTAATTTATTTATCGAAAATACGTAAAAATATACTGAGAAAATTAAGAATCGACTCCTTTTTTAAAGTCGGGTAAATAGCCATAAAACACTTTGAAGGTACCTATTTAGACTAACTATATTTTTACTAACAAACTTATAAAGATCATAGATGGCACCACATATATAACCAGTTTTGGATGATCCCTGTTTTGTTTGGGACTACGTACAAAGGAGAGGTCAAGCTGTACACCGAAAACCACTCAACCGATTGTGATGTAACATATACTATTATATAGGTTTGAGTATCCTTTGTACATGAGTGTAAGTAAGTTTTATAGAAATCAATTTCGAAATTTTAGAGATCTTTAGCAATATAGGGAAAGACGTCGGACAGACAGACAGACATAAATTCTAAAAATTATCTAGTATTGCTTTTTAGCATTTTCCTAGATTTCTTAGCAAATTTTCGTCAAGATATCTTTAATGTACAGACTTTTTCACCTCTACAGTTTTATTATAGTATAGATTTTTTGACTGGATAAATATATTTATACCTACATTTAAATCCGATGACACTTCAGCTTCTCAAACTTTTGACCTGTAGCACCAACTTTTAGGTAAGGTTTTTCGGTCGTTTTACTATTGGCGATGCTAAGATATAACTATAACCTCGAAGCCAAGTTGTATTGAAAGCTGTCATAAGTGTCGTACTGGGACAACTTCCAAATTCGCCGCTAGAGGCGCGTGGAAAATCTTTGCATCGTCAATAGATACTGTTTAAGTAACTAAACTGTATATTTGTGGCTGGTGAAAAAATGCAAGAAGAAGTCGCAAAATACACCTTATGTTTTGTGACTTTTATCTAAAAGCATTTTATTGCGAACATCACGATACTCTTGTCAGGCAGTAACAGTATTGTAGCATTAAAAATAAAGCTTTCCATCTTCTGACTTCTTATTTGGGCAAGAAAATAAAAAAAAAAACTTTGATTTTTAATAAGCAATCTCCAAATTCAGATTTAGCATTAAGTATCTTGCAGGGTATATTCTTTTACTAACAATAGAACAAAAGTAAAAATGAAACGATCATCATCACCTTATCATTATTCTTGCCCTGGTTCTAGTTTATTTTCTGTCAAGGCAGTATGTCTTCCTCTTTCATACTTCTCTGTCGCCCGTAATCCGAACTCTTTCTCTTTCATATACACCCTAACACAGTGCATCCGACTTTTCCTAGACCTAACTATTTAATATTCATCACTTGTTTACTCACACACACCTTTTCACTTTCAGACTATTGCTAATATACTCGCTTCTAATTCTGTCAATTTTCGTTATTCCACATTCATCGTCATATTCTCATCACTGTTACACGCAATCATTTCTCAGCAATCTTCTTAGAAACCTGACATTCCGCTCTATAGACATTATAAAAGCGTTATACATATGGCCATTTAATTTCAAAGGTCGCATATTGTACACAAAACCTGTCGCCATTTCATCCGTATTTTTTATTCGTGGTCTAACATCCAGATAAATTCCACCTTCATCTTCTCCGAGGTAGTGGAAGTAAGAGCCGATTCCTCGGTGCAAACCTATAGCCACATCGATAATAGCTGTAATACCTGCTAAGCTGTGGATCAGACCTGCATTCAGTGTCCACCTTACATGGCTCGAATGAACTTAACGTACGTTTCAGGCAATTCGTACGTCTTAAGGGCCCACCTGGAATCCGATCTTTCAGAACTCACTATATTCGGTCATGTGCCTTTTTAGGTCGACGAAAATCTTATGTAATTTTTATGCGCCTCCCTGTATTTTTTTAATTTAGCAAAACGAAATAACGTCACACTGAAAGAAACCATATAGCTTTTATTTAGTAATTTATTAAATCCGATAGATTTTTTGCTATGAAAAAAATCTATTACGTTGTAATTAAAGTTTCCGCCTTCTATTTCACAGTTATAATTTAATTAAATTATTTTTATAATTGGTAACGTCCTACTATCCATATTGTTGACTTTGTTTTACGGTGAAGAAAAATTCTCCAGCGCACAGCACTTGATTGTTAGGTTCATATTTAAAACTATATTCAGCTTTACCCTTTGAAAATGGTATAGGAAAGGCAAAATCTGCTGCCAAAGTCATATTCGTGAATTCGTGGTGACCCTGAAAGACAAAGAGAATAAACTCAGGAAAACACTAATAACAGCAAATATACAATGGTAAAACAAAACTTTACTGAACTATGAATTACTGATGGCACATACATCATGGCTGATGAATAGTTTCAACATTGTAGTATTTATAATTACGAATAGAAAGATTATTCTAGTATTTTTAATTGCTTTTTTCATGTATGGTATTGATACTGTCAGCATCCAAATCTGCAATATTTTGTGTAATTTTGAGTATATACATCACTACTACTACTATACTAGGAGCTATGTCATGTACCGATAAATTACTTAAAAAAGTCGTTCATGAATTATGCAATATCATTTCTTTTTCTTCAAAAATCAGTTCCAATAAGTTTTTATTAGGGAAAGGGATTAACTTTATGCTTAAACGAACTGCAATTTTAAACGACATTATCTTTATGAAACCATGATCGTTAAACCGTTGCATATGATACACCTTTATATAAAAAAGGAAAATAATTTACCGCTGGCAAAGGACAGTGCGTCGCACCTCGGCTTCTCAGAAGAGGACCAAATATTTTATCCTTTATGATCATATCACGAATCTTGTAGTGAAACTCGATTAAAGTCCGAGTGTATTGGTTATATTTCGAACTGTGTTGGAACACTAGAAAGTTAACCTTGTGGAAAAAAATAAAATATATTAGACTTTATTAGTTGTTGCAACAGTTATACCCACTCCCACAAACAGGTCCAAAATTTAAATATGGGTTAATAATATTATTGCCAGCTGTTTCGAGGAAGTTCAGGAACGTACGCGTTTACAGAACAATATGAATGATTATGAGGCGTATAATCATTTAAATATTCTACGAATGCCATTCTTACTAGTGGAACTATAAGGTTCTTCTGTGAAACATAAGTTACCGGACATGAAT
This sequence comes from Euclidia mi, assembly GCA_944739405.2. NCBI lineage: Eukaryota > Metazoa > Arthropoda > Insecta > Lepidoptera > Erebidae > Euclidia > Euclidia mi. The sequence continues at coordinate 22,160,980 of OX123191.2, read as the reverse complement.
GTATTACTGTAATCGCTCTCACAAATAAGACGCATGCCATCAATATTAAAGGACGAAACTTTATACTATAAAAGCATGAGATTTCTCAACTCAGAATGGTCAAAGGTTGGGCAAACCGATTTCGTCTGTTGGTTTATCTTTTACGTATAATCACGAACTCAGTTTGGCTACCATGCATTTTCTTTTTGGTATCTCAAGAATTTTTATTTAGTCCACCAAATCAGGTTGCAATTTTGAACTTCTATACCAAATGATTGGGAAAAGCTACTTTAGCGATATTGAATAGGAATATTGTGATACACTTACCGTGAAATCGTTGCCAATTGGAACATACGTAGTCCATATTACGTTCAACACATATTCGCCTCTTTTGCTGGCTCTACGTACATTAACCGTCACATCACCGACGTATTTGTTTTTTGGGCATGACAACGTTGTTCGCTCAGGTATAATAGAAGTGCTCTAAAATATAATACGAAATATTTATTACTCTTCTACACTTTTGTAATACTTTTGATGTGATTCCTTTCTTTGCTTCGCCGTCATCAATTGATAACAATGTAAACCAAGTGTGAGAGAAGAGTAGTTATAACACAGAACGCCTGCGGTTTGCCTACCAATTATTGTTTTTTTACTCCTGTAATAACTGATATTTATCACATCGTGCCGAATTTATTTCATTTCAATTTATAACACTGCGCTTCTTCTGTAATATATTGCTTGCCTTTTATACTTTTACTCATAACCCTACGATCCTGAACTAAAGCTTCATCTTATTTTAAGGGACTTACAAGACAATGTTAATAAATATGTATCATAACTTAATATTCTTGCAATTGCTGTAACCACACACAGGTCTGGTGACAATTGAACTCTGTATTACTTACACCTATATTATCCACACAATAAAACCATATAAACAATATTGAAATGATTGTATGCACAAGCATTTTCAATGTCGGTTGGAAATAAATTAAATTAATAATAGCTTCTATTTATGGCAGAACTGTAAGATTGAAATCTATATTTTAGGTAAATAATTGCTTTTTAACGGCGTACTACTACGGCGTAGCCAAAAGGAAGGGTAATGTTTTAACTGTTTAAATTACATGGTTGTTGCTATTATGATCGTATATTTCTACTATCATTATCATCTTATTTTGAGTATTTTAACCCATTCGCTGTCCGGCGCTAGACACAATAGAAAATCAATTGTTATGAATTATATATGATACACGGGACAGAGGACCTGTTAAATTGATGTATTATTGACTGATTGAATGCCACCAGAAAGGTTGACGGCTGGTGACAACTTGGAATCTGATCAGAATCTAAGTGTTCATTACGGACAAAATGTCCTTAATAATGTTTGTATCTTTGTTGTTTTCATATTATCCACTCAATGTGATCGTTTATCTAGGGAGTTTCACTATTTAGAAATATGGCCTTTTTTTAGTCATCTAAATCCTTAAACCAGTAAGCCACTATTATGAAAAGCGAATAAGAACCGACGAACGAACCCTGTAGTACGCCAATTTTGGCCACATACCCTGATAAATAGTAATGACATTCTATAAAATCAATTCTTTAAAACCAACTAACCATTACAATTAATCTATTTCAACATTTATATTAGTCAAATATGGATTGAGAAGATGCAGATCAATTTTGTTTAAGCCACAACGATGTCATGTCCACGCAATTAAACGCGATGGATAAGGCACACTAAGCACCAAAGGCATCTTGTAAATCCACACCAGGCTATTAACATGTATTTGTACCCTGTATTACCCTGGTATTATCCCTACAAAACTTCCACGTCTACAAATCTGCCTATCACACACATCTCCTATTCCTCTCTTTTACAACAATCACATTCCCCAGGAGGGTTGGTGTTAGACAGTAGGGACACAAGTCCCAACACTATTAAAGTAGGACCAGTTGTACTTTATAAACAAACATTAAAAAATATGAGAAACACTGAAAACTTACCAATACCAGCGATTTTACATTGATACATGAAACCGATAGGTAGATGAAAAATTATTAATTCCCCCTAATTCACAAATAAATTACAGAATTATAAAAAAAAAACAAATCAATAAGAATTACCGAAATCAAAGTGCGCGCAGTGTTTTGAATTCAAACCTTTTTCGACAATGCAATGAAATTTGGTTTTTTCTTCTACGGATATCAATTTTAGTCCATTGTAATGTAACTTTTTAATGGGGCTTAGAGTTAAATCCAAGTTTGTGGAGTGGCAGCTATTGTCTTTCCGCCGCCATCTTGAAAAGCGTGGTACAAATGGGTTTTCTAGTATATCTGGCAAACTATTGACCGCACATAAAAAAATCAAAACATGATGAGTTGCAAATGAACTTTGGTCTTTAGCTTTTAGTCGTAAAATACAAAACACCAAAGTTACAAACGAAAATCGAATGCAATTTGCAACAAATTTTGTGTTCAATTTACAGTTGTTTTTTCGTTCACAGTAACAAAAAATACATTTAATTTGTCTTAAATGCCTCCAAAGCAAGAACCGGTCCTCTAGTTTGAGACTCCGCAGTCTTCAAGACTGCCATTAGGTCCAATTTTTATTCATTACAACGATCATGAAAACAGGGGTTGACAAAATCTGGACTAAACTCTTAAACTACGGCACTCTGTGGGCTTCTTAAGTTGATTTTCCAGCCATGCAAAGGAAACTGACGTGTTCTGAAGCACCTCAATGTTCTGAGGCAGAGATGCAGCTTCAGAATTGGAAAAATTTAAGGCAATTATGATTTACCGACAAAATGCGTTTTTTATAGTTCTTCATCAATTATTGAATACCAAAGCTCGACTAGACTATAAGCTGCATCCTGGCTCATAAATAGTCTAAAGATACAGTAATCACGAAGAAACGTTATTATAACTCAAAGAAACAACATCACAGTAAAACATTTTTATTCATAGTTTTACAACAAAAAGTATTAGAACCAAAGTTGTAGAAAATTTAATTTGCAGCAAAAAATGCTTGAACAAGAACTTTATGGGTTCAATAGTTTACCAGATAAATAAGAAAAACCATCCGCGCCCGCACTCTAACCAAGATGGCGGCCGAGGGACAAGAGGTACGACCCCACTTATTTGGATCAAGCTTTACACAAGCCCTCCCTATACATCTGTAAAATAAAATTTCGTCCTCTAACAAATGCAACCCCAAATGTAACTTTTCAATGGACTATTTTGTGTTTTTACACTTTGTCAGTAATGACAATCTAAACTTATATATTTTTTTATTTTAAATACATTATGCATAATACGTGTATGTATATATTTAATTGGTAAATAAAGATATGCCGAGGAAAATTTAATGTCAGGTATAAAATCAATTAGGCAGATTATGATAAACCTTAAACAAAAGAAAAAAATAATATAATCTGTTTCCAATATGAAAGTAGAGCTAGAATACTGTATACGTATACATGTCATGCGTGTGTGTGTGTGTGACAAATGTTTGAGTGTATAGGTAACGTATATTTTACTTAAAATCCTATATTTGTCATGCATATTTTACAAAAAATATTGCACACGGCACACCTTCTACATGTAAACAATAAGTGTGCCAAATTTCATAATCCTTCGTTCGCGCATTTCTCGTAAAAAGGGATCACAAAATTTCGCTTCACGTATTTATATACAGGGTGTAAAAAGACCCTTAACGAAAACTAAAATCACATATTGCACCAATCACTACGAACTATGTTCACCTAGGCACCATATCTGGGAAATGACTGGTTCAGGAGATATTGAGGCTCAAAGTTAGTATACAATTTTTCTAATTAGGTACAAAATTGATGCATTTACCCCGCCAATGTGTTCTTTAGATGCCCTATGAGTTATGACCCCATGGATAAGTAAGTAGTTCGAGCATTACACGCGCGCGCTTTTAATTGCGGTTTAAGAAATGTGAAAACATAAAACTAAAGTCGTTTCCCAGGTGTTATTTTTGGATAGTATGACTTGGCATGATGTCCACAAGGAGTAGACTTCGGCTTTGTAATGGGTCTTGTGACATCATGTATAGATGAACATATTTTACACATAACATACTTCCATAAATTTACGCCTTTTATCTCCGAAGGGGTAGGCAGAAGTGTAATACACAGCCACACTTCGCCAGTTATGTTTCGGTCCCAATGTAATTGGGCGCGAGCCTATTGTCATCTACCGGGCACTTATTAGTTTATAATGCACATTTTATTGCATTTTATATATTATTATAGTACATATTTAATTACATTTTATATATAGTACAAACGAGTATTTGATTGCGTTTGATATATTACCTACAATTATGTGTACGTAATTATGCTTAAAATTGAATGCTGTGAAATGGAAACCGAAAGCTCTTCATTGTTTGATTTTTAATGATTGATTTAAAGTCATCAAAGTCAAATCACAGCTTGTATGAGCACAATTTGGGTTATCAGTAATCAGGTACAAACTAATTTCGACATATCTGTGGTGTGTGCTATGGTTTGATAGCCGTGTTGAATAATGTATAATTATATATAATAACATTGAAATTAAACTACAGTTAACAGATTTTATCGCGATTTAGATGGAGTTAATTATGTATAAATGTCGGTTTTCTAAAATTACATTTAAACCAAATGATCTAGAAACTACATTACTTATCCGACGTTTTGATTACTTCACAGGAATCATGGTTACGGAGGACTAAGGTGACATTCGTTTTTGTCTTAAATGTAGAAGTTATCTCGCGGTATCCGGTAAACTGGAACCCCAGGAATTACTGATTTGATTTGAATAATAATTTTTTTTGGATAGACCATTTTTGGGGAAGGCAAGTTTAGTAATAGGAAGCTAGAGGAGGTATACGCATAGGGCACAAATAAAACAGCCTGTTTTAACATTTTTATTCCATAAAGCGTTGGAACACCCAAAACCTAATATAGAATTGAATAAATATTTTACTACCTTCCTTTCCTTTTTTACCATCTAAACGCACAAAACTTAAACTTCTCTCTGCTTAAATGTCAGAACTAAGTCACCTTTGCCAATTACTTTGCCTGTAGATGCCAGTTTAATATTAACTTCACCTTTACCTTTTTCGAAAGGAAACACGCTCGGAAATTCTTGTTCAAAAGTCAAATTCGCCAATTTGTAACTTCCCTGAAATCAGTTGAAAAATAATTTATATTTAAATATTAAACTACAATGACAGCTCAGTGGATTTCATTACCTGTTACGTTGGAATCTAGTTTGGGTACTTTTGAACAATTTTATTAGACTTTATAGTATCCAAATTATCATAGTATCTTCTAGGGTTTACGCGAATGCTACACGTTGAGTCAAACTACGGTTTATGGAGTCTATAGCGATATATTGATTTTAGTTAAATTACATTTAAACCGAATGATCTAGAACTACATTATTTAATTATTACTAGCCAGCGTTTCAGTTTCTTTACAGGAACCGTGGTCACGGCAGACTGAGGTGATATTTGTCCTTGTCTTGAATTTAACGAAGTTTTCTATGTTTAAACATGTACAACAGGAACCAACCATTACCTGCGATTTGATGAACAACAGATACTTACAAAAGAACACCGTTTTATTCCAAGAATGATACTTGAAGCTATTGAAATTCAAAAACACCCTAATTTCAATAGGGAAAATGGTTGGCATATTCCTTCAGCTTGGGACCCTTTTATCAGGCTAATGAAACCCCAGAAGGACACAGTCACAAGAAGACATCAAGACACAGTGAGCACATTCCGCGTAGATAGTAACAACAATAGTTGTAAAATGTTCTTCATTACTTACTACTTACTTTGAGATAACTTTTAAATTTAAGACAAAGACAAATATCACCTCAGTCTGCCTTAACCACGGTTCCTCTAAAGAAACGTCGGCTAGTAATAATTATAAAATTATAAATTTTATTGATATAATATTTAGACACTGACTGGGTTCTGTCGTACAACATCACAACAATACACATACGGCCCACGGATACATTAAATAACGAAAAAATGTAAGAAAACAAAATCTAAATTTAAATAAGTATTGAACTCACTGCTGGTAGAGGACACATATTAATACCAGATTTTCTTAAAATTCCACCAAATAAAGGCTCTTCAAGTATAAAGTAGCACAAGTTTCCATGTAATGCTACAAAAGATCTTCTGTATTCGTTGTGAAGATACTCGTAGAAAATGATGGCAATCTACATACATACATACATACTTAGACTCACGCCTGTTTCCCCTAAGGGGTAGAAAGAGGCATATTGAACGCCCACTTTTCGCCAGTGTTTTGATCCCACGTAATAGGTGGCGAGCCTATTGCCGCTTATCGGGATATTTTGTTTGCCAGAGCCTCGTCCGTTGATCGGCGGGTGCACCACTTGCAAGTGAGGTTGGCTTGGGACCCTAAATTCTTGGTGGGAACCCTATGCACCCTGGTGGCAATCTGTGAAAGCATAATATCGAGCACACTAAATATTTTAATGATTCGACCCTCCACTTTTGTTATCTATTTGATTCACAGAGAGAGAGAGAATACTCATAGAAACACTTAAGTTAAGACAAATTGATGTTGGGATTGCACAAGTTGCTTTATCGCCACCAATAAATGATGCAACCTTAAATTTTATTTATGCTTAGCAGCTTCAGTGTTTCCGCAACGAATTCTTTCGGAGTTTAGCTTAAGTGAAGGTCACAATGGGGTTGACATGTCTTTAAAGACAAAAATCCCTTAATAAAATAGCATTTAAAAAAATTGATTGGATTCTCAGTAAATACCTTCATATTTATTCAGTAACAAAGTCAATTAAAGCTGTGGTATAACATCTTCAATACAGAAGTTTGGGCGAAAATGTATAATTGTTTGACTACTTGCAAATTTCATGAGACTTTTTGATTGAAGTTACGAAATTCTACAGCACCCTGGGTCCATAGACGGTAATATTGGAATAAAGATTATATAGAAAAAAAATATCACACAAAAAACAACGCATCGGGTGTAAAACGTGAATATTTGTATCAACAAATAAAACTATTGTCATAAAATATTAGACCACTTGTTTAAGTAAAATTAAAAACCTCAAGGCACATAAAACTATGACATACGGTTGTCGTCATTCAAAATTAAAAAAATGACTTACCGATACATTATATCCCAAAGCAACTAAAGGCGTAAATTCTATATTTACTTTATAATCTCCTTTCCTACTGTATCGTCTGGTAGTAAAACAGGTGCTAGAAAATATTCTTTGTCGTAATACGAGACTGTTGGTATACCTGGTATGACTTTTAACTTTCTTGTACACTGAAAAGACATTGGCAAATTAGATAAATTTTTAATCATTAGCGATTATACCATGTCTTAGCCTCTACGCTTTCTGGTATAACCGGATTTGACAGCATATTAGCATATCCACAGAGCAATTGCTGTCTGACAATGATTTCAAAAGAAAGGATGCGCCCATCTGAACATTTTATACAAGCCTTCTTAATACAAGCAAAAATATTGACATCTGTCATAATATATGTGGCACAACAAATACGAACTTCATGAGTGACGCGTTGCATAGGTCAACGACGTAACCTTGTAAGCACGTACTATATAACTTTTTTCACATTTTAACATGCCGATAAAAGTAGGTACATAACGATTTCCTTTTTGTGATGATATTTTACAGGTTACAAAGACGTGTAAGTAAAACGAATTTGTCTCAAACAGCTTTATTTAAAATTGTAATCAACTTATTATAAGGTATTGGGATATTTCAAAGCAACTAAAAAAGACGAAATAGCTTATTTTACATATTATACCAAAATTACTGTCCTTTAAATAAAACATTTTTTTTTTAATTTTTGCCTCTCAGTTCCCTTCCCCGTGTTTTCTGTGATAGACTCGTGATGCAATCTGACATTTATATATTTCTTAATGATGGCCCGAATAAGATGCAATCTATGATTAAGTGTGGCCGGCTGATCAACAGAGTGCAAGTTTAAAACAGTGAATGTACTCTTTCCTACAAAGTTTGCTAAAGTTTTTGTGGATAGGAACATATAGTCACTTTTTGTATAAATTGGGGTCTATTATTATGTCTTATATTTTTTTCGGTTTCTAAGCATACCTCAAACAGATCAAGAGAAGGAAAATAAAGTCCGCCCATATTTGTCAATTCTATCAGCTTATGAAAAAATAATTTTTCGTTACTAACTAGACTGTTTAAACAAATTTCACACTTAATCTTTTTTGTTAAACTTCTGGCTACCCATCCAGCAATATACCCAACAATGAGTTCTATATTCTCTGTTAGGTGCCCAAAGACGTTTTCTGTTGGACTATCCAAAGTATGCGATAACAGAGCACAGTTATTGTTATAAACTTCATCCCTTTCCTCATGATACGTATCCGTTGATGTCTGATTCATGGGCTTGTCTTCTTCTTCGTGACGATTCTTTTCAGTGGTGCAATTAATAGCTCTTACAGATGACACGGTTAAAATTGGAAAATTGTCTAAAGGAATGCTGTTTCCAGTAAATGTCGATTTTAATGACAAGTGATTCATGCAACGCCTGTACGCTCCTTTAAGTTGTACACCATTTGGGTTATCGTTGTAACCCCCGTGCTTTCTTATCACGCTAAAAAATAGCTCTAAGTGATCCTGAGACAGGCGGTACGTCGAAATGTACTTCAATTTAGGCGAAGACACAACTAAATTTTTAAAGAGTATTTTTAAACTCTCCAAGCACACAATCAATCCTAAGAATCCTACTCTGCTTTTGGATTCCAAAATGCTTATTTTTCTAATGATCAAAACTATTCGTGGTTGTCTGTTATGTCTTTTAATAATCCGTTTCACATTAGAGAAAATTTTTAGACCTTTAATGTAAGCAATAGCCTGCTCAATAAAATTAAATATTTTCACTTTATTTGGTTGAGAAATGGCTCTCTTGAATCCGGATTGGTTGAATCTGCGAGAATTTAAAATATCGAATATATTATTGAAAAAATTAATGAATTCGACTGTTGCAGTGCTTTCTGAAAAATAACTACTATGTAATACTTCGTTGCAGAGTGTCAGTGCTTTTGCAACACTTCGGCTTAATAATTGTGTCGCTAATTTTACCTTCATTATCTGGTTTCTAAAGTATATGTGTCTGTAGGTTAATTTATTAGCAAAATTTAGCTGCTGGTTTGTTTGGAGTTTTAAGAGCCGAATCAAAAATTTCCATTCAGTTCGCTGATTCTTCTCGTTGAAAATTATCTTTTTTTTTTCAAACACGTTCCTTACTAATTTTATCATGTGGCATGCGTCCATAAAAACTACAATATTTACTTTTGTGACAGGGTGGGGGAAAGTTGTTTTTAATTGACCTATATTACTTATGTTGCAACCCAGTATGTTCGCAGCTTTTATATTCGTTGGACATCCATCGAATGTGAGAGCTTCGACATTGACACCGACGGAATTACATTTTTTGAGACAAATATTAACAGTATTTGCTATAAGTTCACTAGCGAAACCGTGCACTTATGCTACTTACTTTATTATCGGTTATTTTTAACCGACTGGTATTTTCCAATTTTCAGAAAGACACACAAGCATCATGACAAAAGCTTTAGTAGCTTTCTCTTCTTTGTCAATTTTTCCATATCCCATGTCTACGTGACCAACATTTCTATCACCTTTCCATAATTTGGCTTGTCGAATGTTCATCTCATCAAAAATTAGACAGCATTCAATATTTTCTGTCAAACTATCCCTCTTAAGTTTTAGCATTTCAAATGATTCCTGTGTAAATCCAGGCTCGCCGTTAATGGAGCTATACCTATAACAAAGGGGAATAATCAAATCTATGAAGTAAGGAACATATTATGCTTCCGACTTATAAGTACTACGTTACTAGTAAGTCTTTATTAACTTACCATTTGGTTAAGGGTCATCCGTGTGGTGACGGATTAAGAATACGGAATGTCACCACCCCATATCATCCCATGGGTGTCGTAAGAGCCGACAGAGGGACTATATTATGCAGAGAACAGCACTGTAAGAGAAGGAAAACTTGATACAAACCCTATACCAACCCGTTTGGCCAGCGTGGTATAGTAGGCCAATTCCTCCTTTCAAAGGAGAGGCCTAGTCCAGCAGTGGACTGTTAAAGGCTGATGATGATGATGATGATGATGAAAACTCAAAGGTGACTGATGAGATTTAAAGTCATAGCAAACTTTCGAAGGGCGGGTGGATAAGATGGTCGCTTTTTTTTGTAGGATTGTTTGTATTTCTATTGTATTTGTTTTTTAAGACTTGTAGTCGATAAAGCTCTATTATTTCAAGGTTTGTTCCAAGAGCAGACTCAATTTCATCAGTGATATGCTTCTTCTGTTTCAAATCTTTAATTATATATGTCAGTGATTTGTTTTTTCTTTTTAACCGAGCATTCTGCTTCTTTAAATTTTTTATCTTCTTGGTTGCCACAATTTGACGTTTTTGTAATTTATCAATTCTTTTTTTTAGGTGTACTTTCCTTGGCGAGTCAAATATTGAATTGAGATCGCTAATATCAACATCAATTTCCTCTACTTGTGATGTTTGTGCTGGCGTTGAAGGCCGGAGTTCTTCATACTCGCAAACCTGTAAATGACTATAATATTTAGAAGGAATATAGGATATTTAGTAGATAGGATTCCAATTAGGTAAAAAACATTTAGTTTTAATGCAGATAAATAGGTATGCGTGAGGCCAATACCTTAACCTCAAATCGTGGTATAGCCGATCCTTTTAGCCTTCGGAGTCCGGCTTTTGAGATATCTACATCTATGTCACAAAAATGAGCAGAGCATACTCTTGTATTGTTATGAGGCTTGAAATAAGGCTCCTTTCGTTGTTCCCTAATAATGCGACTCCAAATCTCTTTACGTGTGGAATCATTAGGAAATCTGTAAGTTGTAAAATATTTGAATTGTAATTCGTTACTGCATATCCATCCGTCCATACTAATATCCATATCCATACTTCCATACTAATATTATCAATGGGGAAGTAACTGTCTATCTGTTGGTCTGTTACGCTTTCACGATTTGACCACTGAACCGATTTTGATGAAATGTGGTACAGACTAAGCTTGAACCCCAAGAAAGGATCTAGGCTAGTATCTACGATAACGGAAATTCACGCGGACGTAAGCGCGGGCGAAATTTCGTAGTGTTAAGGATTTCTCTTATCCATTTTCACCAGAAGCTAGATGACGGCATTAACTCTTCACAGATTGCGTGATTGTTTTTTATTGAATTACTTTTTGAATATAAAACATATTATTAAGTACCAAAATTACTTGCACTAAGTTCTTAAGACAAAAATAAAACAAATAAAAATGACGTCCCTACAAAGTTACTTCGTTTACTTAGCGTGTTCAATGACGGTCACACAATGGCCGCCATCGTGGTCTTCGATAGTAAGATGAATATCACTTTAAAATGTGTTTATTTAATAACTTAATGACAACAAAGTAATGTTAGGTTACTTACCTATGATATGATATCCCATGTTCCTTTTTAACCTTTGTATCGTAATTTTTGCAGCCTTTTACCACACAACTAGGCATTTTTATGACAAGCCAATACTCGCTTACTCGGACCAATGTCGACTGAGTCGCGTTGGCCCTAAACTGACATTTTAGGGCCAACGTACTGGTATCATTTAATCGCGCGGTTGGCCCGGTCCTTACGCAGTAATATATAAGTCAATGCTGTCTGACCTCTGCAACGCATAGGGATATTCCATGGCTTTGGGCAATTTAAGTATGTTCTTTGTACTGACTCCTCATAATGACAGTCAAAGAGCTTCATGACAGCCGGTTCTAACGATTTGTCGTGTTTGCCGAGGCATGTGGCAGCGATGAATTAACAATTTAAAGTTTAACTAGCTTTTGCCCGCCGCTTCGGGCGCGTTAAATTCGGGGTAACACAAATCTACTTTCAGTCTCAATTCATATCTATAAACACTTTCGCATTTATAATATTAGTAGAGAAAATCGTTTCAGCCGTTTAAGCGTAGTATATAATTATTAGTTTATTTTTGCGAACATCGTAATTATAGTGCACAATATGACATTATGTATGATGTGACAGCACTGACAGAATATAGCACATGCGCAGCTCAATTATTACAGCGCATGCGTTCTTAGTTCCAAGAGGTTTTGTGCCGTACAAACTTCTACCCTCCCTACAATCCCTCTCAGTTAATTTTTTGCAATTTATGGTAGCCTTTGTCTGTCTCCATCGTCCAATATATCTCTATATACCATTTAAACAAAATCGGTTCAGCCGTTTTAGCGTGAAAACGGAACATACATACACACTTACATACACACTTTCAAACTTTCGAATTTATAATATTAGTAGTTTAAAATGGCGATCAAGAGTTTTAGTAAAAATGTAGGTACTTACGTGACCATTTTCAGAAAATATTGTGACTAAGCCTGCAATATAAAACAGGGCCAAAAATTCATTTTAACATGCATATTTTAATTTTAAAGACTCGACATCTAACCGCGCTTCGCCATAAAACTCTTTACCAATACACCATTTATTTCTATGAATTGTGTTTTAACGTGATTTTGATAAATTATAGTTTGTTTTTGATATTTTGACCAATTTCAAATAGGTGTAATTGCTCCATTAAACTAAATATTTGTTTACTAGGAGGAAATTTTTGTTTATTACGCTATTATTGCTGCTGTACATATCTGCCTATACGCTATAAAGGTTATTAAAAGGCCCTTAAAATCGCATCAACTGAGATATTTAAAGTATGAGTACCTCTGCTTTTCCGAAGCGACGTTTCAAAATAGTTTGACCGCATTATAGTGCCGTATAGCAGTGGTTTAAGTGGTCGCCACATCGTTTAGCAATGTGCCGAGTGTTATGGGTTCGATACGCACACGACACAATTAAATGATCCACAATTTGTTGATTTGCGTCGGGTGTATCTCAGTAACTTTGAATTTATTGCGTGAACTGATTGATAAACAGTGAATTTAAAAAAATATAGCTGAATTATACAGCCCTTGTCATAATTAATTTAGTTATCTATTGGTTAACTTCTTTTTTCTTGTAAATACTGATTTAAATTAAGTTTAATTTCTTTTTCGAATAAAATTCGAGTTACTGAAATTTACACAAAATTAATATTTTCCAAACATACGTATTCACTAAAATCTAGCGAAAACGTAATAATTATATATTTTTATTATTCCGCTCAGAATTGATTAGTTAAAATACAGGTGTTGTATTTTGCAACAGTCGAAAACAGCTTTCTGTCGAGATTTTTTGTCATCATAGATGTCAAAAAATATTGAATCTGTAATTTTGTAATATGGTCCAAGAGTCTTGATTATATCGTGTATTTATAAAATATCGTTAATTGGTAATTATCGCTTGCTAAATGGTAAAGGAAAATATCGTGAGGAAACCTGCATGTCTGGGAGTTGTCCACAATGTTCTCAAAATATATGTGAAGTCTGCGAACCCGCACATAGCCAGCGTGTTGGTCTATGGCCTTACCCTTTTCATAGTGTAAAGAGGGCCGTTACCAGCAGTAGGACAGTTTATATAAATGGCCGATAATTTTAATACAATAAAGGTATATTGCGAATAGATATGGCCCTAGGACCGAACCCTGTGGTACATCATTTGTTAAAGCTGACCCTGCAGTGGCCTTATCCTTAATCTTGACTGTTTGGATTCTGTTATTAAAATAAGAAGAAAAACGAAAGTTTAATTTCCAAATCCACGTTGATGTAATTTCCTAACAAGACTATTGTGATGAACACAGTCAAATGCTTTGGAAAAGTCGAAAAAGATATCTAAAGTATTTTGTAATTTCACCCGAACACAAAGAACACCCAGTCTTGGAACATAAATTTGTTTATTACATTAAGTGTGATCCACCGTTGGAATTGTACATGCAATACTCGGCATAGATCGTTGTGACTGCCTCAAGAACCGCTAAACTATACGTGCGGCTATGTTAAAATAAATTATTTGAAGTGTTGTCGATATAAAAAGCAATGACTTTTCATTTTAGTTTCTTGCATGGCAAAACATAATAATGGGTAGAGACAGATAATGAATCATCTATTTAAATTCTAGCATCATACCGATAAAAACACGTGATTTTCCGTATATTATTATTCAAGTTTTCCCATTTTTAACTCTTTTTATTGATATTTCGGATCTGTACAAATCGGCAGTGCAAACTGCCAGACTGCATGTTTTACTACACGGGGTGTATTAAGCAGCTGCTTCATTACTTAAAAACCACACTGAGTGTAGTGAGTTCGACACCCACACGATAGAGTTCTCCTCACGGGATATCACTTGATGGTCCTTCAAATACTGTTACAGATTGACTATGTAACGAGACATTAGCATACAAGATTTATGAGGTTTTCAGCATTTCATTTTTGATAAAGACGCACGAGAAATAGGTACTTTTTTCGCCGAAGCATAACTTGTAAGAGGCAGCGGCAGATTAGTATGAAGAATGAAAGTAGCAACGTCTCATCTTCCTATGGCCGTTTATGTCTTACTAGAGGACGCCCGTAGCTACGAAAATTTCGTTTTAATTTAATCGTTTCTGGTCGTAATTTCGGGAAATCCCTTCTCAATGCTCTCCTACGGTCCCCAAGGAACATATTCTTCCGCCCAATAGGTTCAGCTGTGCGTTGGGTATCATTCAATCAGTAACATAAGAATTTATATATATGACTAGATAAGCCCACGGTTACACCCGCGTTATTTAGGGCCACAACATGTAGCACATAGTCCTCTTCGATAAATCTATCTAACAAAGAAATATTTGTTCAAATCACACCAGTGGTTCCTGAAATGAGCACGTTCAACTAAATAAACCAACAAACAAACTATTTAGTTTTATAATATTACTATAGATAAGGATTGAAAAGGGATTTTGTTGATGCTACTTTTGTTCCCCTTGACGTGCATTTCACTTTTATTTTAGAATACTTATGTGGTCAAATACATTTCATTTTAGTATGAATGTGCATGTTCGTGAAAGTTTGATAGTTATTATAAGAACCCTGAAATGGGATGCCTCCATTGAAGTGACGATTCATGCTGACAGTGGCTAAGTGGCTGGCAGTCGCTGGAGACGAAGAACTGAAAATTGAGCTCAATAGCTTGCCTTTGTCTAGGTCCAGCAATGGACTACAGTAGGCTGATGATGACGATAAAAATCTAGTACAGTGTGCAATTTTACTACAAAGCAAAAGTAAACTGCAACAAATAGCATGCCAGTACCTAAATCAGATGTTTCCCAAATGATTAATGGTAATTAAACCTCAATTCGGTTTCGAATGCAAACCGCTTCCAGTTCGCAACGGGCTCGCATATTTGGTCGCTGTATTGTGAAATCATGCACAAACTAATTGCGACCAGTGCATACTCGCGGGAGTAGCGTATACCATGTAGGTATATATTTCCAAAATAATCAATCTTACTTATATTAGGTATATATTATGTAAGCTTGTGAGGATGAATGGGTGCTACTTACGTCTATAGCTCTTTTACGCAAATACTGCTTAACTAATAGGGTATTTTATAATCGCTACCGTTGGTGTGTAGTGTCAAATTGTAAAAATACAAGCGTAAGAACTCTAGAAAAGTTGTTCATCAAAGTGCTAAATCATTTAGAAATATTTCAGCAGCAGTACCTAGGTAAAATTGTATCAGCCGTTTAGGCTTATTATATAATTATTTGTTTATATATGCGAATAATTTAATCAACGTGCATAATATGAAATGATGTATGACATGACAGTACTCACAGATATGCGATAGCACATGTGCAGCACTCAATTATTAGCGCATGCGTTCTTACTTCAAAGAGGTAAATTTGTGCCGTACAAACTTCTACCCCTGCAATGCCTGCCAGTTTAATTTTTGCAACTTATGGTAGCCTATGTTTTCATGGTCCAATATATCTCTATATTAAATTTCAACAAAATCGGTTCAGCCGTTTTAGCGTGAAAACGGAACATACATACATACATACAAACACACTTTCGAATTTATAATATTAGTAGGGATGTAGGTAGTAAATGGCTTAACCCCTTGTATGCCGGAACGCAGATCTACGCGAGACACAATAGCTTTTTAATTGTGTCTGGTATTCCGGCATACAAGAGGTTAATGACAGCGGTTTGTTATGGCTTGTATGACGTAACACCAATATGGCTCGTGTTTCAGGTCACGTGATACATAGATAAAAATGACGATTTTTAATATCAATTTATTAAAGCAATAAGATGAATTTGTGACTCAAATTCAATATATTTGTGTTTTAATTATACATCATTTTTCATTTTTAACACATTTCTCATTTTTTTGTTTACCACCAAAAGTGATGAAACGTTGTAGTAGCCAAAGAAATATAACCTTAAGTCATAGAAGTAACACTAAATAACAACAGCGGTTGCTATGATTGATGTGTTCTTTCTAATGGCACATGCAGTATGATAGAAAGAGCTGTCGATAGGTTTAGCAGCACGCTCTTATAGCAGCCTCGTGGTAGCCAAACAGTAGACAAAACATAGAGTTAGGAAACCGAGTGTTGTTCGTAACAATGATGATTTATCGATAAATAATTTTGGTCAAATGTCTAACTTTGGTATGTGTCGATATATTTAAGCCGTAGAAGTAAACAACTAAAATATTGAAATTGTAGTTTTTGCTGTCGACGCCAGACAGTGTTTTGCAAAGACTTGCCAGACAGGCAGTACTAAAAAATTTCACGTGTTTAATTGTTCGTTTTAGCCATAAAATCAATTGAAAAAAAGTATTCATAAACTAATGAGCTATGCGTTGCGATGCGATGCTAAGAAACTGTCACTTAGATTATGTATTGTACGAATAATACCAGATTGGCTAATGCGGCAGGCTTTGACAATTTGTGTGCGTCGCATCATATCACGTTGCTTGCTATCGCTTACGTTGGACACTGCTCGATTTTTTTAGAGTTGTAGGTAATCCGATTTGTGATCCGCCAGTACAAATGATTCGCCTTTATGTAAATATTAGTACAGCAGTGAACTACTTTGACAACCCATTTGGCGTGAGTGCAACCGACTGCCACGCCGAAGCTTGCGGGTACGATTCAGTTTTACATTCATGTCCGATAGTTTGTTTCCGTATTTATCCCTCATTAAAAAAAACATCGATATCTCCTTTCACTGTCAAATCCCATCACTCTTTAATTATGGGATTTGACAGCACGGCTATTTAGAGAATGCTGTCAAAGATATGAGTCTGTAAGGAGTCTATGCCTCTTTAACTGAGACGCGTAATTTTACGTTATGATTAACCAACTAAGACCAACTGACATTACAAGTTGCACGTTTGGTACATGGAAGAATAACTAAAGCATGGAATGAACGATATTTTTATGAACAAATTGAATATAGCGACACTATTCACTCATATGACAAATTAGAGTTGCCAGCAGAAGATGGCACTATGTTTGTCAGCTAGGGCTAAAGACCATTTGAACACAAATTTCGTAACTTTTTAATTTTTTAGTGATTGAGCAAATTCGCTATCGATATCGATCAAAGTTTCAATATAGGTTCAAAATCAAACAGACTTGTAAAAGTAAGTATGTACATGTTATACATTCCGTAAGTTTGTGTCCACAGCAGTCAGAACGCTAGTTAATGGATAGTATTTATATAATTATTACACAAACTTGCATTTTTAAACTGAACTTACATATTTTTGTTTCAAATGGGTACTCAGTAGAACAGGCGTTATTATCTAATTTTCATGGTATTTTTCTTTACGCATCAACAGCCTTTTCCAGTCCACTGCTGGTCTTAAACCTTCCGTTGTGGAGGTTTGGCCTACTATTATACCACACTAGCCAGACGTATTCGTATAGGGTTTTATTTCGAGATTTCCTTCTCTTGTGTTTCTCTTAGTCGCCTCATACGACACCCTCGGCATTAATGTTTATTTATACTTATTTATAGTTAGTTTTTCAGCTGTAATGATAGCTGTAAGTGGGATTAATAAATATTAAATAAATAAATCATCACCCCCAAATAACATATTTTTATTAGAGAAAGCAAATAATTAAGAAAAAAGCAAACCTCATAGTATAAGCATTATGATAACTGAGCATGGCATATCCAAATTAATTCTTTACAAGGATAGGACATAATCGACATGGATTTTATCAAGCAAAAAACATAAAAATTAACTTAAAATAGATAAATCAGACAAAATCTTCAATAGTCCCCAAAAGTTTGTTATTAACAATAATCACTTTTATTGACATTTTCTCATTACATAGTGTAAGTAATACAAATCTATGTATAAAAAATGTATGTGCGGGATCGGACAATTTTCGAGCATACATGTGACACACAGAATATTTAGAGAGAAAAAAATTGTGGCTAGACTAGCCCTTCGATTTTATCTTGGGATCGGCACATTATTAGTCCACTAGTGGAACAAGAACAACCAAGTTTTGGTCTCTGGGTAGATGACATTTAACAAAATTTCTTTCAAACGAAGATTCCCTTATTTTGATGCATAACCACTCAGTAGTTGTGACTATTAAAGTAGACAGTTCTTATCAAACCTTCAAATTACTGTCCTTTAAATATTACTGTCTTTGTAGAGAATGATCAGATTTTTCTATAGGTGCATTAATTTTTTTGTAATATGATGGATTCTAACAAGCTTCGGAATTCACTACTGTTGCTGATAGTTTAATTATTAGCAAGTAATTATTTAAACACTCACACCGTTATGTTTAGAAGGGAGAAGCCATCTGTCATTACTATAAAAACGTTCCGCAGTAAAATGCTTGGAACAAATTCTTTGGTGCTTTCTAGGCACCCAATTTTCTCCACGACATACTGCAGCAATCGACTTATTTTATAAATCTTTATCACGTGCACATAGAATCTAAAAAATAACGAGGTAAAAATATACGGTGGATAGACATATCGATAAGATTTTTTACAACACTTGAAAAGTCGATATAAATATTACACGGCTAAATTCAAAATCATGATAGAACTGTTATAAAAGAAAATTCACTAGGGTTATAAAATTTGATGGCATAAATTGTCTAAATTGTATCTTACACGTCAGTTGACTGTGTTCAATTTGGGAGTACTAGGGCGGTCTCTATGTATATTATCCAATCTCTTTGGTTTGGTATAAGGAAATATGGCGAGCATGTTCTCTCTAATCTAAACGTCCAACCTCTCTGGTAGTAGCATAGCTCATAGATAAGAATAGCACAAAGGTTTGCATAGAAACAACTGTTGGAGATCTTCTGTCTGTCCCTATGTATGCTTAAATGTTAAAAACCACGCAACGGCTTTTAATGCGGTTTTTTAAATAGATAGAATGATTCAAGACGAAGGTTTGTATGTATAATTGACGCGCGCGAAGCCGCTGGTGACGTCTAGTATAAAATTAACCAATGTAAGCCTCAAGCAACGCTTATTTCCATGTTTCAATTTTGTCAAAGAACCGATGACAAGACAATTATTCACATTTATCATAATATTTAATAATTATTTGATATCCCTTATAGAATCTTGCAAAATTTATCTTACTTTCTGTTTATTATCCCTTACTAGTTGTTATTTACTTATTATCCCAAAAATCTAGTATATGCCTGATCGTTTAGCGACTATGAAGTAAATAAGCCAGCCTTGCAAGCCTATAACATAATATCTAAGTATTATTAATAAAATATAAACACAAGGAAAAAGATAGTAAAAATATTTTATTATTTCAATGATAGCTTAGCATTCAGATCGAGTAAAAATATAAATATGAGATGTCTTATACATATTACTAACGAAGCCAAAAAAAATAAAGTATTCCATTAAGTACACGCAACCTTTTCCGCTGCTTCACTCGTGTGAATATCCCTCTTTACCAGAGGGTAAAGAGGTAAGACTAGAAGGGTAAGATATTTATTTTTAAGTCGATATATTATATAGATTTTTTGTTAATATTTTCTTTGAGACATAACGTTCTTGGTAATGCTACCCAAGCTAAATTTTGTCAGCTTCTGGCACCTATCATCTGGTCCTGCAAGAATACCAGCGTTGCAGTTCATCTGCAACAATAGCTGACGCATATTACAATTTGTACTCTACTCAATTTGTACTATACATGTTTAGTTTTAAGGGTTATGGAGATACAAAAAAGATATTTCTTTTCTTTTCTAAGAATTTAGTTATATTGATGACACATGGCTGACATTATATTGATGAGTCATCTGTATTATTTTACTTGATCAGAGTCAGGAGCACACATTTCATAATATTAACAAGTTTTATTGCGGTACATGGGTAGATAGTTCATAAATTTGTGGTGAATTTACAGTTTTTCCACAATCATATTGAGTGAAGTTTGATCTCCTAACTAGGTTATAGATTAACCAGTACGAAGAACTAGATAACTGTAATAAATGGAGATCTTCCTATCATTTGGCTTCACTCACAATGTCGTGCTGTAATTAAACTATTCTTTGTTTAAACGTCATCTCCAAGTCACCTCGAAGAATTTCTTTTTTAGAACGTTGATGTTCTAAAATTAGTTCACCTTTTCCATGTTCAAATGGAAATATGTTTGGGAACTCTTGGTCGAAAGACAAATTGAATAGTCGGTATCTTGCCTGAAACAAAGTTTGAAATTATATAAAGTACATTGAATTTATGTTTGCGGTAGCAGCGATAGCATATTGGAGATACCAACAAACTGGCATCATGAAAGGATATTGAGTTCCAATCCACGGCGATCACCTCTCACTTTTTGAGCTTATGTGCGTATTGAATTGTTAATTATCGCTTGTAAACACCTTGAGGATATTAAGCCGTTGGTCTCGGCTATCGTGAAGATCTTTGACAGTCTTGAAATCTTTGACAATCTTTATTTGGAGTCAGTATCTCTGAATAAACTGACACTAGCCCAAACCATTGAATATTGCTATCCCTTTGAGTTTCGGAGGTCAGACGCTTTCTTTCTACATATGTAAAGCCAATATTCAATCCAATCCGGTCAGACTAATAATTTTCGGACTTCAGATTGCAACTGAGGTAACGCTTGGAGGGCGACGATTAAACACCAAAAGTTAGACCACAATACACCAAACTGGCTAAGTGAAGTGCAAGTGTGCAAACTTCACATTTATTTCAAGAATATTATGAGAACTCTCAAACGATAACTAAAATGTAATACGCACATTAGTTTTAAATATGATGGAAGTTCTTTTATCTAGTAAACATGCCAAATAATGGCAGTTTCATTCATCAATTAATGTCAAAATTCTATTTTACATTTTTATTGCAAAATTGTTCCTTATTTCATACGTAATCCCTAAAATAAGATTATTTTTTTAATTAACATTTTACAAAAAGAGTCTGTTTTGACTAGTTGGGAACATATTCTCTATGGAAAAGCAAGCAGTGCGTACCATGCGTTTGAACCTGACACCTTTTTTCTAGCAGTCTGTTGGTCTCCATTTAGGTCTTAGCCCACCTAACACGCCCTGCTCCCACCCAACGAAAAGAATATCATTCAAATGTGGGCTTTAAGTATTGTTCTTTAGGTATTCTTTACACTGGCACGCCTCGGTAGTTAGCGCCTCGGTTATCGCGCGTTGGAAGCAAGCGGTCTGTGCAGCGTCCGTGCGCTGACTGCTATCAGTCGCTGCGCTGTCGCCGCTCGGTGGACGTAGCCCGCGTTCGCCAGCTGTCGACGCGGCGACCACTATCGTCTGAAAGCGGTCGCCGCGTAGCTGGTGAAGCTGGGTGTCTGCTAGCTGTCGCCGCGGCGCACTATGGTTCGTCTAGAACAAGCTAGCTAGACAAAAACAACTCTTAAATTCCTGGAAGTTAATTACTATTACGAACTCATTACCCCTATACATTGAGGATTACACCTATTAATTATCAATACTACCCTCATTAAGAGCGTCATTAAGGTATGTTTATAAGATGTTGACTATTTAAAGGGCATTCATTTGCATTTTTACATCATATTTGATAGCATTGTTTATGTCACTAAAAGAAATTTGTGAAAGTGTTTTTGTGATGGATTGTATACGTAAGGGTAAGTAGTTATATTTTATTTCATTTTCAACATGGGAACTTCATTCTTTAGTCTTATAAAATGAAATGTTTGAATTTTCACCCACTTTTTTACTCATTTTTTCAAATTCATCGGTCAAATAATAACATGTCCCCACTTGTCCCCACCGTAGAACCTATCATATACGATTCTCATAAGTGTCTAGTAGTTATACGTAAAAAAATTCATTGCGATATATTTGCACAACTAATTTTTATTTATTTTTTTCTTTCAACAGTTTTTACCGTCTCAAGAATGGATTTTTTCGAAGAATGGCTGAAACACCCGAAGGAAACGCGGAATGAGGAGCTCTTTCGGTTTATATCTTTGAGATATAATTTTGATGGTGTTACGGAGCAGTCTCTGCGAGATATTAAAGTACTAATCTCAAGATATTCAACGAAATTTGCTGAAAAGTGGAGCAGCTGTGGAAGAAATCGAGAGCGATTCCTACAAAAGTATTCGACGTGGCTGGAGGGTCTTGACATATCTTTCGATGTGTCCGTTTATTTATCTCTGCCAACTACATCTGGAGAACCGGGACCCGGAAGACCTACTAAAGATTTTGAACATTCTAGTCTCAAAACGAAGAGACGACGTGTAGACGATCTATTACAGTCCAGAAGTGCTAGTGAATTAATTTACGCCGCTGAAGTGTCAGCTCGAATCTCGGGTCAGAGAAGTGTAGCACGTCAAATTAAAGATGTGACTAGTGATCCTTCAATAACCAAGACCACGAGTGAAGAAAGTGCCCCCAGGAGTTTAACAAGTGAGGAAGCTTTAGCGTACTACGTTGATAGTAAATCAAGTAGCCATAGCTATAAGCAGACTCGGAAGTGGAGTATTAAAGCTGGACATAAGGTGTTTCCGTCAATGTACAGTGTTAGAAACGCTAAAATAGCCTGCTACCCGTCAGGTGAACAAATTACAGTCAATGAAACGCATGCTGAAATCAAAGTTCAGGCAATTCTTGATAAGACTGCCGAACGTTTAGTTTCAGCACAACAAGAAGTTGTTCATAGTCTGTTACCTTGCACGTCATTCACATTAATCAGTAAATGGGGTTGTGATGGAAGTTCCGGTCATAGTATGTACAAACAAAAATTCACTAATTGTGACGATAGTGACGAGTTTTTATTTGTATTTTCTTTCGTTCCTCTTCAATTGAAAGATGAAAGTGGTAATATTGTGTGGCAGAATCCTCGGCCCTGTTCTACAATGTATTGTCGGCCAATAAAGTTTATCTTTTCTAAGGAAACGAAAGATTTTACGATTTCGGAAACCAATAAGGTTTTAGAAGAGATAAACGCTTTATTGCCGACAACCTGCAAGGTGATGGAGACCGAAGTATCTGTCACACATGTTATGCTTTTAACAATGATTGACGGAAAAGTTTGCAATGCTCTGACCGAAACTTCTTCCTCACAAAAATGTTTTATTTGTGGGGCAACTCCAACAATGATGAATGATCTGTCAAAAGAGTTTGCTGCGGACAAAGATAATCTTGGTTTTGGTTTGTCTACGTTGCACGCTTGGATAAGGTGCTTTGAATGCTTGCTTCACATTAGCTATCGACTAAATATAAAAAAATGGCAGTTAAGAACAGCCGAAGACAAAGCTAGTGTGAAACAACGTTCAGATGACATTAAAAAACGATTTAAAAGCGAAATGGGCTTGATTGTAGACAAACCAAAACCAGGGTTCGGTAACACTAATGACGGGAACACCGCGCGAAGATTTTTTGGAAATCCCGAGGCTAGTGCCGATATTACAGGGTTAGATGTTTCACTAATACAAAAATTTGGCATACTACTTCGCACTTTATCATCGGGATATGATATAAATATTGAAAAATTCGTTAACTTAGCTCAAGAAACTAGACAACTTTATGTAAATCTCTATTCATGGTATTACATGCCCGCTACTGTCCACAAAATACTTTTGCACAGTGGCGAAGTAATTA
Organism: Euclidia mi; assembly: GCA_944739405.2. Lineage (NCBI taxonomy): Eukaryota > Metazoa > Arthropoda > Insecta > Lepidoptera > Erebidae > Euclidia > Euclidia mi. The sequence goes on along the minus strand of OX123191.2, from coordinate 22,136,809 downwards.
GATCGTCCCTTCTACCTATAGGCCAGCTTTCCGAGGAAGCACAGGAAGCTCGGAATAAGGACTGCAGAAGATTTCGTGAGCACAACACACGAAAGCGATCACGGGAGGCTACGAATAGAGATTTACTTAATATGTTATTGATAACATCTGACCCTGTAATAAACGGTTTACGAGAAGTTCCTCGGAAGAAAATAGGTACGCTTCCAACTGAAGTATTAGATTTAATTGTCCCACCTAGCTGTAAGGAACAAAATGTTAATATGATTTCTACTTTTCATAGCTCTGCCCCTCACGATCATGACTATTCAATGGATGATTCATCTGATGATAGTGATGATAATGAGTAATAGATTTAGTTCTTAGATATTTTATGCATCTGTTATTAGATTTTATAGCGACGTCGAGGGATAAATCACTTTATAAAATGTTCAAAAAATATATTATACACATATGCCCGATAAATGTTTTTTTTTTCATGATACCAGCTCAAATGACAAACTGCCTTGAAAAAAGTACCAAAAACCTTATATCTTTGCTTATTAACCGCATCTAGACATAAAAATCAAATAAAATAATTTTGTCTAGCTAGCTTGTTCTAGACGAACCATAGTGCGGCGACTGCTGGGCGCCCCCTAGCTGTCACCGCGTTGACTGCGAGCAGTCGCCTCGTGTTGGGTAGGAGCGGTGTTGGAACAGAATCTAGTAAGTGGGCTAAGACCTTTAGGCTATCGCTGCTTTTAAAACTGATTATTAGAAAGACTCACCGCTGGTACTGGACAGACGTTAAATCCAACTTTTCTTATTAGAGCACCGACTAATTTATCTTTGAGTATCAAAGTGCATAAGTTGCCGTGCCACTCCACGAAAGTCCTTCTGTATTCGTTATGGAGATACTCGTAGAAAAGACCAATGGCCTGTAAATTATAGATTATTTTTAACCCTTGATTTACCTGGTGACTTCATACACACACAATTTACCTGATTGAGTCCCCAGGACTCACGGATATGTATTCGTAAAATTAACATGAAATAAAAACTTTTTTAAAACAAAGCTCTTGTTAGATTTGTACATTATTTATTAAGTTTTACAATGAGATAGGCTTCAACTTAAAATTATGGAATCACAGTCTTCCATTGAGGAACTTCTAACATATGGCATTTTTTTTTCACAAAATTACATTAAACAAAAGATTTTTTTAAAGGCACATAATAATATATTCAATTAATGAAAAAAACAAAAAACAAAACATGGTTAAACCAAAAAATTAAAACGTGCAAGACCTTGTAGTCACGGTTGGAGACATAGTCCTTTCCACTTTTTTTTGTATAGCTAAGGCACACAGGCTAAACACAAATAAGGAAAATATACGCAGTATTTCACTTAATAATCCGAAGCTGAGTTATGGTTTGAAAGCTGACAATCATCCTCGGATGCAGACACTACTTCATCAGGTTCTAGTCTTCTTGGCTGATTCAACCCTATATTTTGTTGATCCTCATCATCCGCGTCGGCGTCCCTCAATTTTTCGAGCCATTTTTCCACCACAGACTCAGCACCTTCATCAAGACATTTATGGTACTACCAGATGCTATTATATCAACTAAAAACAGTAAAACATGCACAATAACAGTACATAAATAGATCAAAACTATAACATTAATACCCCGGTGAAGTCTCACGGACTCCGCTAGCCTGTTTACTTACCGATCGGAGCCGCGCACATGGACTTCCGCACTTGCACTGTGTGAAGGTACTAAAACGCACAACTTGTTATTCAAAAACTAAGGGTTTTATTATAGGTTTAAGGCTGGTTTTAGTCTTACGCTGACGGCACGCGCACCGTCAGCGCTGATGACCGAGATATATGAACTTCTAGGAAGCGTTTTTGAATGACGCATAGCTATCAGCGCGCACGGTGGTCAGCGCTGATTGCTACGCAGCCGTACGCGTCGCGCGTCAGCCCCGCGTAGCTGTCAGCGCTGACGATCGCTCGAGCGCCTCTGCTTTCAGTGAGCGTTTTAGTGTCGAGCGGAGCGGATGTCATCGCGCGTACAGTCATGGCGAATCGCTAAGTGGATACAGGTCGAGTTATTGATGAGTCGTTCAATCGGTGGTACAGGCGCGATTCATAGGCTGTAATGGACCAGTTTATCCTGCATCTTTGCCTGTAATTCGTCAAAAGTTATATTTGACATTCGAAAGTAATTAAAGAATTTACTTTTGTCAGCCCACAAAGTGCCATATAACAAGACAAATTCTCCTGCAACGGCTCTCTGCTCAATCAATGGATGAACACGGAGTCTTCGTCGTCGCCAATTATTATTTTTTTGGGATAGATAGTACAAAGCAGCAATAATTAATACACGCCGCATTTTGATCGTCGACTGTACAGTAAGGCGGTCAGTACGATGTTAAAACGAGCCACGCTGAGCCTCAGCGCTGACAAACTACGCGCTGAGCTATGAGCGCTGACGGTCAGCGTGAGACTAAAATCAGCCTTAGTAACGGTTTTATTAAAGTTTTCAATGGAGTTCCAGGGACCTACCGGGAAAACTATGGGTTAACACGCTTTAATTAGGTACTTATATAAGAAGGCCAATTCTGGTAATTATATTTGTTCAAATTCCAATATCGATCTAGTCTCGGCGTCATAAATGGTATTCTCGTAACTTAACTGACACTTGAATGAGATCGGGACTACATCGAAAGTTGAACCAAGTGTGAACTAGTGTGAACGGTATTCTGCTAATTATTAGTAGAGCAGGTAAGGTATTTCTAGTTTTTTCACAATGATACCATCGTACATAATATAACCACATGAGTAAATAAACCGAACAGAGAAACAGCTTCTTAAGAGCTTGTAAATTTGCTACCTATTTTGGTAGGGTTGTCACAATAGGTTATGACAAATCGCTTGTTCGGTATACGACATATTCTGGAATGGACAGATTCGTGATTCGGCAAATTCCCAACTCGACAGATTCGTGAATTGGGCAGATTCTTGGACTCGACCGATTCGCTATACGGCAGAAGTACAGTTGTAAATAAAATAGCGAGTGGAACCAAAAAAGCATGCACCTGATACTTTTAAAAGCACGGAATAAAAAATATACATTTGTTACCAAGGACACGACGTGATGACGTGATTTATTTGACATTCCCAACGATACCACTAATAGTGTTGAATATTTTTCTGGTAATATTTATGATCTATTTTGCTAATAAACATAGGAATCGCCTTTAGCTATTATGTGCCACTAGTTTTACCACGGGGATAGGTATCTAAAATAAGTTTAAAAAGAAATTGTGTAAGACAAATTCATGTCTACAAAACAAATGACTATAAAATGATCAACCATCGATAGGGCTTACAAAAAACAGGTGCATGCGATTTTCGACCTTATTGACAATTCATGATAAACTTCTTTTTGGTATTTTCTTGCTTTCTGACATTGATACGTTATTAAAATTATAAATTCTGAGTTACGTCAATAAGGTCGAAAATCGCATGCACCTGATTTTTGTAATCCCTATCGATGGCTGATAACTTTCTGATAGTCACTGGTTTTGTAAACGTTAATTGCTTTTATACAATTTCACAACTAATGAGTTCACGAGGATCCTCTGGGGGATCTGGCTAGGAGAACCTGGTGGACAACATGCAAACATGTTAAGTATTTCGTTGCCAGCATTGACAATATTTATTTCAAGATCGAAATATTCGCGAAACTTTTGCTCGAGAAATTCAACAAATGAGATAAAATTATCAGGAGGAAAAAACGAATTAAAAAACCCAATTTGTACGTTACCATCGTTAAAATCTTTATAATGTCTGAATTATTTCTATTATTGAATATAAATTTTTTTAATTATTGAATACCTATTGAAAATAATACACACGATCCAAGGAACCAATATATTTACTTACCGAAATTTTATTACTTAGTTGTATATTAATTTTAATTTGGCATGTAAACGTATTGGCATCCAATAACCATTCCTATTAATGTATTTTCCCATACAATGGCAAAATTCATGTTTTTGTTTTTGAGTTTTTGACATTACCTCTAAGATTAACAAGAGATTATAAATTGATTATATCGAAATTATACTATAAGGAGATTAAGTGGAGCAGAATACCAATTGTGAGTCAATTCAAAATTAAATCGCAGTTCAGTCAAAATTCAGTGTCAGTGTCTGTTAAATACGAGAATTGGCCTTCTGATTTTCACCCAAAACATCGGGTTTAAGTGAAATGTATTCAGGAAATGAAATAAATTCAACGGGTAATTTAAAAAAGATACACTTTTTATATTAAATAATAACATTAATAACGATCGTTGTGGTCTCTCTTTTACGAGTTTACGAGGTTATACTTTTACAAGTCGATCTTAAAACGTTTATAAATTTCCCGTCTTACTTATAAAAGTCGTTGAGTGTGACTTAGCCACCTCTCAGCTGAACAGCTCTCGAGCATTAAAACAATGTTTAAATTTTCTTCACTTAAAAACTTCGTTTAGCTCTTGTTCAGCTGAGTAACTAATACTGATAAAGAACGATACACATAGGAGGGCCACAGATTATAGCCAAAATAGTCGACAAAATAACGCAATTGAACGAACACGCTTGGCTATTGTGTATCTATGAGCCATAGATACATAAAGCATAGCCTTGAGCCACAGAAGAATAACTAAAGCATGGAATGAACGATATTTTTATGAACAAATTGAATATAGCTACACGCTTCACTCATATGACAAATTAGAGTTGCCAGAAGAAGATGGCACTATGTTTGTCAGTTAGGGCTAAAGACCATTTAAACACAAATTTCGTAACTTTTTAATTTTTTAGTGATTGAGCAAATCCGCTATCGATATCGATCAAAGTTTCAATATAGGTTCAAAATCAAACAGACTTGTAAAGTATAGTAAGTATGTACATGTTATACATTCCGTCAGTTTGTGTCCACAGCAGTCAGAACGCTAGTTAATGGATAGTATTTATATAATTATTACACAAACTTGCATTTTTAAACTGAATCTATATTTTTTGTTTCAAATGGGTACTCAGTAGCACATAATAATGAAGTGTCACAGCATTTTTTTTTAACTTCAAGCTAATCTCACGTGTTTTGTCACCAGCCGCGCGTGAAAGGTATTTTTCAATAACACTGTTATTTTTCACGTGATCTAAAATTATCAAATCCTCCTTCACGATATTTTTGTTTTACAAACTATCAAGTAAACGTGAATTCATAGCAATGTTCTTTTTCATCAGACGTTTAGACCGTAGTCTTAAATAATTTATTTTTAACAAACGTCTTTGCTGTGTGGTTGATGGCATAGAATACAAGTGTCACCACCCCCTATTTTCTAGTGGGTGTCGTAAGAGGCGACTAAGGGATAACACGATGCAAATATCATCTTTGCGTAGAGACGGAAAACTCGACATCAAACCCTATACGACTGCCTGGTTGGTCTCGCGGCATAAATGTGCGCGTGGGATCGGGAGGTCCCGGGTTTGATTCCTGGGTCGGGCAGTGTTATTGGGTTTTTCTGTCATGAAATTCTCAGTAGCAGCACGGAGTCTGGAAATGTGCCCGGTACGGCAATAGGCTCGCCCCTTATTACGTGGGACTAAAGTATATCTGGCGAAAAGTGGGTGTAGAAATACACCTCTGCCCACCCCTTCGGGGATAAAAGGCGTGACGATATATATGTATGTATGTAAGTCTTTTAACAAGCTGCTCAAGGTGAAAAACTTCTTTTTTTAGTTTTTCTATTGTACGTAAGTGTTTAGCTCACACGATTTTCATTCCTACTGGCGGAGAAATTGTAACTAACGTAGGCGCTTTAGTGCTGGTTGTCGGAGAAACAGAAGATGTCTCATTTATGGAAGGCGCACGCGTACACTAAAGAAAGAAAAAAGCCACGTTTTAATGCATAGCAGTATATTAAAATAAATAAGCATACCCTTTGTGTTTTCCACCCTAGCAATCACTGATGATACCTGAAGCTTGATTTATAGGCCAAAGCCGATTGATAAAAAGTACCTTACACCTTTTTCTGTACTCCCATTACTCCCAGCAACGTGCATTGAACTTTTTATGATCGATTGAGTAGTCAAAATGTGAAAGCTTAACTTTTAATCTGCGCCATCTGTCATTACTATAAATACATTCCGCAGTAAAATGCTTGGAACCAATTCTATGGTGCTTTCTAGGCACCCAATTTTCTCCACAACATATTGCAGCAATCCACTAATTTTGTAAATCTTTATCACGTGGAAATCTAAAAAATAACGAGGTAAAAATATACGGTGGATAGACATATCGATAAGATTTTTTACAACACTTGACAATGTCGATATAAATATTATACGGCTAAATTCAAAATCATGGCAGAACTGTCATAAAAGATGATCACTAAGGTTATATAATTTGATGGCATAAATTGTCTAAATTGTATCTTACACGTCAGTTGACTGTGTTCAATTTGTAAGTACTAGGGCTACCTCTATGTATTATATATCCAATCTCTTTGCCTTGAGCATAGCAACCAAAGAGATAGGATAATATACATAGAGGTAGTCCTAGTACTCCCAAATTGAACACAGTCAACTGACGTGTAAGATACAATTAAGACAATTTATGCCATCAAATTATATAACTCTAGTGATTTTTCTTTTATAACAGTTCTATCATGTTTTTGAATTTAGCTGCATAATATTTATATCGACTTTTCAAGTGTTGTAAAAAATGTTATCGATATGTCTATCCACCGTATATTTTTACCTCGTTATTTTTTAGATTCTATGTGCACGTGATAAAGATTTATAAAATAAGTGGATTGCTGCAGTATGTCGTGGAGAAAATTGCGTGCCTAGAAAGCACCATAGAATTTGTTACAAGCATTTTACTGCGGAATGTTTTTATTGTAATGACAGATGGCTCCTCCCGTCTAAACATATCAGTGTGAGTGTTTAAATAATTACTTGCTAATAATTAAACTATCAGCAACAGTTGTGAATTCCGAAGCTTGTTAGAATCCATCATATTACAAAAAAAATAATGCACCTGTAGAAAAAATCTGATCTTTCTATACAAAGACAGTAATATTTAAAGGACAGTAATTTGAAGGTTTGATAAGAACTGTCTGCTTTCATAGTCAAGACTACTGAGTGGTTATGCATCAAAATAAGGGAATCTTCATTTGAAAGAAATTTTGTTAAATGTCATCTACCCAGAGACCAAAACTTGGTTGTTCTTGTTCGACTAGTGGACTAATAATGTGCCGATCCCAAGATAAAATCGAAGGGCTAGTCTAGCCACATTTTTTTCTCTCTAAATATTCTGTGTGTCACATGTATGATCGAAAAGTATTCGATCCCGCACATACATTTTTTACACATAGATTTGTATTACCTACACTATGTAATGAGAAAATGTCAGTAAAAAGTGATTATTGTTAATAACAAACTTTTGGGGACTATTGAAGATTTTCACTAAATTATTTATTTTAACTTAAATTTTATGTGTTTTGATACAATAATCCATGTCGACCATGCCTTTTCTTATAATGTGTCGAGTTGGATAATATAATATGGCATTTACAGTTATCATAATGCCTGAGCATGCGTTTTGCCTTATTCTTAATTGTTTACTTTCTCCAGCAAAAATGTGTAATTTGGCCAAATTACACATTTTCTAAATATTCTGTGTGTCACATGTATGATCGAAAAATGTCCGATTCCGCACATACATTTTTTACACATAGATTTGTATAACCTACACTATGTAATGAGAAAATTTCAATAAAGTGATTATTATTAATTACAAACCTTTGGGCATTATTCAAGGTTTTGTCTGATTTATCTATTTTAAGTTAATTTTTATGTTTTTTGCTTGATAAAATCCATGTCGACTATGTCCTATCCTTGTAAAGAATTAATTTGGATATGCCATTCTCAGTTATCATAATGCTTAAGCTATGAGTTTTGCTTTTTAGGGTTCCGTACCTCGAAAGGAAAAAACGGAACCCTTATAGGATCACTTTGTTGTCCGTCCGTCTGTCAAGACCCTTTTTCTCAGGAATGCGTGAAGGTGTCAAACTGAAATTTATACTAAATACTCGAATCTACAGTTCCATAGAGCTGTAAAAAAATAAAACTTCTAATCCAACGCAATCAAAAGATACAGCCGTATATGCTGCAAATTGTAGCATATTTTCAAACTCGCATTGGAATCAAAACCTACAGGGTACTTCCCGTGAACTCAGAATCTTGAAATTTGGTACGAAGCAACGTCTTATATCACTCATAAAGGGAAAAATGCGAAAACCGTAAATTTTTAGTTACAGCATATAAAAAAATATTTTTAATAAATTTAAAGTTACTACCCCTTTCTCTTGAACGCGTGGTGGTATTAAATTGAAATTCATATCAAATACTCAAGTATATAACACCGTAAGGCTGCAACAAAATCGAGCTTCTATGTCAACGCAATCAAAAGAAAGAGCAATATAAGCATATTTTCAAACTCGCGCCTACTCGCAAGTGAATCAAAACCTACAGGGTACTTCCCGTGAACTCAGAATCTTGAAATTTGGTACGAAGTACCGTCTTATATCACATATAGGGCTTGTAATTCGAATATTCGAATGTTCGAATAATGCGAATATTCGTTCATTTTTTCTATTCGAATATTGTGTGGTGTTTAATTCGAATATTCGAATGATTTATAGTTACGTTTTTTTAGATCGCATTATCAAAGTTTACGTCAATCTCACGAATGATTATTGTGATTTCGGTGTGATTTATGATCTCTCATTAAACATTATTCAATTAAAAATTATCATTGCTTACTATTTCAGCATTCTTCTCAGCATTGTTGGCAAATTGTATGCAAAGGTACTGTAAAATACTTATGGGATGTACAAACGGGATTCGGAAAGGGTATGGGCCCGGGTGTACTGATATCAGAGATTTTCTTGCGAAGCATAGCCGAAAAGTTTTTGGCCAAAGGTTAAAAGGTCTATTGCGCATTCGTGGATTATGAAAAGGCTTACGATAAAGTGGTGAGGAATGAAATGTGGTCAGTCCTGTCAATGTATGGGGTGAGCAGCAGCCTCATTCGAGCTCTGAAATCTCTTTATGAGAATTCTAGAGCTTGTGTGAGGATAAACGGGACATACACTGACTGCTTTACCATCGAGACAGGGGTTAGACAGGGATGTGTAGCGTCGTCATTGCCGTTTAACCTCTTCATGGACAGTTTTTTGCAAGATCTAAAGTATAGTGACTGTGGATTAAGGATGAATGGGATACTTGTCAAATGACTCCTCTGTGCCGATGGTCAGATACCTAATACTTGCATCTTCAGCGTAGGAGTTGCAGGAGATGGTAACAATCATAAATATTGCTTTAGAGAAAAAGAAAATGTAAGTCAAATGAAAGTTATGGTTTTTGAAAAGGAGGACTCCGTTACGGCTTGTAATGTTATGATATAATTATGATCGATGGATAACGAGTGGAGCGAGTTAATGAGTTTGTGTACTTAGATACGCTATATACAAGAGATGGTAAGAATGAACAAGATACTGAAAAGAAGGGTTAATGTAGGTAATAGAGTGAACGAAGCTCTGAAGGCATTTAACAACAGCCAAAACGTGTCCAAAAAGGCGCAAATAGAGAGAGAATACTGAAAGTTGGGTATGGCAGAAGAGACTAGAAAGTAGAATAAATGCAGTGCTGTAGAAATGAGCACTGAGAAGTATTTGTGGTTTTAGTCGACTGAGTAAAGAGTTGTGTGAGAAAAGAGTGTTGTAGGTAAATGGAGAGGATGGATGACGAAAGACTGACAAAGAAGATATTTAAGGCAAGTGTGCCAGGGACAGGATGAAGGGGAAGACTTATGCGGACGTTCAGATAGATTGGCGACATCCTAAAAAAAGGAAGATAAGAAGTGCCCTAAGCAGAAGAACTTGATGGGAGTAAATGAAGCAAGAGAGATATGTAAAAAAATACGCAACCACGATTTGATCTCAACGATTTAAATTTATTTTTATTTTAATAATTTTTGTTTAGTTTTGTTTTGAATACAGTTTATTGCTTTTTGTTTAATTAGAATGCCAAAGTATGTATGTTACTGAAAGGTGATTCAATTTTATATAACAAATAAAAATATTCAACTGTCACTTGTTTATTAAGTGTGTATGCATGGTTTTATAAAGGTTTAAAAGAAACAGCTGATATTCGAATAATATTCGAATAATTCGAATACTTCCTGTAAAAATTTCGAATATTCGAATTTCTAAAAACATCGAATAATTACAAGCCCTAATCACATATGAAGGAAAAATTGCGAAAACCTTAAATTTTAGCTACAGCAAATAAAATTTTTTTTTTAATAAATTTTAAGTTACTACCCCTTTCTCTTGAACGCGTGGAGGTATTAAATTGAAATTCATATCAAATACTCAAGTATATAACACCGTAAGGCTGCAACAAAATCAAGCTTCTATGTCTACGCAATCAAAAGAAAGAGCAATATAAGCATATTTTCAAACTCGCGCCTACTCGCAAGTGAATCAAAACCTACAGGGTACTTTCCGTGAGCTCAGAATCTTGAAATTTGGTACGAAGCAACGCCTCATAGCACATATAAAGGAAAAATTGCGAAAAACATAAATTTTTTGTTACATCATATAAGAAAAATATTTTTAATAAATTTAAAGTTACTACCCCTTTCTCTTAAACGCGTGGAGGTATTAAATTGGAATTCATATCAAATACTCAAGTATACAACACCTTTAGGCTGCAACAAAATCAAACATCTATGTCAACGCAATCAAAAGAAAGAGCAATATAAGCATATTTTCAAACTCGCGCCTACTCGCAAGTGAATCAAAACCTACAGGGTACTTCCCGTGAACTCAGAATCTTGAAATTTGGTACGAAGTACCGTCTTATATCACATATGAAGGAAAAATTGCGAAAACCTTAAATTTTAGCTACAGCAAATAAAAATTTTTTTTTAATAAATTTTAAGTTACTACCCCTTTCTCTTGAACGCGTGGAGGTATTAAATTGAAATTCATATCAAATACTCAAGTATATAACACCGTAAGGCTGCAACAAAATCAAGCTTCTATGTCAACGCAATCAAAAGAAAGAGCAATATAAGCATATTTTCAAACTCGCGCCTACTCGCAAGTGAATCAAAACCTACAGGGTACTTTCCGTGAGCTCAGAATCTTGAAATTTGGTACGAAGCAACGCCTCATAGCACATATAAAGGAAAAATTGCGAAAAACATAAATTTTTAGTTACATCATATAAGAAAAATATTTTTAATAAATTTAAATTTACTACCCCTTTCTCTTGAACGCGTGTAGTATTAAATTGGAATTCATATCAAATACTCAAGTATACAACACCTTTAGGCTGCAACAAAATCAAACATCTATGTCAACGCAATCAAAAGAAAGAGCAATATAAGCATATTTTCAAACTAGCGACTACTCGCAAGTGAATCAAAACCTACAGGGTACTTTCCGTGAGCTCAGAATCTTGAAATTTGGTACGAAGCAACGCCTCATAGCACATATAAAGGAAAAATTGAGAAAAACATAAAGTTTTAGTTACATCATATAAGAAAAATATTTTTAATAAATTTAAAGTTACTACCCCTTTCTCTTGAACGCGTGGAGGTATTAAATTGGAATTAATATCAAATACTCAAGTATATAACACCGTTAGGCTGCAACAAAATCAAACATCTATGTCAACGCAATCAAAAGAAAGAGCAATATAAGCATATTTTCAAACTCGCGACTACTCGCAAGGGAATGAAAACCTACAGGGTTCTTTCCGTGAACTCAAAATCTTTAAATTTGGTACGAAGCAACGTCTTACATCACTAATAAAGGAAAAAAATGCGAAAACCGTATTTTTTTAGTTACAGCGTATAAAAAAATATTTTTAATAAATTTAAAGTTACTACCCCTTTCTCTTGAACGCGTAGAGGTATTAAATTGAAATTCATATCCAATACTCAGGTATATAACACCGTTAGGCTGTAACAAAATCAAACTTCTATGTCTACGCAATCAAAAGAAAGAGCAATATAATCATATTTTCAAATTCGCGACTACTAGCAAGGGAATCAAAACCTACAGGGTACTTTCCATGAACTCAAAATCTTGAAATTTGGTACGAAGCAACGTCTTATATCACTTATAAAGGAAAAATTGCGAAAACCGTAATTTTTTGTTACAGCATATAAAATTATTTTTTTAATAAATATAAAGTTACTACCCCTTTCTCTTGAACGCTTAGAGGTATTAAATTGAAATTCATATCAAATACTCAGGTATATAACACCGTTAGGCTGTAACAAAATCAAACTGCTATGTCTACGAAATCAAAAGAAAGAGCAATATAATCATATTTTCAAACTCGCGACTACTCGCAAGGGAATCAAATCCTACAGGGTACTTCCCGTGAACTCAAAATCTTGAATTTTGGTACGAAGCAACGTCTTATAGCCCAGATAAAGGATGCGGAAGGCTGAGGACCGTGTGCTGTGGTGCGTGTTGGGAGAGGCCTATGTCAAGCAGTGGACTGCGATAGGCTGATTGAGATTGAGATTTCAAATAATTACATAGTCTTCAAACCTTTTTGCTAATTATTCTGTACTTTATAAGTATTTTTGTAACAGATATCTAATAATCACTAAAAACTTTGATAAAAATCTTACCATCATTCATGAGCAGACTTTTGCAAGGCTGCTGCAAGGCTGGAATAGGTATTTACGTTATATTATAAAATAAGCGATATATGTTAATATAAAATAAAGGATGACTGATTACAAACGACAAAGACCCCTTTTTCTTTAATTTATGCTCCTCCAGCTTTCCATACTGTAATGTTATGGATTTCATTTGGCAATAAAAATACCATAACTATGACTGGTGAACTTTTACTTATATACGTACAGGTTTGTACGGAACCCTCGGTGCGCGAGTCCGACTCGCACTTGACCGGATTTTTCTTAATTATTTGCTTTCTCTAATAAAAATATGTCATTTGGGGGTGATTATTTATTTATTTAATATTTATTAATCCCACTTACAGCTATCATTACAGCTGAAAACTAACATTAAATAAGTATAAATAAACATTAATGCCGAGGGTGTCATATGAGGCGACTAAGAGAAACACAAGAGAAGGAAATCTCGAAATAAAACCCTATACGAATACATCTGGCTAGTGTGGTATAATAGTACGCCAAACCTCCACCACAGAAGGTTTAAGACCAGCGGTGGACTGGAAAAGGCTGTTGATGCGTAAAGAAAAATACCATGAAAATTAGAAAATAATGCCTCGAAAGATTATGTGCTACTGAGTACCCATTTGAAACAAAAATGCAAGTTTGTGTAATAATTATTTAAAGATTGTCCATCAACTAGCGTTCTGACTGCTGTGGACACAAAGTTACGGAATTTAAAATGTATAACATATAAATAATATACTTTACAAGTCCGTTTGATTTTGAACCTATATTGAAACTTTAATCGATATCGATAGCGGATTTGCTCAGTCACTATTAAATTAAAAAGTTACGATATTTGTGTTCAAATTATCTTTAGCCCTAACTGACAAACATAGTGCCATCTTCTTCTGGCAACTCTAATTTACCATATGAGTGAAGAGTGTAGCTATATTCAATTTGTTCTTAAAAATATCGTTCCTTCCATGTTTGATTCTTGGTCCTAGCTTCCATGCTTCAGTTATTCTTCTGTGATAGCAACGATATAATATCTCCATGGCATCGATATTGTCATAGACTATGACAGAATATCGTTGCTATGACAAACAAAGAGTTTGGACGTTTAGACTAGAGAGAACATGCCCTATAAATTTCCTTATACCGAACGTGCAACATGTAATGTCAGTTGGTCTTAGTTGGTTAATCATAACGTCAAATTACGCGTCTCATTTAAAGAGGCATAGACTCTTTACATACTCATATCTTTGACTACATTCTCTAAATAGCCGTGCTGTGATCTGTCATCAGTGTAAAATTTGTTGGGCGTTTGTGTTTACATTTTTAATAACTTTTTTGCATTTAAATAGTAAGTAAGCTTATAATAATTAAATAGTGTACTCATTAATTAATACACATCGAGTATGTGATATCGGGATGTGGATGCCGCTATTCTCGGAACGGAAATAACAGGAGAAACTTTATCTTCTAGCAGTGAGTCGGAATTTTCCAACAAATTTATTTACTTTTCTCGTATTAATGCTATAATGAGTGTTAAGTTTACACAATATCATTGTGTTGCAAATCAAAGGAACAGCTTGCATACGTATGTGTTATGAATTTAACTCACAAATTGTTATTTTGTACATTTATTGATTTAATAGCCTTAGTGATGGGATTTGACAGTGAAAGGAGATATCGATGTTTTTTCATTGAGGGATAAATACGGAAACTAACTATCGGACATGAATGTAAAACTGTCGCTGGAAGCGACAGCGGGTAGCCGCGGTTGCTAAGTTGGCAATAAACAAAGACGTCCAGCGGTCTAATTTTCTATCGCGCGTTTGATAGTAAGCGCAGTTTAATGTACATAATTTACTTAGATACCTACCTTAATAGTAGCGTCTATTAACCTAAAGCCAAGTGTTCCAGTGTACGCGCGTGTGTAGGCTTACATTTTTGCATCTATAAAATAGTAGATGGATTAGGGATGTGAGTAGCATTTTTTATTATTAAGAAGGTGTTTTATATTACAGGTTGCCTATTAATGACGTCACAAGAAAACGTTGGATAAATGCCGTTGGACGGCCTAGTTTGATTTAGCAGAAGTACCACCGTATTTGTTCACGTCATTTTGAGAAAGACTGTTTTTAAAGACAGAAAGCACCTGGCGTCGTTTAAAACCGAAAGCTCTGCCTACATTACATTTATGCCCGGACATTGCACACCCGGTAGAATTATTTATCCAAAGCTAAACAAAAAGTGTGTAATTTTAGTTTGAACATATTAATAACATATAATAATTACAACGATTTTAATTAATCTATCTACTTCTATATTATTTATCATATTAGTGCTATCCTGACTGATCAAAGACGTCTTGCCTTGTAGTCCGCTACATAATATTCTACCATAAAATATAATATTCTTTCACATTCACACAACATTATCTGGTCCCAAACTAAGCATATCTTGTACTGCGAGTACAGGACAATCGATAAACATGCATATATACTTTTCTGTAAATATATTACATATTATACATAGTACCATCCAGACCAAGACAAACATCCATATTCATGCACACAAATGTTTGACTTGAGCGGGAATCAAACCCGCAAGCTTCGGCGTGGCAGTCGGATTACCTACAACTCTAAAAAAATCGAGCAGTGTCCAACGTTAGCGATAGCAAGCAACGTGATATGATGCGATGCAAACAAATTGCCAAAGCCTGCCGTGCCGCATAAGCCAATCTGGTATAATTCGTACAATACATAATCTAAGTGACAGTTTCTTAGCATCTCATCGCCACGCATCGCTCATTAGTTTATGAATACTTTTTGTCAATAGATTTTATGGCTAAAACGAACAATTAAACACGTGAATTATTTTAGTACTGTCTGTCTGGCAAGTCTTTGCAAAGCACTGTCCTGCGTCGACAGCAAAAACTACAATTTCAATATTTTAGTTGTTTACTTCTACGGCTTAAATATATCGACACATACTAAAGTTAGACATTCGACCAAAAATATTTATCGATAAATCATCACTGTTACGAACAACACTCGGTTTCCTAACTCTATGTTTTGTCTACTGTTTGCCTACCACGCGGCTGCTATAAGAGCGTGCTGCTAAACCTATCGACAGCTCTTTCTATCATACTGCATGTGCCATTAGAAAGAAGATATCAAGCATAGCAACCGCTGTTGTTATTTAGTGTTACTTCTATGCCTTAGGTTATATTTCTTTGATGACAAATAATAAAAAGTCAGAGAGCTGGTGAAGAATTTTGGATTTTTTTTTTGGAAACTACGAGAAATATTGATAAATTTTGATTTTTATTATAGACTCACGCCATTATTCCGAAGGGGTAGGCAGAGGTGTAATATTACACCCACATTTCGCTATGAATTTTTAGGTTCCACGTAATAGGGGGCGACTCTATTGCCGTACCGGGCACATTATCAGACTCCGTGCTGCTACTGAAAATTTCCTAACGGAAAAACCCAATATCACTTTGCCCGACCCGGGAATCGAACCCGAGACCTCCCAATCCCACGCGCACATTTATGCCGCAAGACCAACGAGGCAGTCTTTTTGAAATTTTTGTTATTTTCTATTTTAACACTTTCTTTGAGTTTCAATCTATTTCCTTAAGGGTATTATACTCATTACGGGTGTATTTTTGTTTTAATAAAAAGATCTAGTAAATGCTCTTTTTCGGTTATTGTTATTATCTAAGATGGAATTATTTATTTACTCCGAAAATATTATTTAGAGGCCGCGTGAGTGTTGTCGGTCATGATTTCATGAGAGCCAACCGCATCGCAATTCGCAGTTGAGCAAGAGATACAGACAATATAAGCCCTCCATATAAAAAAATATACTTACATATTTTTTCACAATTTCACTTTATTCGACTGAAACCGGTAGAATATGCTCGACCTTAACTTTACTTCATTTAAAATATAATACACACAACTTTTGTAAAAATAACAAGCATTACATTGTTTCTTATCTTATCGTCTATACAAAACTGAAAACAAAATTAAGCTGGGTCGCTCGGATCCATTTTAAATCAAGTTAGAATTAGGGAGTCCGCGCCGAGTACAGTGTCAAATAATGTGAGCAAAGTTCGACGGTTTTGTTGCACTCGGAAGTAAGCGAGCGGAAACGCAAAACAGGGTTTAAAGGTAAGGTTTTGCTAATCAGCCTCTCAGCCACAGACCACCTACCCCAGGTGTTCTGTGCTCTCAGTTGTTTAAAATTTTAAATAACGTTTATAAGTAAGAGGGTTCGTGTTTAGACTTACAGCGTAACACGACTGATTATTAACTATTTTATGATAAAAAAAACAATATAATTATGTAGATTTGACGCAATAATATACAAATAAAATCTTGAAACCTGTCTATAATTATTGGCGTACCAACTGGTCTACAATTATCAAAATCTTATGCGCAGACACTTGGACTATTTAATTTAAGAAGTGGTTAGAATTAATGAGTTGTTTTCGTTTATCCTTTAGAAATCCAAAGTACCTACCTAAGTACTTTGGAGAAACTTTAAATTAGTTAGTTTCTTTTTTTTGTAAAAAGCATGACTGCTATAATACTCACAGTTACATTATGCCCGAGTTCAACTTTAGTAGTAAAATCTAGATTGACGACATAATCACTCCTTCTGCCATATCTTCTCGTGTTGAACACCATCTCTTGAATATATTTACTGTCATAATAAGTTACTGTTGGCACTCCCGGTATAACTTTCAACATTCTCAAACACTAAAATAAAAAATAAAAACATATCATCATCATCATCAGCCTTGTTATATTCTGTTCCACTGCTTTACACAGACAGTACGAAACAATCTTGGTGGGTTGCGGTAAAGTTTAGTATGCTAGTTACGATTCGCGTGTCCCCCCAATCAAAGGATGTAGAGAACACTACGGTGGCTTTAGTGAGTAGGCCCCGAACAACATCAGGGTGGACTCATACACCTTCTTTTCCAGCCTCCAACTGACCAAGTGGCGGAGTCAAAGCTCGAAAAATTTCCACCGCGTCACAAAAAAGGCATATGAGAAAGGGACTGTAGAAAAGTTATTTATTAAAGCAACGCGAGTTCCTCTACCCCCTAGTATGCAAACAAGTCGAAACAAACAAGGACAAGACAGTGCTTCTCTTAATTTTAAGAAAATGCAGCCACGTTTACGATTAATCGTCTATCATGAGAAGTTCCGTCTACTTGTATGCCACCTATAGATGCAGATCTTAAAACACATTTTCAATCTCTGTAATTTATTACTTTTGTTATGTCTTTATTATACTATCAAATCTTTTATCCTTATATCTTGGATTGCAAATATACGTTGCGATTGGCAACTATGAACTTATTTTATGCATATATGTGTAAAAATATAAATATTAAAAAACTTACATGAACATGTTGAATAAGTAGAATCAACAAAAGTGAAGAGAAACGCATAGTTACTACGGAAAAATAACTAAACACTGCTTACTTTTTAAAATCATTGCTATTTATAATCAATCACAATGCATTGTAATGCATAATAATGTTTTAATAATATTTTTATCTCGGACAGAATCTTTGTTCGCTTTGGGTGACTGCGATGCTAAAAATAAGATAACTAGGTACATAATTTTGATCACGTTTCGGTTATTAAAGCGGCGCGCAAACGGGCCATTAACCGCAGACTGCGGTGGCTGGAAAAAGCTGTATCATGAGCATGAGCCCTATATTATGTCCTGCTGATGGGCACCGGCCTCTTCTCACTATGAGAAGGCTGTATACAGTTTTAATGGAATCCACGCAGTCGTGTGACGTGTCGAGGCCACTCACCACTCAGTGTTTGCAACACGCTGCCCTGTTCGCGGCCACTCGCCACTCAACGTTCGCGACGACCGATCAGTGCCGGCCATTCACTACTCAGGGGCGGCCACCTGCCACTGTGGCAGCTACCGGCTACTTTCGTTTGGGCAGTATCAAAACACAACGCGTGACAGTCACGGTAACCATGATTAGCGTTCCGTTTGCGCAGTGCCTAAACGAACGTGATTTTAAGGGAAAGCGGTCATGAAAAAAACTTTGCAGTGGTCATGCAGTGTTTTGATATACTAATATTATAAACAAAACTAGCAATCGCCCACGGTTTCACCCGCCTTAAACCTGAAACGGCTGTTTTGAAATTTGGACAGTGAGCTCGAGGGTAACAAAGAGGTTATAAGGTAAAAGCGGGCAAAGCCGCGGGTGACTACTAGTCATTCATAAATTTAATAATATAATAGTCTACCACATTCACACAACACCATCTAGTTCCAAACTAAGCAGAAGCTTGTACTATGAGTACTAGACAATGGATAAACATAGGTACCTACCTACATATAAACTTTCTTATAATTTTTGTAAATCAACATATGTATATATTATACATAGAAACACCCAGACCAAGACAAACATCCATGTTCGTGCACACAAATATTTGACTTGAGCGGGCATCGAACCCGCGACCTTCGGCGTAGCAGTCGCCTACACTCCCGCGGCGCCAACCAGTCGTCAAATTATCCTTGGATTTTCATTTAGGAAAGGAATGTTGAAAACGCAGATGATTAATATTGTCAGCCATCGTACCTACTAACAGCAATATGAAAAATAGGTAAGTATTCCTTTAACCCTTTCAGACCCGGCGTCCACAATTGAGGACATAAAGTTTAAAAAATAATTCAAGACTAAATATTTCAAATTTACGGTTTCAGACGGTTGTATTTGTTTGTGCACATAAATACGTTGTTGAAAAGGTACCGGTAACGCCATCTTTGATCACGCATTTACATTATTTTGACAAGTTTCGACCAGTACGGAGCAAAGTTTGAACACGTTCAGGTAAGCTGTGAATTTGATTTCTAAATTATTATGTTTTAGCTAATTATATGTTATGGAAAATTGTATATGTATAAAACATGGTTTGGTCATGATGTGAAATGTATTTTTTGTGTCATTTGTGGTTTTTTTACATAGGAAAACATGATTTTTATTTATGTCCACAAATGTGCACAATCGGATCAACTGATTAATTTACGAAATATTGCAATACTTATATGGTAGGTCAAAATGCATTACCTATTATTTATAAATATATTTGTTGTGTATATTATATATTGTTATTTTTTACAGGTTATTTATACATACATATAAACTACTGGGTACATCGAAATAGCCGAAATGTTCTCGCCAGATGCTTTGGTTGCTTTAGAAGATGACAATTTATCAGACCTGTTGTTATCTTCTGACGATGAAGATGAAGGTAATTATGATACAGTACGAGAACCAAGGCGTATTCGAATTGGTGCAGATGTAGTGCACCAGAACCAACAGGACTCCTACCAGGCTGTCTCCGAAGACGAAGATGGTACTCCATTTGAACCTGAAGCTGAGTCAGCAGTTCCAATTGATCATTCAGGTGCAATCTTAGGACCGGTATTAGCATTGCCTGGAGGTATGTTTGAAAATCTTACACCTAAACAAGGAATTAGATGGAGACATACAGAGCTACAAAATACAATATATTGTGATTGGTTTCCACCAGTTACAATCGATCCTGTTGTGCTAGCACCAATCGATTATTATTACAAGTATATTCCTCGTGAACTGTTTTGTACGATGGCTGAAATGACTAACCTATATGCGTTACAGTCAGGCAAAGTTAGGTTCAGAGCTACATGTGCTGCAGAATTGGAGGTATTATTCGGGTTACATATAGCTACAGGTGTGTTCAGATATCCATGTTTGAGAATGTACTGGGAAACCAATATCAGTATTCCCTTATTTACCGAAAACATGGCCAGAGATCGATTTTTTCAATTACGAAATAATTTGCATTTAGTCGATAATACACAGATGCCTGTAGGTTGCCAAGATGTATTTTATAAAGTAAGACCTATTTATGATGCAATCAGAAATCGATGCTTGGAGCTACCGTTAGAAAGAGAACTCTGTGTAGATGAACAGATCATTCCCTTTACAGGCAAGCACGCTGCTAAGCAGTATATGAAAGGAAAACCATGTCCATGGGGTATAAAGTTATTTTTTTTATGTGGCAAACATGGCCAGGCTTACGACTTCATAATCTATCAAAGTTCGTCACCCGAACTTGATAAGAATTTCATAAAAACCATTGGATACGGCGCATCTGTAGTACTACACTTAGTAAATCGAATTGGTGACAGCAGAGGTCACGAATTATATTTCGATAATTATTTTTCCTCTTATCACCTACTGCAGATTTTGAAACAGAAAAATATTATGGCTGCCTGTACCGCTCGTGTAAACAGATTTGCAAAACCATCATTACTATCTGATAGAGAAATAAATAAAAAACAGAGGGGTTTTGCACAAGAAGTGAGCAGCTTAGATGGTGATATTGTTTTAGTGAAGTGGTTGGATAACAAACCAGCTCACTTAGCGTCAAACTTTGTCGGTATTGGAGAAAAGGATATCGTAAAAAGATGGTGCAAGAAGGAGAAGCGCTATGTTGAAGTGGAAAGGCCGGAGATAGTCCGAAAATACAATCATGCAATGGGAGGGGTCGATTTGCTTGACCAAATGATGAGTTATTACAGGACATTTATAAAATCTAAGAAGTGGCCCCTTCGCATGATTTTCCACGCATCCGACTTAGCACTAACTCAAGCTTTCCGTGATTATCAAAATGATAATGATTTACTTGGAATTCCGAAAAACAAACAGCTGACTATGCTTCGTTTTCGCCGCCAACTAGCTGAGGCTTTAGTTCTACAGAATAAAATTACAATAGCTAAAAGGGGACGTCCAAGTAGCAGTAGTCCTGCGCCTCAAGTGATCCCGAGAAAACCTGGAGAAATTCGACCTGCTACCGAAATAGCTCATGATGGTGTGGGTCATTTTCCTGCACATGATGATGGACCTGGAACCCGCTGTAAAATGTTCGGCTGTAAAGGGAAATCTCGTATAAAATGCATAAAATGCAAGGTGCACTTGTGCCTCACCAAAGATAGAAACTGTTTCCTAGCTTTCCACACATAAGTGTGCTAAATTTTATTTAGATAGACTGATTATAATTACTTATTAGCTGATAGACAGATGACTGATTATAATTACATGGTTCCTATTCAAATTGTAGAAGATATTTTTTTTTGTTGAGAAGAACATTTAATTATGTTATTTTTGTTATAGTTTATCATATTTTTCAATAAATAATATAAATAATAAATAGTTTTATTCAAAAGTTTCAAATAACCTATATAACAGGCATTCTATTATCAAATGCGGATGTGCGCATTTGAGCACATAAAGAAAAATCACTTTTTCTCGGAAAGTAAGATAGAATGTTTTTTTTTAATATTTTTCCCAGATTAGCTAAAGTATAATAAACCTAAAAAAAATTTATTGCATCTATACTAGAAAAAAAAATAATTCAGGTCTGAAAGGGTTAAATTGAGCAGCAGACTATTATTTTCACGACAGCAATTAAAAATAAAATAAAACTATACAAAAACGGTAGTAGAAAATCGTTTTCATATTGAGGTTCCTACAGTATTTTTATACATATTTTTTTCATCACCTACAACTATTATTACAGGTCGATAAGCTAACTACATAAATAGTTAAGCTGAAATGGCAGCGGGCAGACTGAAAGGGCCGAACCGAACAGAAAGGTTCTGAAGTGGCGGCCACGCACCGGACGTCGAAGTAGGGATAAGCTTCCTGCAAGGTAGACCGATAATCTTATTGGGATCGTGATAAGTGGATGGATGCGGGTAGCAAAAGGTCAGTCTATGTGGAGAGCCTCTGAGGAGTCCAGCAGTGGACGCCTATTGACTGAGATGACATACATACATACATAGTCTCACGCATATATCCCCGAAGAGGTAGGCAGAGGTATATTGCTACACCCACTTTTCGCCAGGATTATTTTAGTCCCACGTAATAGGGGTGAGCCTAATGCCGTGCCGGGCATATTACCAGACTCCATGCTGCTACTGAGAATTTCCTAACGGAAAAAACCAATAACACTTTGACTTACCCGGGAATCAAACCCGAGACCTCCCAATACCACGCGGACATTTATGCCGCGAGACCAACGAGACAGTTTGAGATGAATGATTGCAAATAATGAGAGATAGCAATCACTCGTAAGAACTGTTACATTCAACAGTGGTAGTAGAAAAGAACATTATGTACAATTTATATTTGACTAGCTGTCCCGGCGAACTTCGTACCGCCATATATGTATTAAACATATTATAAACTTTCCTCTTGAATCATTCTATCTATTAAAAAAACCGCATTAAAATCTGTTGTGTAGTTTTAAAGATTTAAGCATACATAGGTACAGACAGACAGAAGACAGACTTTGTTTTATACTATGCATTGAGAACAAACAAATCGCAATGTTATCCTTGTGAATTGAAATTATACAAAGTTGGCAATACCTATGCGCCTACAACACCACACATGTCTATCTTTAAATTAATCTGTGGCTGTCTTGTTAACAGTTTTCAAGAAAGGGATCAAAACATACTAAGGTAGGTATTATTATGTCCTATATTTAGTGGCGGAGTCTCAATCAATTAAATTTATAAGAAAATAAGATAGTAATCTTCTTGCTGTATATTTTTACTTACATCCTTATACCTACTATATCCAACATAATTTTATAAGTTCATGTATGACAAATGTATGAAATAGGAACGTAAAACTAATGAGTTAGCGAATCCACTTAGACCTGTCAATGAAAATCCAATTTATCGGATTTGATGTCAACGTTGACGTGAGATTGAATGGCTGCCATTCAGATTTCAGATATCACTGATATGTTGAGTCATATATGAAATTATTTTGATGCTGAATTATTTTTTTATAATGCATTTTAAGCATTTTTATTATTCTTTTGTGACAACAATGTAACTGACTCGCATACTTCATAATATATTACGCCTTTTTATTTTATTTTTTATAAATTCACGCCTGTGTCTCCGATGGGGCAGGCTGAGATGTTATATTACACCCACATTCGCCTTAAGAATTTTAAGGTTCCACGTAATAGGGAGCGACCCTATTAGCGTTATCAGCCACTTTGCCAGACTGCGTGCTGCTACTGAGAATTCGGAAAACTCAGTAACACTTTTGCCCGACCGGGGAATCGAACCCGTGACCTCCCAATCAGTAGACGCATGCGCTATCCACTGGACCTCGGAGGCATGTATTTTATACATAAAATTTGGACAGACGCCGAACACACTTTAGTTATTACCGAATTTCGAGGACAATAGGTGAGGATAAGTTGTCCAAATCAACGTGTCGGAAACATTCAATGACTTCATCAACCGTCAATTCGGAGGCAAGGTATTATTGAGCAATTTTCTTCTTTGGATAATTCACATATGGCTGATGAGAATGGAGGTAATGGTCATGTTGAGTGCTGTAAAAAAAACACAATTGATAAATATTCTATTGGAGCTGTTATGTAATTCGGTGTCGCGATTTTTTACATAAACTTGTTAGGCAGCCTTCACTGTTCCTTGGATGGAACTTGACTCTTCTTTAATATAAAACATATTACGCGGCATTTAAAATAATATTGGACAAACTGTAAGCCAATATTGTAATTACTGACTGATTGAGGTGCACTAAGAAGGGTTTGAACAAAATTTCCACGAGATCGAGAAAGAAACAGTTAAATAAAAAAAATAAAAAAATAGCTGCTCAAGTCTAACATAATTCACAAATGCACTTTATCTACCTATAACTATCATACGGAGATTACCCAATTAATTCGAGTTCAACTTTAGTCTTCTCGAAGTCAAGCTGTAATTTACTAAGATTATTGTAGACGGAGGATTTTAGGATTGCAGCAATAGATACTTTAATACTACGGGCTTTGGCTGATGGGTGTTTAACGGGCCATCGGGCTTTGTCTTGCGAAGGATAAGCTTACTGAACAATGAAACCGTTTGTAAAGGATTTATTTTAAGATTTACGCTTTATTTATTTACATTTATGTAGACCTAGATTTTGTCTTATGTTTAGAGTTTAAATGGCTTAAGTTTAAATAAAGATACGCTCAATATTGTTTTTTGTCGATGTTTTAGGCGAATGAAATACGTGTGCATCGCTTTTTAAACGGTGAAGGAAATCTGCATAACTGAGAGTTTTCCACAATGTTCAAGAAAGACATGTCAAGTCTGCCAACCTGCACTAGGTCAGCGCGGTGGACTATGTCACGTTCTCACAGTGAGGAAAAAGTTGGAAGATTATAGAACAAGGCTGACGATAATGATAATCAGATATTACAAGCATCGGGTCTTTTTGTAAACTACTAGCTGCTGTCCGTAGCTTTGTCCGCCTTAAATAATTATGAATATAAAGCTATATTAATCTTCTGTCTTTCAATTTTTGCAGTTTCAATCTGGGGTCCGCTTGCTAGTCTAACCGGATTTGGCTGAATATTAGCTTTTCCACGGAGCGACTGCCACTCGGACCGCCACGACCTGAAAAGATAGCAATATTCCATGGTTTAGACTAGTGTCAGTTTATTTAAGATACTGACGCCCTGTCACGACTGTCAAAGATGTTAATGACAACCGGGACCGACGACTGTAAATTGTTAATTATCGCTTGTCTCGTGCCTCGGAGAGCACGTGCTCTCCGAGGCACGAGACAAGCGATAATTAACAATTTAATACGCACTTAACTTCGAATAGGCATTGGTGCGCGCCGTGCCAAACCCGATACGGGTTCGAATCCTCTGCATGGCAGTCCGTTGGTATCTCCACTAGGCTATCACTTACTAAACCTCTGCCACCTCTGCCTGCTGTTCAACAATTACTAAACATGCTTAAAAAGTGTTTGGTAACTAATTGTTTAGGTAATTGCAACAACTATAACATATTCCACCGTTTGACAATTCACAGGCACAATTTTACTATCAAAAAGTTTGTGAAGTATGTGTGGATATTTGTTACTCTTTCACACAAAACCTACTGAATAGATTTTGACCAAACCTTGCACTAATATAGATTTACTCGTCTCATCATGAGAAGAGTGCCCAGCAGTGGGACAGTATATATACAGGGCTGATATTTATGATGAATATAGATTTCGACACCTCCTATGTAGAACATCGTAACTAAAAAAAATTACGAAAATGACATTTTTAGATTTTCATTTAACTTGTAACATGGATTATCGTTTGATCATTGACAATATTATTGACAATAGAACCAAAGATAATTTGTAGATATTCATCAGAATAATACATAAGCTTACCTTAGCCCCAAAGTCTTACGGGCTGGTATTACTTTTTCTATATTTAACTGCATCATTTCCATCATGTTTCTGAACATGTGCGCAGATTGTCTGCATTATTCTTCTTTTATAAATGTTAAGTTGTAGATAACGGTGTTGGTTGTATGATTACATAAGTATATTCTTAGGATTAATACAGTTTTAGAATTAAGCACATTACGCAATAATTGTTTATTATCTCGAAGAAAATAAAATAAAATTATTAGGTACTTAATGTAAGGGGATGCTCCTGTTTCACCATGTCTATTTTTAGGAGTCTAATTAAATGATCATCAAAATTTACTAGATTGTGCTTTAGTTTTCTTTTTATAGACTCACGCCTGTATCCCCGAAGGGGTAGGCAGAGAGGTAATATTACACCCACATTTCGCCTTGAATTTTTAGGTCCCATGTAATAGGGGGCGAGCCTATTGCCGTACTGGGCACATTACCTACCAGATTCCGTGCTGTTACGGAGAATTTCCTAACGGAAAAACCCAATAACACTTTGCCCGACCCGGGAATCGAACCCGAGATATTCCAATCCCACGAGCACATTTATGCCGCGAGACCAACGAAGCAGTTGAGCAGAACTATGCTTTAGTATTAAGTATAGTAAATATATACAAGTGACATAGAAGGTGTAACAGTTGCAGCACCTTACAAAATTGAAATTGTTATGTATTATGCAAAACCTGGCGATGAAAAAGAGTGACTGTGAGTTTTCTTACCCGCTCTTTCTACGCCCTTGCTTTGCGAACGTGGCAGTAAATGTATAGTCCGTTCACAGTTATTTTACCTCTAGCTGTTAGATTGGCCAACCTGGGCGTTGTGTTATATATATATAATACTCCTATTTTAAATATACATTATTGCTAAAAATGAACTTATTTTTTCATTGCCTAAGCGACAGTATTAAATATTTGGAAGTAATGTTTGTAACAAAACCTCTTGATATTTGGCATGGCTATATTCATGTACATTTATTTTCTTACGAAATAACGAATTTCCTATGAAGATAAGTAGTTATAATAAAAATGTTGTCTATTTAATATACAAAGGTAAACGCATCATAATTACGCCAACGTGAGGTTCTAATTATCAAATACAAAAACTGCAAATTTAATTTTCATATTTACTTTGAATTAGAATGATGTGGGTGTAATTTTACACCTCTGCCTATCCCTGCATGGAAACAGGCGTGAGTCTATAAGAATGATCCATGTGGACTGCCAATGTTATGATGATTCGTAACTGCTGTCAGATTCTGTATCAGACTCAGAATTTAATTCTATTATGAACCTGTCCATTTCAGCATCCGTAGACCCATCTGTTTCACGAAGCTTGTCTTCAATGTGGCGCTCATGTTTGCATTGTTTTTGTCAGTCTTCTGCAGTGATAGATTGAAAAGCTTCTACAGCTAAATTCACAATGTTGGTTGCCTCTTGTCCTAAATTTTTGCTTGTGACTCGCCTTTTAATGAGACTTCACATAAGTTCAATTGCGTTTAGCTCGCAGTGGTATGGCGGTAATCTAACCACTTTGCGGCCATGAGCTTCAAGCATTTGAATTTTTGAAGCATTTCCAATAATATTGGGTAAAATCATATGCACGGGTAACCCTATTTTACATTCCTGTCATCACAGAGTACAATTCCAACATAAAGAAAATAAACACCGACATCTGTCAGAGGTAAAATAACTGTGAACGGACTATAAATGTAGAACTTTACGTAATTATTTTTTAAATTTGACGTTCATAAGTGTCACTTTGTGATTTAAACAAGGAGCAAAGATTTAAATGAATAAAGGATTTTGACTTTGACTTTGATAACCGACCTCGACGCGGGCGAATCCGGGGGCAAAATCTATTCCTACAATGTAAATGTAGCAATATCTCTAAACTCATGCTCCACTCCCAAGTAACTTGCTAGTACATTCAGTGCTTGTACATTCACCGTAATATAAGTTGCAGTTCTGAACTACATTCACGCTAGGCCGTTGTCGCGATATATCACTTGAGGACTGGGCATTCGGCCAAGGCGTTGTATACACGCTGCAAAGGGTTTTAAGGGGGTACATTTTTAGTTCAGAATAATGTTTTTCAACAAGATGTGACATAAAGTGGACATGAATGTAGTTATATTTTAGTTTTATGATAAAATGAATCCTGAATAAGTGACTGTATTGAAGCTATTAAGATTATCGCCTTCGGAAGTAGATTTTGGTACCTACAGTAACTTTGTGTTTGTCATTTACAATTGCATTGTCGTTACTCTAATCATCTTCATAGCAGTCGATGAACGTCCACTGCTGGACATAGACCTCCCCCAAGTCTCTGCATACAGACCGATTTTGAGCCGCTCGTATGAATCTGATAAGATCGTAGGTCAACTTGCAGACCTAGTATCCCACTGTCTCTGTTGCGATCCCACTACCACTTCAACTTGATTTTTTGGAGAGCTATGACTGCGACTTTCTATGTCCTCATTTCCGAATCCTATCTGACCGCCATCTTTCGGTTGACTGCACTGACAGACACTTCTACCAATGGATGAATGGGCTCTAACGTCCGGACGCCATATGGTTAATGCCGCAAGTATTTTGTGTTAAGTATAGGTCATGTCAAATTTTTATATTATGCTACTGTGCGCATGTGACAGCTTTTCGCAAATACTATACCAATGAATATAGATTTATACATAGAACCGCAGTCCTTAAGGATTTCGTGTGCTGATTCCAAGTTGGGTCTGGCCCCAGTTTAGTTCGTAGTTGACGGTGCTGGCGTCGTTCTCAGTCTCACTTGCTCTCATAGTAAAGATAAACCGTCTCTCTTGGTCTTACATTGGGGGAACGACTGCCACGCCGCCAAGCGGAAATTTGGGTCGCAGAAAGTTTGTCTGCCGAGCGTCTATAGGAAATGCGGCTCTATGTAAATATCTGAGCTCTTTGACTATACTTGTATAAAATCATTTGAAATTGAACTTTTCAAAATACCTATAGACTACAAAAGTCTGTACTCGTTATTATTTTCTATTTAATAACCTATCGGAATACCTAAATAAACAGAATCAAGCAAAAAGGCAGTAGAGATAAATCATGCAATAAAAATGTTTACTACTTTCCATCTACACGTGTCAAATCAAATTTATTCAATAAGTAAATCTCATTTCGCTAACGTGGCAGGCAATTTGGAAGAATTTACACAAATTCAATAATTTTTATAATATCACATAAGCCAATGTGTCTGGGGAAAATATTTACTCGTTTGGGGTCCTTAATTTTGCATATTACACTTAAATATATGTCTGGGTGAGATGTCGGCTACTTATCTAATGATGTCCGCAGTAAAGTTGAGAAATAGACTTTATTTTATAGAAAAGACACCTTTCGCAGTAGAAATAAATCATTTATCGTGGAGGACTTTACAAACATACAATCAATGGACACAATGTACGCCCAGATCCGAAACAACAATTAGTGGATCACACAAATTGTTGTCCAATTGTGGGGTTTGATCCCACAACACTTGGCGTAATGTCAAAAACGGTGTTACTCGCTCTCAAACTTTCGCGATTTGTATGCATTTCATCATATCAGCCAAACGACGTCCACTGCTGGACATAGGCCTCCCCCAAGGTTCTCCACACAGACCAGTCTGGAGCCGCCCGCATCCAACCGCCTCCCGCGATCTTGACGAGATAGTCGGTCCACCTTGCGACGGGCCTACCTCTGCTGCGTCGTCCGGTACGTGGCTGCCACTCCAGAACCTTTCTGCCCCAACGGCCATCGGTTCTTCGAGCTATGTACCCTGCCCACTGCCACTTCAGCTTGGCTATCCGGAGAACTATGTCGGAAACTTTGGTTCTACTGCGGATCTCCTCATTTCTGATTTGATCTCTCAGGGAAATTCCAAGCATAGCTCTCTCCATCGCCCTCTGAGTGACCTTTAGCATTCTGATAAGGCCCATAGTGAGCAACCACGTCTCTGATCCGTAAGTCATCACTGGCAAAACACACTGGTCAAAGACTTGAGACACTGCGGGATATCGGACGAGAAGATATGTCGTAGCTTCCCGAACGCTGCGCAACCGAGTTGGATTCGACGATTGACCTCCTTCTCGAAGTTGGACCTACCTAATTGGACTACTTGTCCCAGGTAGATATACTTGTCGACTACTTCGAGCGTAGAGTTCCCAACCTGAATAGGAGCAGGTACAAAATGGACGTTCGACATGATGTATGCATTTAACTGTTATTAATCGCGTTAACTAACTTATACTTACTAATAAATAGAGTTGAAGAGTTTATTCGTTTGTTTGGTTGATCGCGCTAATCTCAGCAATTACTGGTCCGATATGAAAAATTATTTCAGTATTAGATAGCCCATTTATCGAGGAAGGCTATAGGCTATATAAGCCACGGGAGCGGAGCAGTAGCTTTAACTAACGCGGGTGCAACCGCGGGCTCATCTATTTTTTATAGAATAAATACCTCCATCTTCTCCGACGTTTCTACTGGCATACAGAAGTCATGATCGTGGAGGGACTGATGTCAGCTCTGCGCCGTACTTAAAGCTTGAGTTTCGGCAGCTATTCTCGCTTGTTTTTTATTAAATTTTATGACAACGAACGGATACCATGAACAGCTTAATTCCAAACAACAATTTATGGATCACACAAAGTGTTGTCTGTTTAAAGAGACCAAAAATGTAAAGTATCATTATTGGCTTATCTTTATCGCTTGCATCCAAGTTTTTCGTCTTAGAACCCGTTATCCGCTTACTGGCCTAATCAGATTAGACAGGATAGGTATCATCTGCCCGTCCGACCGCCGCAACCCGGCAAAATAGCGACATTCCTTTTTTAGACTACTTTAGACCAGTGGCAGTATATTCATGAGTACAAGGAGTCAAGTTTGAGTGCGAATCATTTCCTTATATAGGAATAATTTCGTTAGATTTTCTCACTAGCGGTCACTACTTTCAGTCATTATCCACAAGGGACGGGGCGGTCTAAAAAAATATCAATTTCGGTCCCGTTGCTCGCTGGCGACTCGTAACTCGATCTCACTTGGGTCAGACCTATTGATTCTCCGTAACCACTGTCAAAGATCTTCATGACAGCCGGGGCCAGGCTTAACATCCTCACCGAGGCCATAGAGCATAGATATTTATATAGAGGCGCATTTCTTATGGGCGCTCTGTAGACAAACTTTCTGTGACCCATGTGGCCCATATTGTCGCTTGGCGGCGTGGTAGTCGCGCTGTGACAGCTGTCTTTACGAGTCCAAGAGAGACGAACGTTTCTCCTGTGTATCTTAACTACGAGAGCAAGAGAGATGGAGAACGACGCCAGTGCCGCCAACGGTGCCAACTACGAACTACACTGACGTAACGCCAATACGCCAATTGGAATCGGCACACGAAATCCTTTAGAAATACGTTTCTATTATGTAAATCTGTATTCATTGCCGAGGCACAGGGAAAACTATAGCCATAACGATTTGACGTAAGAAGCTGAATTTTGGTATGTATGTTCCTATCCCCTGAAATGCCCAGACGTCCCCGAAACGGTTAAATAAAAAAAAACTGCGGGCATCCTCCAGTTCAAGAATAAAAAGTTAATACTGAATAAAAAAAGAAAGTAATGTGTATTGAACATGATTTATTTAGCTTATGTCATTTGTTTGTCTAGCAGCAAGTAACTCTGCTAGCCACTGGAGTTGGACTCGGCGGCCCCGTACAACTATACTGTGACATCCCTTCTATTATCGCTTTAAATGTATGTATCACTATAATGTCGTGGCACATCACACCTGTAAAATAATTTATGAATTTTAACTTTAATTATTCATCATTTGACGACTCGGTGGTGTAGCGAGACTGTAAATGACTGCCACGCCGAAGTTCGCGGGTTCAATACCGGCTCAAGTCAAACATTTGTGTGCGTGAACAAGTATGTTTGCCTTGGTACGGGTGTTTCTATCTATATTGTATGTTTATCCATTATTTAGTACCCATTGTTTATACTATGGGGGTAGCAGAGCTTGTGTTCCCCACAGCATTTTGCAGTCCAAAACCTCCGTTAAACCTTTCCTAATGTGCTTGTAGCGCAGGCAATAGCACTGGTACCCAATAACAGGATTTTGCCTGTTATTCCTCGCTGGCGAGGCGGATTGGTATTGGGTTTAAAGTCACTTTTCTTTTTTTAATAATTAAGTGATTAAGACCTTAATATAAGTATGACAACAAATCGTAAAATTTTAATAACATCATACTTACTGAATATTGAAAACGCTAATATACCAAATATGACTGCTGTAAAGAAATGTATAGTTAAATGACCGGTACGTATGAAGTATATGCCACCAATCATCCCTAGTACTGTATTGTAGGCAGCTATTATAATTATTAACCACAGAGATAACTGTAGTGCGTATACTTTTTTCTGAAACAAAAAAGAAAGAAATAAATATTTTATCTATATTTCCTTGCATTGTAATCAACTAGATGAGCCCACCACGGTCATACCCGCGTAATTTAAGGCTACTGCTCCGCTCCCGTAGCTCATAGTGTGATTTTATATAGCCTATAGCCTTCCTCAATAAATGGGCTAATACTGAAAGTTTTCAAATCGGACAAGTACTTCCTGACATTAGCGAGAGAATCAAACAAATAAACTCTTTGGCTTTGGCTTTATATATTAAGATATTAGATAAATACGTCGTTGGACTGCAAAAAGGGGCGTAGTGCTTCAAGCGGTCGCTTTGCCATTCAGACATCGGACCGGTAGCGGACCGATTGGTAGCGGACCAAAGGATATAACAGGGCCATAAAATATCACGGCTTAGAGCAAGTCATAAAATATACTGACAACCGAATATAGCTTATAAATTAAGGATTCACCGACTACCCATAACGAATAATAAATCATAATAAAAGCAACTGAAATTGTCACATCATCGCTATAAATTGTATCTACTTCTATTGGTATTTGAAAACGTCAAAATCTTTCTTTGAAAAATATCTTTGTTCACAGAAACCAACGATTGTTCCGCAAAACCTTAGAGATGAAAACTTCGACGATATTTCAAGGTAAGTCTGTTTGTTGATATTGTATTGTTAACGATCCTATGCCTAGAGGCAAATTGGAGTCGTTCAAAGGAAATTTACACATATTTTCTTTTGTGTGACCTACAAGGTGCCGCGGGCGGGATCTAAAGGTTGGTTTATCATAAAATCGAAATCCCTTAAATGTCTTTTGTTGATCCACAGTTCTATGATGGAGACCTTGGTTTTATTGTCAAACCTACCTTATAGATTGTTCAGGAAATAAAAACATGAGATACAATTCAAATTCTTCGAACAAATCGTGATGTTTTTGCGTAAAATATGTATTTATCTTTGATACGACACAAAAGATATAAAACGTAAAAAGTTAAATACTGAGCTTTGAAATCATAATTGACAGAAAATAAATGGTACGTAAACAATTCTAAGAAGAAGCAGTTCAATTGCTTGTAAAAGGTTGATTTATGTTTTTGTCAGTCGTATTATACCTATCTGGAATAACTAAAATACCGATCTTCCGCATTTAGAACATCACGGCCATTTGTACTCGAGCAATTTTGACATTGTGGGGTTACCTAATTAGGACTCTTCGTAAAATATTCTC
Source organism: Euclidia mi (assembly GCA_944739405.2). Taxonomy (NCBI): domain Eukaryota; kingdom Metazoa; phylum Arthropoda; class Insecta; order Lepidoptera; family Erebidae; genus Euclidia; species Euclidia mi. The sequence continues at coordinate 22,103,025 of OX123191.2, read as the reverse complement.
CTCAGTAACGCAACCTTGGGACACAGGCACAGGATGAATATAACCCATAAAAATGATCCACGTCAGCTACCGTAACATTATGAAAATTGTTCTAACCTCCAGAGCTCCCATGAACAAAAATACTCCATTTACTATCTGCACCGGTACAGCAATCAGGAGCATGGTTTGAATTAGACTTGACACTTTTCCTTTACTATTAGTGTGCGTTAACACTAACAACATTCCGTATACAAAGATTGATAGCTGAAAAAAACATAGAAGATAATATTATATTGAGTATTATTCATCATCGTCCTAGCGTTATTCCGGCATCTAAGACTTATCGCCTTGGAGTCCAGGGCCGCTTACTGATAGAATAGGACGAAAAAATCTTTATTGTACACCAGATACAAACATAGAATTACATACCTACTAACAATTTCAAATGTATAATAGGCGGCCTTATCGCTAAAAACAATATTTCCAGGCAACCTTGGGGTGGACTAGAAAAGATCAGAGAAACAAAAACAGTGGTAAAATAATATTACTATATTTGGCAGAATATAATTATTTTATAATATAAATATTATTATTCTATTTTAAGTCCTCTGGTAAAGCTAGCCTGGATATACCTAATCCTGATTGGTGGTGGTTTAATTTCCTAATCGGACCTGGTACGTGACAATTTTGTTGAAATACAAAAAAGCTTACAACAGGTTCCAATGTACAAGATAAATAAATTGACATAAAGTCTTCAATACATGGTATCCTATATACCAAGGTAAATTATTATGCTTGTAATGGGCCCGAGTGAATTGTCGATTGTACGAGGACATAATAATATTTTACCTAAAGAAGTAGTGAACTGCTCATTGCATATCCTTATCTTTATACTTGTCCCTACGTGCTATTGAAGAAAGGACAAACTTACTAATTTAAGCCAACCAATACATATAATAGCATCACGAAGTGCCCTTCTCCTAAATGCGAGTTCTGCCGGCCCTAATGGTCTCAGTTCTGCGCACACATACATTTTAAACTAAGTCATGAACACTTCTTTCTTTTTTTTACTCTTCATGTAACAGAACTTCATTTAGTCTGTGTTTAACTCGGAATTTTTGTGGGATAACTATTCTTGTAGTTTGTTATGACGTGACTTGTCTTATGGCAGTGTCTATCAAAGACTATGTGTCATTTTGTCTATACCATTTTGAACTTCCAAAGAGGCGACGCTCAAAAAAAGGTTTAATATGCGTCTATATTTCACCGTGCCTACGTGACTACGTTGACTACGTGATAAAGATAGTATGTCACTACTGGTAGTGTAGACGGTATTCGGATATTTGTAACGAAAAGTGTTCGGTACGAGCGATTCCGAGCGCCCGAAGCAAGGACCAACCGTTGTAGTCTTTGAGGTATCCTTTACATTATTAAGGATACTTCAAAGACTTAGGTATTTAGTTAATTTATTTTGAGGATATTTCAAGAAGTTTTTTATTACTCTACTATAAATAGTACCTAATTAATAGAAGATATTCACACTTGCATATTTTCCGGATAAATGCCCTGGTTGACAGATCTGTTCTTAAGTGGTACTTATTTGTCCAAATGTGGCGTAGTAATAAAATACTACATACCTACACTTTTATGACTGAACGAAAAGATGCGTCACAAGCACACTAAAAAAAAATTGCGACGAAAAATAACACAACAAACCTACCATAGTGTCATTCAAGGGAATTGCTTCATTATTAAAACAAAATTTGGCCCACCCAGCCTCGATATGACCAAATTTCTCTGCATTAGGTTTACAATAGGTGCGACCACGGCTCTAGAGCTTTTCCGTACTTATAATTTTCTGGATTTATATAAATTATAATAATAATAATAATATGCATATGCATAGACACAACCAAGTATCCAGGATTGTCCACCAGCAACCTGCCTTAAAGTACCAACTTGTCGACTCTGAAATACCGTACTACAGGTATGTGCCCGACCCAGTTCTTGAAAATGGTCGTGCTACTCGGTATTGGGATCGGTCTATCATTACTGACAGAACTATTGTGGCTAACCAGCCGGACATAGTGGTGATAGACCGATTAGAGCGCCTTGCAATGATCATCGACGTCACCATACCCCATGACGAGAATCTCGTGAAAGCTGAAAAAGATAAAGAAATTTAGTATTTGGACCTGACTCACGAGATTGTCTTATTGCCAAGAGCCTCGACCACCACCTCAAGAGGCTCTCGTTAGACGGCTGGATCAAGGCCTCTATACAGAGTAGTATGGCAGGCAGTATTGCTAGACACGACACGTATCGTACGGAGATTCCTTTCTCTGGAGCCCTAACCACCGGTAGCTTGATCCCTGTGCCCAATACCGGTGGGTCTCCGAGGTCCCATTTTATATATTAAGTGTTATATTTTTTTATTTATTAAGTAAGTATATAAAATGAGATGTATGAGAAAGAAAAGAAATAAACGGAATAATAATAATATTCAACCACATACACACATCACTAAGCAGAATTATGAATGAGCTATTTGCTTGTTTCATCCTTTTAAGACCCCTTTTTTAACGTAGTCGGGTTATAGATTTTAATATATTTTTTTTAATTTCATTAGTACACACACACATAACTTCGAAATGTTAGGGGTATGTGCCCGGGGTACCTGGGAATCGTACCGAGACCATCGTCTCGGCAATACGTCCACCACTAGGCTATCGTCACTTCTTCTAATACTTACGTACTTATCGTGTCGATGGCCATACTTTAAGTGGTTTTGACCCAAAACTCAGCCATTCGAATGGCGTTTTGCTTTCCTTCGTAAAGAGTATATATTTCTTGAGTCGTTCTTCATGATGTAAACAATATAACGTTTAGACATCACAAAATCCCTAGAACTAGATCCTGTGAATCACTAAATAAAAGCATTTTATTGGACAGCAGTGGATCAGAAGAACTAGTAGGTAATAGTCTGAATTTATCACAAAATATTTGCTACTCAAACATTATATTTACTTTCTTCTTGGTGTAATACAAATGCCGGTGTGCCCCAGGGTGGCGTATTGTCTCCTTTACTCTTCTCAATATTCATAAATTCTATCTGTAATAACCTTCGCTGTTCTTATCACCTTTATGCCGATGATCTCCAGATATACACGCAGTCAACACTGTCGCAGATGTCACAATCTTTAGATATCATTAACAGTGATTTGGCACTAATCAGCAAGTGGAGCAAGTCTTTTGGGCTTAAACTTAATCCCACCAAAACTCAAATCATTGTTATTGGTAGCTCTAGAATGAAAAGTAAAATTGACTGGTCACTACTCCCTCATATAATGTTTGATGGCACGATTGTCCCTATACAAGACAAAGTAAAAAATCTGGGTCTCACTATCGACTCGACTCTTACTTGGGCACCGCAGATACAAGAAGTGAGTCGTAAGGTGTTTGCTTCAGTTGGTTCACTGTGGCGACTAAGAAACTTTCTGCCCACTGCTACTAAAATTGCGCTCGCTAAGTCTCTTCTGTTACCCATTATTGATTATGCAGATGTCAGCTATCTAGACCTCGCCGAAAACCAGCTAGATAAACTTGAGCGAATTCAAAATGTCTATATACGATTCGTATTTGGTTTGCGAAAATACGACCATGTTTCACAATTTCGAACGCAGCTCAAGTGGTTACCAATTCGACATCGCCGGAATGCTCACATTCTCACTTTACTGTACAATATACTGTTTAACCCTTCAACTCCTTCCTATCTTAAAGGAAGATTTGAGTTCCTTCATGGTACGCATAATAGATATTTAAGGTCTTCAGAAAATTTGAGGCTTAAAATGCCGGTACATTCCACGGCTTTTTATGACAATTCCTTCACCGTAACTGCCGTTCGCTTGTGGAATAAATTACCGCTGCACATTAGGCAAGCTAAGACGGTAGCTAAATTTAAATCCTTAGTGAAGGAATATTATCTTTCATTGTAGTTTACAGTCCATTCTAAAATATTCTATAATTGAGGCATTGCTATAGTTCATGTGTGTATAATTATGTCCTTTATATATTTATGTTTTGTATGCTTATGTATATATGTATTTGTATGTATGTATATGTATATATGTATTTGTATGTAGGAATATAGAGTAGAGTATATGAATAAGTATATATGTATGTGTTTCGAGATATCTATGTATTCTACCACTATTTTCCGACCAATAATATTTCCATCCAAAGGTTGCCTGGTAGAGATCGCTATAAGCGATAAGGCCGCCCATTGTACTTCGCTTATATTGTATGATGTCTCATGTAATATTTCTGGTGTACAATAAAGCATAAATAAATAAATAAATATATCAGAATTAAAAAGTGAAATAAATGGCCTCAAATTGAGTCTGGAAAGCACTCAAAATGAGCTCGACAGTATGAAGGCCTATTCAAACCTGAGCGATATTCGCTGCCGCTGTGGGTAGAGGCACATACCGCGCGAGGTTCGCTCAGGTATTAAGTATCAAGTAATGCGGCTACAGCGACCTGAGCGATATTCGCTGCCGCTGTGGGTAGAGGTACATACCGCGCGGGTTTTGCTCAGGTATTTGGTATCAAGTACCGCGGCTAGAGCGACCTAAATTTCTTACCTCTCTGAGCGAAACTCGACTACCGCGCGTTATTCTACCCACAAGGATAGCGAATACCGCTTAGGTCTGAACAGTAATATTACCGCATACCCACTGGGTTTTCTCTGCCGCAGACGGTAGCGAATACCACTTAGGTCTGAACAAGCCTTGATTTTGCAAAATATTGACCTAAAGAAACAAGTTACCTATTTGAATAAAGAAATAAATACACTGAAACAATTATGTCAAAGTCCGATAACTTCTTTACGAAAACAAAAGTCCAACCGTAGCACCAGCAACAAACGACGCCTCACTGATAGCTTCGATACAAATCCGCCGACAGATAACCAACAATCAGTATTGGTGAACACCACTCCAAACCACATGACCGACTTCAAATCAACACAAGATCATACAAATAAATCTCAAGACGAAGCAAGCTCCCAACTAAAAAAACTAGACGGCGACACTAGTCCTTTAAAGCTAATAAAGGATACAAGTTACAAGGAACCTCTGACATCTTCTATAAGCTATAAAATTACGTGTTTGGAGACCAACAAGCCAGGGGCCTCGGGAAAACCCTAACCAAAACGAGATTTAATAGGTGGAACGATGAGTACGACGTTAGATCATTCATCAAACCAAATGCGACGACTAAACAACTCCAGAGTAGCTGCAACGATGACATCATACCAAAATCTTCAACCTAACGACATTATTATATTAGTATTGGGTTCAAATGATAAATACCTCAGATCAGTGAAGTAAGGAGATATGCCTTGGCCTAGAAAACCAGTGTCGCCAATTCTTTTACACCCACACACCTGCGCTCTATAAACGCTTCGCTTCATACACGCACACAACTTTAGCGGCGCGTCCATTCACCACTCACACAAGTAAATTCACGCTTCACAAGAAACATCGCCTATGTTTCGTACGTGCGCATGAAAAAGATAGCATTTTACTCACACATTGAAAATGCAATAACATTTACACGATTACACTGGGGGTTGACTCTATCTATATAAAATATCGATAATAAAAGCTCGTTGATATTTTTTGTATAAATGTATTGTCTGGCTAGTTGGGCTATTCTTATTCTTCTTATTCAAAATAATAATGTAAGTTATCAACAATTACTTTATTTGATTTTGATTGATTTATATTGTTTCGTAAGGAGATACACTAGCGTTTGAAACAGTAAAGATGTAACAGTAACTAACGTATAGATCGGTGATGCGAAAGAGAAAGAATATAGAAACTAGTATGTTAGAGCGAGATAGATAGGCGAGACCATTCACGTACACGCTATTGGCCTGTATTGGCCCAACGTTAATTGTGAACGGTACAAAACTCGCTAATTTTTCCAAAATAACGTGTCTATTAGTGAAATTCAGGTGTTATACATACAAAAACTATTATGGTAACCTGTGCAGTACCCGTATGTAACTCGTGTAAGAGAGAAAATCCCCAGAATTACTCATTTTATACGTAAGTACCGTTGAAAGATTTAATAGTCTTATTGCAATATTTTACAACACTGAAAAGAAATATATGCACAAACGGATACGTTATAATATCACATTTTATTATATTTATATTCTGAATGTAAAAAGGTTAGATTAAAGATAATATAAAATACGTGAATTTTTACTATTTCTAAGCTAAATTTCATAGTGATTGACGTAATGTCAAATCATATCGATAAGAAAATATTCATTTGTAACTTGACTGACATAGGTTGCATACCTTCCATACTGTTATTTAACAAATAAATATTATTTACTTTTATGTTCTCTATCCAAATGTCGTAATTATAAATATAATAAAAATAAATTAAAATACTTACTTATTTCAGACTTTCTCAGAATAATGAGGTCCGATCAAAATGGCTAAAAATGATAAACAGAGAAGATTGGGTTTCCAAACAATATTCATCCATATGCAGCAATCACTTTGAAGAAAAATGTTTTTCTAATAGGGGTCTCTCAAAGAGTAAAGCTGGACCATTTGGAAACATTTTTTAGTGCAGTGCAGCAAAGTTCAGTTAATCGATGAAGATTCTGACTTCGTGTCATCTATGCCGTGGGTGCCTGAAGGAAAGGGATGGAAGGGATAATCAAGTCCACTGTTGAATATATTTGTGGCTATGTGGTAAAAAAATTGTAAAGAAAATTAAATGTGAACCCTGTCTTAGTGTACTTTACGATGATATACAAAGGATGTAGGTGGCCTTATTTATCCTTCCCAAGATGTTTATGAAATAGGTGTCTAATCTGAACGAATATTCCGTAGATGTATGAAAGGAAAAAATATTACCGAATTAATGTTCAAAACTTTGGTAAATGATTGCCTTTTGTCTTGCAAAAACCATTTCAAAGTTCTTAACAATCATATTATTATGTATGGCTCACCAGCATTATTTAATGACAAATACTTGCTAATAAAAGCAATAATTGAAATTTATTTAACAATTAGAATAAAACATGAAGCAAAACTGTAGAATACTTCCAAAGAAAGTTTGTCACATTTTTATTATAAATTAGATTAATTAGGTGGAAAATAATAAAACTACAGTTTTTATCTGTAGTTTTATTATTATCTTCTCTCAGTTATTGACACTACTTCAATCATGCTTTAAATCGGGCTATATCACACCGCGCCCATATTATCGATAATCATAGTTTAGGCAAGCCAGCCCAACACTATTTGTCTTGCATACAAGCTCATTACACGCATACTAGTGTTTTCTTGTTTTGGTCTCACTATACTGACTCCATTGCCAATCTAACGTTAGTATAAATATTGTTCTATGTGCACAGTATGACAATATGTATGATGTGACAGTTTTTGGATGTGACAGCACTGACAGATAGCACATGCGCAGCACTCAATTATCCGCGCATGCGTTCTTACTTCCAAGAGGAAAATTTCTGCCGTACAAACGTCTATACTCCCTACAATCCCTTCCAGTTTAATTTTTGCAACTTATGGTAGCCTATGTCCGTCTCCATGGTCCAATATATCTCTATATTAAATTTCAACAAAATTGGTTCAGTCGTTTTCGCGTGAAAACGGAACATACATACATACACACTTTCGAATTTATAATATTAGTAGGGACTACAACCTACATACGATGACGACCGGTTGGCGCAGCGGTAGTGTAAGCGACTGCTACGCCGAAGGTCGCGGGTTCGATTCCCGCTCAAGTCAAACATTTGGGTGCATGAACACGGATGTTTGTCTTGGTCTGGGTGTTTCAATGTACCTATAATATGTATGTATTTACAAAAAGAGAAAGTATTTTTTTAAAATCCTTTTTCGTATCCCGATGGGGCATGTAGACTAACCGTGCAATGTTTATATTGTCATATGTGAAGGAAGAAAGAAAGAAAAATAGAACTACCTAACGCAAAACGTCTGAACCGCGCGAATTTTAAGTAAAACCGCGTTTTAAACTTATATTTTGACTAAAACAGTATAATATTTATGTACATATTTGTTATGTACTCACCAATACCTTTCATTTGATACCAAACACGTAATGATTATCTCAGTGTAGTGTTTTGAGGTTCGAATCCGAAGTATTAATTCCGTAATACCAAATTTAGATAAAATTTATATAGCCTATCTCACCCGGGCTATTATTACGAATGTGTTGACACAGCCATTTATTAAAATTGGTTCAGTAGTTTAGGCGCTACGGTGGAACATACAAACAGACATACATACATAATTACATAGAAACAAACATAGACTGCCAAAAACATTACCCTTCCTTTTGGCTTCGCCGTAGTCGGGTAAAATAGAATCAAAAGTGCAACTACAAGTTTCAAAGGTATCAGCAATTTGCTTCGCTTAAAAACTCATCACCTCAACTAATTAAAGTTAAACCAAACTACAACATTTGAGTTTTCTACTTTGTTCACGTTTATTACAGTCAGCAGTGACTTCGAAAAGGTGAAATACAAATGCATTTCATTTAAAACCTTATTACTGTGTAGGTTTTTGGTGTACGTTTCATTTTTGCGTTTGCTACAATTTAAGAAATTGGTACTGCAAGGTAATCGATTAAATATAGAATTGAATAAAAATATTAGGGCTTATTTCACAAAAACAGTATTAACAAATGCTTTGACAATATTTTGTTATCGTCCGTAAGGCCGTGGGTTCGATTCCCACTCATGTCGAACATTTGCGTCTGTGAAGATGGATGTTTGTCTTGCTCTGGGTGTTTCTATGTATAATATGTGGGTATTTACAACAAAAAATATATATGCATGCTTATCCATTATTAAGTGTCCATAGTACAAACTCTGCTTAGTTTGGGACTAGATCGTGGGTGTAATTATATTATAGGTACTAGAGGACGCCAGCAGCTACGCCTGCATTTTTTTTTTATTTACCCGTTTTGGCCGATCCCGTGGGAATTTCGGGAAATCCCTTCTTAGTGCACGCCTACCCCCAAGGAACATACATGCCAAATTTCAGCTTCCTGCGCCCAATAGTTTCGGCTGTAGCGTGTCTGTCAGTCAGTCAGTAACGCAAGGATTTTATATATTAAGATTATGCTTGCTGAATGCCAAGGTTTCGTAGTAAATCCCACAAAGAAGTGTCCCAGGATCAAGCTCTAGCCGTTAGCCTTGACATTGCCAAGGCGTTTGATCGGGTCTGGCACAGGGCACTTCTATCGAAGTTACCATCTTATGGAATCCCCGAGGGACTCTGCAAATGGATTGCCAGCTTTCTGGCTGATCGGAGCATTAAAGTCGTCGCAGACGGCAGCTGCTCCGAAATGAAGTCGATCAACGCTGGCGTCCCACAAGGCTCGGTGCTCTCCCCAACGCTGTTCATCTTGCATATCAATGACTTGTTGTCAATTGAGAACATGCATTGCTATGCAGATGACAGTACGGGTGATGCGCGGTACACCAGCCACCAGAATGTCCCTCGGAGCCAGGTACAGGAAAGACGATTGCAACTTGTGTCTGAAGTCGAGGACTCTCTAGGGCGCGCCTCCAAATGGGGTGAAAAGAACCTTGTTCAATTTAACCCCACTAAGACACAAGTATGCGCGTTCACTGCGAAGAAGGACCCTTTCGTTATAGCGCCTCGGTTTCAAGGAGTACCCCTGCATATTGCCGAGAATATTGGGATCCTCGGCGTCGAAATATCGAACAAAGTCCAATTTGGGAGTCATTTGGAGGATAAAGCCAAATTGGCAAGCAAGAAGCTGGGAGTGCTGAACCGGGCTAAGCGGTACTTCACACCAAGCCAACGGCTTATGCTTTATAAAGCGCAAGTCCGGCCACATGTGGAGTACTGCTCACATCTCTGGGCTGGAGCGCCAAAATATCAGCTTGATCCACTTGACTCCCTACAGAGACGAGCTGTTCGAATCGTCGATGATCCCGATCTCACGGCTAGACTAGAGTCGCTGGAGCAGCGGAGAGACTTTGGTTCTCTCTGCGTATTTTACCGACTCTTTCACGGGGAGTGCTCCGAAGAATTGTTTAATTTGGTACCAGGGTCACCCTTCTACCAACGTACCACTCGCCGACGCAGTAGAGTTCACCCGTACTACCTGGAAGCGTTCTCATCTAGTACGGTGCGCTTCCAGCGATCTTTTCTACCACGTACGTGTAGGCTCTGGAATGAACTACCTGCTGCGGTGTTTCCCGAGCACTATGACTTGTCCTTCTTCAAACGAGGTTTAAAGAGAGCATTACTTTCACGGTAGGCAGCGGCTTTGCTGTGTATACCCTGACATTAGCGAAGTCCATGAGCAGCGGTTACCGTTTACCATCAGATGGGCCGTTCGCTCGTCTGCCACTAGCAGCAATAAAAAAAAAAAAAAAAAAAAATCCGATCCACAACCCTTGGCGCAGTCTTACAGCCTGGTCACGAGATCGGTCTAAGCGGCAAGCGGCGCGGCAGGGGCCGATGAACATGGCGCTTTTACTCTGAGGCGGCAGCGCACCGCGTCACAGTAAACGCGCCATGTACATCGAAAACGCTCGCCGCTGCCGCCCGCCACTGTAGGCCGTGACCGGGCCGTTAAGCAGCAAGGTGATTACTTAAACAACTTTACGACAAGTTAAGTAAAATGTAACAAAAGTTTTAATCATTATTGGCGATGCCAATGAATACAGATTTACATAATAGAAGCGCATTTCTTAAGGATTTCGTGTGCCGATTCCAACTGGCGTGTTGACGGTTGTCGTTGTTGTTCTCCGTCTCTCTTGCTCTCGTAGTTAAGATACACAGGAGAAACTTTCGTCTCTCTTGCACTCGTAGAGTCAGCTGTCACAGCGCGACTACCACGCCGCCAAGCGGCAATATGAGTCACACTGGTCACAGAAAGTTTGTCTACAGAGCGCCCATAAGAAATGTGCCTCTATTTAATTATCTATGCTCTATGGCGAGGCTAAGATCCTAAGTAGAGACTCTTGCGGCAAATTTAGAAGTTGTTTATGTACGACTCTTTCACAGATTACTATAATGCGCGCGGCGCGCGGATAATCTTTGCATCGCCAATTAGAATTCAACATATTATTATCATTATACATAGAATATATCATTTACATAGTAAAGTGTATCAAAATAAAAAGCATACAATTAACAGTAGCCAACTTGATTGGACATATTCGCGTCCAAATAAATTGTTTTCCAAGATATTTCTTTAGGCACACAAAGATCCTGTGGCCCCATCATACTAGACGAGCCTTTCCTCTACTTATTTTTGTTAAATTATTACAAGCACCTAAAACATCCCATCAATGACTTGTAAAACACTTAACACATTTTCGCAGCGAAGTCGAGTAAAATAAACTATGACAACATTAAGATAATATTTTAAAAGAAGCTGGCAACACTACAACTTACAGCGCGGGTAATCCCCTTCAATTTCTATTGTATAAGTAACATTCCGCTAATTTGCTTATCTTTGTTTACAAGTAATAAATTAAGAGGAGTATGGTATTATCAATAATGTCCTCCTGACCGATTTCGGCCACGGCGGCTTATTATAGTACATATTATAGTGCACAAGTGTATGCGCGTACACTCTCTATTCCCTCACTCTCATAGTCCAATGGGACGCCACTTGCGACACGACCTGAGAGAGATTGAGCGCAGGACCAACGGCTTAACGTGCTTTCCGAGGCACGGGGATGTGACACCGCCAACTCCCTGACTCCGAACTTCTATTGGATAATTCCTAACAGAAAAACCCAATATTTATTTATTTATTTATTTATTTTATTACTTCATATACACAGAGTATATAGGCGGACTTAATGCCATGGGCATTATCTACCAGTCTACCTTAGAGTGGTGCAGAGAGATAAGCAGTAGGTGTATTATATGATGCATCGAAATAATTTTAATTGTCAAATTATTGCTCATAATAAACATACATACTTACATAACTATATAATATAAGAAAATACATAAACGAAATAATACACAATTAATACATAATTACGAATAAAATCACAGATAAATTATACTTAGACTTACATACACTAATACACTCACTCACTTTTTTGTTTGACACATATCACTTTTTTGTTTGACCCGGGAAACGAACCCGAGACCTCTTGATCCGCAGTCGCTTACACTATCGTAGGACCACAGAGGCAGTCGAATGGTATTATAGCTTTGGTACGGTCCGGTCAAGGTATTTTAATATTTTACATAATACGCACTTTTATGATGGCTTACAGCCGGTCCCACAGTATTCGATCTATCTATAGTTCCTTTTTTCATTTTTCATACAACACTACCTAGATCTAAACTAAGCAGAGCTTGTGTTATGGGTACTAGACAGTGGATAGATAACTATATATATTTTTGTAAATACATACATAGAAACACCCAGACCAAGACAAACATCCATGTTCGTGCACACAAATGTTTAACTTGAGCGGGAATCAAACTCGTGATTAGCGTAGCATGCTTGCTGATGCGACTCCCGCTACGTCAGCGAGTTACTTTGACTACTAGAAATATATATTTGACACAAGCTTACCTGGCGAACTTCGTACCGCCTATTAGTTAATTATTTTTTCTTTCCGCAAGAACCATCCTCGTACTTCAAGGAATATTATAAAAAAGAATTAGCGAAATCGGTTCAGCTGCTCCCGACATTTGCGCTTAACACACATTCAGCGATTTATTTTTATATTATAAGATAAGCTCCGTACAAAATATGTCAAATGAGTATCTCTAGAAGCTATGTATATACATGGATACATCAAATATTAGGCCCGGCAGTTTGTGAACCTTATGTACGAAGTACGTAGTCTCACAATATGATGGTGAACAAAGTAAATAAATCTAGAGCCAATTCACAGTTTATGACTCCATGGATGGCATTGTGGTTTAATGCCTAGGCCTCACACATCGCGATAACGTGAAGATTCGTGTTATCCTATATCCTACCTAGGCCATCACTACCTCTTGCTTGCTCTTCCACGGTGCGTAATATTCCCATCCGCCTGCAAAAGCACACACCGCGGGAAGCGGACTTTACGGTTCATCATCATCAGCCCTTTATATAACCTACCCCACAGCTGGGCACACTGAGAAGGGTAAGGCCATAGTCCACAACGCTGGTCAAGTGCAGGTTGGCAGACTTCATATGTATTTCGAGAACATTATGGAGAACTTTCAGACGTGCAGGTTTCCTCACGGTGTTTTCCTTCACCGTTTGGCAAGCGATGATTAACCATTTAATACAAATAACTCCGAAAATTCATTGGTGCGCGCCGTGGACTCGAACCCGAGACCCTCTGCGTGGCAGTCCGTCAGTCTTACCTTCGGCCCTTGTTCTTCATGGTTACGGTGTGCATAAAACGGAACAGTTGTGTATGCAATCACTCTTATTTGCATTCCAATTATGCTATTGCTAGAAAAGGTTATTCCCCGTTTTCAAACGGAGCTAATATAATGCTTACGTTCAGATAAATTTGATGATTACACATTACTTAGTACTTAGGTACTAACCTATTTTATTTGTTATACTGGTATGATACAAATGATAAGTTTTATGTCTATGCCTATCATCCTCCCAGCGATAACCCAGTTGGAACCGGGAATCCGCTTTCTAGTCTACCCGGATAGGACTGAATATTAGCTTTTCCACAAAGCGACTCCTTACTACCTTACTTTTTTTTTTTGCATATCTGTGTCTGCCCGATTCATCGGGAATTTAGGGAAATTCCTTCTTAGTGCACCCCTACCCCAAGGAGCATACATGCCAAACAGCTTCTTGCGCCTAATAGTTTTGGCTGTGGCTTGTCTGTTAGTCAGTCAGTAACGCAATAATTACATATAATATGTATACAGGTCTAAAGCAGCGATAACCGAGAGGAGAGACCGACAGACTGCTACGCAGAGGGTCTCGGGTTCGAATCCACGGCACGCACCAATGACTTTTCGAAGTAAAGTGCGTATAAAATTGTTAATTATCGCTTGCTAAACGGTGAAGGAAAACATCGTGGGGAAACCTGCATGTCTCAGAGTGCTTCATAACGTTCTTGAAAGACATGTGAAGTCTGCCAACCCGCACTTGGCCAGCGTGATGGACTATGGCTTACCCTTCTCATAGTGAGAAGAGGTCCGTACCCAGCAGTGGGACAGTTTATATACCGGGCTGATGATGATGATGTATATGGGATGTAAGTACAGAGCCACACGTCAAGCCTTGGACAAGTCAATACACTTTGACATTTGTACCGTTTTTATTTTGGATGTAACAAGTATTAAAATTGTACTGCAACTGTATAGCTTAACTTGACGTTGTGTAGGTACCTAAGATAATATTTTTTCCCCGAAGGGGTAGGCAGAGGTGTAATATTACAACAACGTTTCGCCATGAAATTTTTTGCCACATCACCAGACTCCGTGCTGCTACTGAGAATTCAGAAAAACTCAGTAACACTTTTGCCCGACCCGGTAATCAAACCCGGGACCTCCGATCAGAGGAGGCAAACGCTATCCACTGGACCACGGAGGCAGCTAAGATTAAGTTTTCTGATTAATAAAAACATGATTAATAATTAAAATTACTTATAATTATTATAATATTACAAAGCTGACACTGACATTTTAATTATACTGAATGCTCACAGTATCTTATCAAAGTATTGAACCTACGACCAGTGGCGTAGCTAGCCTGGGTGGCACCCGGGGCGGTAGTTGGCGAATTGGCGAATGACCTTTTTTTTTTTTTAGTCGATATCTAACAATTCCGGCCTAATTCTCGTAGTGCTGAGCTAATGCCTATGTTGTTTTATAGTTTTTGTACATTGTTCTTAAAGTTAAGTTTGGGTGTCACCCCTTTTTTTAAAAGGGTGGCACCCGGGGCGGACCGCCCCCGCCGCCCCCCCTTCCTACGCCACTGCCTACGACCATTAACTCGATTTAACGAGACTTCATTTAGCCCTTCTCCTCATGATCCTCCTATCGTTATCCCAGTTGCAGTCCGGGGGCAGATTTGACTGAAAATTTGCCGTCTTACCTCTGCAACCCAAAGGGATGACGATAGTCCATTGTTTCGACTAGTGTTTATTTATACAGAGGTACTGACTTCCCGTATGGACTGTCGGTACCGTCGGCTTAACGTGTCTATACGGGGTGCACGGGGCAAGCACTAATTAACAATTTAATAAGCTCATAACTTCGAAAAATCTGTGGCGTGCCTTGGATTCGAACCCGATACTTTCTGCATATAGCAGTCTGTTGGTATCTCCACTAGGCTGTTCTCCTGTCCTACGAAATTATGAATTTATGAGCCCTTTACCTACTTATAAAAATCGAGGTTCTACGTATAATTAATATAGTTAACGACTGCACTAATGGCGCAGCGGTTTCAGTGCGTAGTGTTGTGGGTTCGGTATTCACATGAAAACACTTCATGACATGGTTGCTTCGAGTCTAGGTACTTTTAAAGTTGTCATCTCGTAACCTCGGCTGGTCCCATTCCGAAACGTAGAGTGAAATATAAAGTATATAACCTATATTTTCAAATATTTATGCCATAAAGACCCGTAAGATAAATATAACTTTTCGAGTTAATAAATAGATATATAGATAGATATATAAAGAATAGAGATAAATATAACTTTGAGTCGAGGTGTTCTTTCTGTCTTTTATTCGAATATTTATAGCTAGTCTTCGCCAGCGGCTTCGCTCGCGTAAATTATACGCCTGTGCCTTCCTGAGGTTTCAACCTATTGATACCTGTACAAAATGACGACCGGTTGGCGCAGCGGGAGTGTAAGCAACTGCCACGCCGAAGGTCGCGGGTTCAATTCCCGCTCAAGTCAAACATTTGTGAGCGAGAACATGGATGTTTGTCTTGGTCTGGGTGTTTCTATGTATAATATGTATGTATTTACAAAAAACAAAAAAGTAGGTATATACGTATGTTTATTCATTGTCTAGTACCCATAGTATAAGTTCTGCTTAGTTTGGGACTAGATGGTGTTGTGCGAATGTAAAAATCTGATCGGCTGTTCTTGAGTTTGTCGCGCTCATGCTGAAGGACAGACAAAAAGGAGCTTCTGAATGTCGGTATGAACATGATTACACAAAACTACCGAGCAGATATTTGTATGGTTTTCAACAATAGATCGTGTGAATTCTGAGGAAGGAGTAGATGTGTAATTCACGATGGCTGAGTTGTAGGAACAGAATAGTATCATATATTTAATAAAATAAAACACGAAAAATTATAATCCTTTACAGTTGCAGACACGGCAATAATTGTCCACTGCAGTAGCCACAGCCTATTGCAAAAAACAGACTGTCATACAAAGGGTACCGGGTACAAACACACAGCGTTTCATTGACCTTTCTACGTTTATTTGCGCACATACCTTGCTAACATCTCAGCTGTTATGAAGATATTTGACAGGCTTTAGGGAAAGTCTGTCCCTTGAGTATTTTGACACTCGACTAAGCCATCCCTTTGGGTTGCAAAGGTCAGTTTAGATGTATAATAATAATATTCTATTCTACCACATACACACATCACCATCTAGAGATGAGCGATAGCCGAGTGGAGATACCAACAGACTGCCATGCAGAGGGTATCGGGTTCGAATCCACGGCGCGCACCAATGACTTTTCGATGTTATGTGCGTATTGAATTGTTAAATATCGCTTGTCCCGTGCCGAGAGCACGTTAAGCCGTCGGTCCCGGTTGTCATGAAGATCTTTGACAGTCGTTACAGGGCGTCAGTACTTTCTAAATAAACTGACACTGGTCTAAACCATGGAATATCGCTATCCCTTCGGGTTGCGGAGGTCAGACAGGCAGTCGCTCTGTGGAAAAGCTTATATTCAGCCAAATCCAGTTAGACTAGTAAGCGGACCCCAGATTGAAACTGGGATAACGCTAAGAGAATGATGATGACACACATCACCATCTAGTCCCAAGCTAAGCAGAACTTGTGTTATGGGTACTAGATAATGGATAAACATAAATTTATATACGTTTTTTTTTTTAAATACAAACATATTATATATAGAAACACCCAGACCAAGACAAACATTCATATTCATGTACACAAAATGTTTGACTTGAGCGGGAATCGAATCGGCGTAGCAGTCGCTTACACTCCCGCTGCGCCAACCGGTCGTCAATAGTAACACGCGGGTGGAGTCGCAGGGATAGTCTATCACAAAATAAACAGAAAATTGCTTGTTAGGTACTTCTTACAGCCTTTGGCTTTTCTGTGGCACTATGATTTAGTAGGGGGTTTTGGAATTTGGTTTACTATACCATGCCGGCCAGACGGGTTCTTACCGAGTTGCTGGCTGTTGTTGGGTTTGATGAGGAGTTTTCCATTTTTGGCAAAGGGGGTGGTGAAATGATTCTTAATCCGTCACGGACATGGACTTATAACTTAAATTTAGTAAAATCAATATAATTTTACTTCTTCAGTTATCCGAAAAGCCTAAATAGACATTGAAAATTTAGTTTTGAAACTACCTATCATAATCCATAACCTAAATGACTTTGAAAACTTAAACAATACATTCTAGAACCTCTTTACTTTGTATTTAATTGCTCACACGAGGCATTCAAATTGTAGGATAAAGGTTATCGTGTCAGCAGTTTATCATATTATAGTAACGTAGCTTACAAAGCATCTGTAATGGAATATGACACCAAGTTTAAAACGATAAGTAAGTACTCATATCTTAGGGCGTAAGCACACGTGCCACTTTGCGACGCGTAAAAGTCCGCAACGGCATATAAACGCTTTACTGTTTCATAGTCTTTGAATCTAAATCGCGTGGTATAACAAGTGTATATGACTGCTTACGGATTCTATCGCGATATATTGGTTTTAGATATATTACATTTAAACCAAACGATCTAGTAAGTATACATTTTGTTATTACTAGCCGACGTTTCAGTTTCTTTATAGGAACCGTGGTCACGACAGACTGAGGTGATATTTGTCTTTGTTTTGAATTTAAAAGTTATTTCAAAGTACCCGAACATTGTTCAACTATTGGTTTTACTCTCTACGCAGAATGTGCACACAGTGTTTTTGGTCACTTTGTCCTTCTTGGGTTTCATTAGCCTGATAACAGCCAACGTGGGTGACTATGGCCTTACTACAAAGAGAAGCCCGTGCCTAGGAGTGGGACAGTATATACATATACAGGGCCGATAATGTTTTCCTCCAATTCTCGAGGAATCGTGCATTTTTCCCTTTCGACGAAAGACAAGTTTCTTAGGAATTATCGCCTGGAGAATTCTCGAGCAGAAACCCTACTACTTAGGCCTACCTTTATTAGGCCAGATGATATTAAATATTAGGAGGCAACTTTATTAGTAATCAAAAGTTTAGTGTAAACTTAAATTAAAATTTATGAGGTCTCAGCACTGGTCTCCTGGCCGCCATCACCGCCATCAAAATGGTTGCGATTTATCTGACAAGCTATTGGTCGTATAGAAGAAAACCATAAAAACTATTATACCCTTTACTCACACTGCCTCCGTGATCCAGTGGATAGCGTATGCGACTGCTGATCGGAGGTCCCGGGTTCGATTCACGGGTAGGGCAAAAGTGTTACTGAGTTTTTCCGAATTCTCAGTAGCAGCACGGAGTCTGGCAATGTGCCCGGTAACGGCAATAGGCTTGCCCCCTATGACGTGGGACCTAAAAACTCATTAGAGTAAAAACTATCGTGAGTTGTCATAATTAGAGTAACTGTAAACGGTTGTACTCACGTATTATTTTTGGTCGGAGTAGCCCGACTAGTTTCGGACCATACGGAGGTCCTTTGCGACGAGTCTCGCCTACGTAGCTCAGGCCACAGTCACACGGGATCGTGTAAACGCCGGGAACATCCAGTGGAGGTCGGCAACATTACGACACGGGTAAGGGAACATATCAGAAGCGTCAAGAGCATGGACAGCAACAGGTCGGCGGTCGCCGAACATGCCTCTGAAACGGACACGGCTCACTACATACGTTTCGACAAGGCCACCGTACTAGCGAGGGAGAAATACTTCATACCGCGGAAAGTACGGGAGGCCATCGAGATCAGCCGTCGTCCCTATTTCAACCGAGATAGTGGCTGGGGACTGTCACCTGCCTGGAGACCGGCCTTAAAACTGACCACACATCTGGATACCCCGAACCTAGAATGCGACACAGTCAGCACGGTGTGTACACATCCAACGTCCTTCACGGTGCAGCGGAACACGTTGCAAGATGACGTTCACACAGGCACACCGGACACGCCGGCAACGCAACCAACTTCATCGCAGGCGCCGGTGAATACGTCCTCTACACTCTCGCAACGACAAGCTGCGCGGTGGGCCCGCTTCAGTGGAGCGCCCGACGCGACGCGGACGGTCACGCTTGCTCATGATTAAGGACCTCCGTATGGTCCGAAACTAGTCGGGCTACTCCGACCAAAAATAATACGTGAGTACAACCGTTTACAGTTACTCTAAAAACTCATGGCGAAATGTGGGTTTAATATTACACCTCCGCCTACCCCTACGGGGATACAGGCTGTCTTTAAAAAAAAAGAACCCTTTACTCAAAGATGGCGGGGGAAGGGCTGCTACCCTTAAACTTGGATTTAAACTTTACAATGCAACCTTAGACTAACTTTGAGTTATAGTCTACTACAGTACAGTACCATAGATTACTAAATAGTTACTACGTAACAGATAAATCACTCCCTACAAAAATGTCCATACATACTATTTTAAAGGCCTACAGTTTCTGGAAGGTGACAGCTGCGTGTGAAAATGAACCTTAAAAGCTCGGACGCTCGACTGTTATTCTAATGCGATAGCGCACACTGCCGCGACCGTGACTGAGCGTAGGGTTGCTTCTTACAATAAGGTAAATATTTAAGTAGGCAAATAAAGTTACGCTTATTTTAAGTTTGAAATGTTTTATTATGTACAATTTTAATTGTTTTTATACACAATCTATAAAATGTACTCACATATGTTTTATTTTTATGTAAAGGCCTTGCCACACGGCACAATTTACGTCCAACTTGACTAAATCACTTGATGAAAGCGTGACGTGTAGACGCCAGTCGTCCAACTCAAGTACATGGGGTGGGCGGTACCACCAGATTTTAACCAATCGGGTGGACGGAATGAAAATCAGTGATTTGATTGTGTCGTGTAGACGGGCAAAGCCAATTCGATTGAAAATTTGATCAGTGGTAAAATTGTGCCGTGTGGCAAGGCCTTAATGATACTAATGATTAATAGTAAGTAGGTATAATAAATTAATAATATAAAGTCCGTGTGGTGTGGTGAGTTAAGTATACGAATCTTCACCACCCCATATCATCCCATGGCTGTCGTAAGAGCCGACAGAGGGAGCATATTAAGCAGAGAACAGAAGAGAAGGAAAACTTGATACTAACCCGTTTGGCCAGCGTGGTATAGTAGGCCAATTCCTCCTTTCAAAGGAGAGGCCTAGTCCAGCAGTGGACTGATAAAGGCTTATTTACTGCGAAAACGAATTTTGGACAGGAATGTTGCTTGTTGCATTTGTAAAGTAAATATCCCGCTATACCTATATACCAGGCATTTTGAGTAGGTAAATCAAATCGGTAATCTGTTTCGCCCTTTAAAGCCCCTGCCGAAGAATCATCGCTAGGTAAATTGATAGAAAAATACATAGAAAGATTTTGTTTATTTTTTCTTTTATTGGATCTGCATCCATTATATAACAGCACATAGACTGCCAGACGACGTCATGTTAATTCATCTCTGATTTAAACACAGACCAAGTCAAATGTCAATAATAGGTAAGTACGGGCGCGACGCGAGAGACGGTCGACAACCCACTGCGGTAAGGGCCGCCGGCGGCCCGGCTAGCGGTAGGTAGTTAGCGCGCGCAAGTACATCGAGTGACAGAGGCCTGACAGTACTCACGGCATCCCGAAGATATTCTTACCATATACCTACACGTTTCACGCCGGAGCAGTTGTGTCCTTTATACAAGACCCAGGTTCGCTCCTGCGTGGAATACTGCTCTCAACTTTGGAATGGCTCCGCTCAGTACTTATTGGACGCCCTCGATAGGTTGCAGCGGCGTGCTATCCTAATCATAGGGGGTCCAGAGGCCACTAAGACTCTTGAGTCACTGCAATTACGCAGAGACGTGGCCTCAATGGCTGTCTTCTATCGCATTTATCACGGTGAGAGCTCCGAAGAGCTCTTTCAACTAATCCCACCCTCTCCTTTCCTATCCCGAACGACACGTGCTGAGTTAAAGTGCCACTCTTACACGGTACTACAGATACCGTCACGCACCAAACGGTTCGGCGCCTCTTATCTCTGCCGTACCATTAAGATGTGGAACTCTTTACCAGTCCACGTGTTTTCCTCCACTTATGACCCTGGGTCCTTTAAGCGGGGCGTGAAAAAGCTTTTCTCAAGGCCGTCAAGGTGAGGGCCATCATGCCATAAAGCCATGTTGGCTGCTGGGCTGATGGCCATCACTATGGAACTTCACTGACTGCTTTAACATCAGACAGCATGGAGTCAATTTGTTTGGCAGAAAAAAAAAACAAACTGTATAATCCATATACAAGTAAACTATGCGATACTGTGCAAAGCGGACTGTATTTCGCGTAAATGTGATATGGTTCGTTACAAAACTGTAAATTCCGACAAGCCTGGGCGCGCCCTTCAAAAAGTGTGTCTTGCTGTTTCTTTCAACCAACTGTCAGTGCATCCGCTTGTGCGCCGGCGCCCGTGCGGCGCGGCGCCCAGAAGGCGCGGGGGGGGGGGGGGGGCGCCTAGTGCTGTGCGCAGCGTGTCATAGACATTCTGCCGGGCCGCCAGTGAGAGGGCATATCCGGTTAAATGCTCTTCTGATAGTGCCGCCGCTGGTCTTGATGTCGGCCACTCTTGTGACTCCGTCGGACCCCGGATGGAGCTGTGTTACTCGCCCGAGTACCCAGCGGGCTGGTGGGAGAGCGTCATCTTTCACGACGACCAGGGTGCCTTCTGTCAGCTGTCCGGACGACTTCTTCCATTTTGTTCTGATTTGAAGTTGTGAAATGTACTCCTTGTAGAATCGAGTCCAAAAGTGTTGACGCAGGAGCTCCACGCGTTTGTATCTGGGTATATGCAGCGGATTACAGTCAGCCAGTGGTGGCTGAGGTAGTACAGATAATGATCGACCGATTAAGAAGTGAAATGGAGTGAGAGCGGTGAGATCAGACGGGTCAGACGATAGAGGCGTTAAGGGCCTTGAATTTAAAATGCCTTCAATTTGACATAAGACTGTGTACATTTCTTCATACGTGAGATGTGCCAAGCCCAAGACTCGCCTAAGGTGATGTTTTGTTGACTTCACTGTGCCTTCCCATAACCCACCAAAGTGTGGGGAGTATGGAGGAATGAAATGAAAAGTGATGCCTTGTTCTGCCACATGGTTGCTTATCAAATTCTGATTCTTCGCCAAAAACCCCGTGATAACATTTGACGCCCCTACAAAGTTAGTGCCATTGTCTGAATATATGTGAGCAGGTTTTCCTCGGCGGCTGATGAATCTATTTAGTGACGCTAAGTAAGATTCCTTTGTCAAATCGGTAACCAATTCCAGGTGTATAGCTTTAACTGCAAGGCATACGAATATGCATATGTATGACTTTATCAACTGACTACCACGCCCCTTACGATTACTAATCATGATTGGCCCGGCGTAATCTACACCGACGTTATTAAATGCGAAATCAGAGTGCATGCGTGGCTCAGGTAAATTACCCATGATTGGTGTAATTGTTTTTCCTTGAAAGCGTCTACATGTGATGCATGATTGTACTGTCTTTCTGGCTAGATTGCGACCACTGATAGGCCAATATGTTTCACGTATGTGGGCGAGCAACAGCTGTGGACCAGCATGGAGAAGTTTTATATGTTGAGTGGAAAAAATGAGTTTGCAAATGTGATGATTAGCGTGTAAAAGCATTGGATACTTTTTATCATATTGAAATCGCGAATTAGCGAGCCTGCCGCCCACGCGAATAACTGCGCCGGCCCGATCAAAAAATGGATGTAATGAAATTAATCTGTTTTTTATTGGTAATGTTTTATTTGTTGAAAGTAACTCATATTCAAAAGAAAATGAATTTAACTGTGACATTTTTACTAAATTTAATTTGGCCTGATATAGTTCTTTTGTTGTTAATGAAATAAAGGTGTTTGAAGCTGAATTACTTGTTTGTGTTTTTGTTCTACAATTATGTATAAATCGCAATATGTATGCAGTTATGCGTGTTAATTTTGTGAAGTTAGAGTAATTGTAAATGAATGAATTGTTGTCTGTCTGTGAGTAACATTGAATAGTGTTTTTGTGGCTCTGGGGTTTTGTTTCTGGAAGGTCAGAACAACTGCTGTGCCCAGGTGATGTTGGCCAGCTGCTATCATCATCCCTAAGAAAGTCTGGACCAGAGAACCACAAATCTGAATGTATGAGTGTTGATGCTGTGACACCCCTAGATATGAGATCTGCGGGGTTCTGTTTTGTAGGTACATATCGCCATGTTTGTTTATGTGTTATTGTTTGTATTTCATTAATTCTGTGACTTACAAAGCATTTAGTTTGTGTGGTGGCAACTTTATCCAGGACAGCACAATCATGGAATCACTCCAAAAGAAACAGTCTGAAATTATGTGTGAATTGCGGTGAGAGTCAATGACCTTTTTGTAAAGGCGAACAGCTGTGAGGGCTGCACATAGTTCTAGTCGTGGAATTGTTAATGATTTTAGTGGTGCCACTCTGCACTTGGCTGTTAGTAGCCGTACGTACACTTCACCATCTGTGGTGTGTGTGCGCACATATACACAGGCGCCATAGGCGTGCTGAGAGGCGTCACAGAAAGTGTGTAGCTGTATATGTTTGGGTGAATCATAGAAAACTCGTCTCGGTATGACTAATTGTTTTAAAGCTGATAGTGATTGTATGAACTTTTTCCATAGTATTTCTATGTCATGAGGGACACTGCTGTCCCACTTTAAGTTTTGTGACCACAACTTTTGCATTATTATTTTAGCTTCTAAGACTGAAGGACTTAAAAGGCCCAAAGGGTCAAATATTTTGCCAATGATTGACAATATTTTCCTTTTTGTAATATTGTAATCAACCGAGTCTTCTATGTCTGTTAAGTATGTTATTGTATCTTGATTTTGGTTCCAGTATATACCTAATGTTTTTGATGGGTCTTTATTACCTAAATTTGTGGTACTGTGAAGTGAATGTGATGATAGGTTTGCTTTTTGTAAAATATCAGGACTGTTGGACTGCCACTTTCTGAGATGGAATTGTGCTGATTTTAGAGCTGCATTTACTGACATTGCTATTTCTATTAACCGAGACTTCCGGTCTGAGCCCGTAATCAGGTCATCACAATAAAAATCATGTATGATGATCTCCGACACGTCCTTGTCATGTTGGCAGTCCAACCCAACCTGTCTGATACAACGTGTAGCGAGGTAGGGTGCTGAAGCTGTCCCATACGTTACTGTATTTAATGTGTAGGTTTTCAGTGGTTCTGACTCATCGAAACGAAATACAATTTGTTGTAATGATCGTTGGTTTTCTACGATGGATATTTGCCTGAACATTTTTTTTCAATATCAGCTGATATTATGTATTTGTGTTGTCTGAACCTAATAAGTATAGAAATCAAATCATCTTGTACTACTGGTCCTATTGCCTGTATATCATTAAGTGATATTTTGTTAGATGTGCGTGCCGATGCATCAAAAACCACCCTGAACTTTGTTGTGGTGCTGGTGTTTTGTATTATACCATGATGTGGTATATAATATGAAGGTGTCAGACTGTTACTGTTTGTGTTTTTAGTCATGTGACCTAGGTCAAGGTATTCTTGCATAAAAGTTAGATATTGTTGTTTGTATGTAGGGTCTGATTTGAATCGTTTTTCTATGTTAAGGAAACGAATCTTTGCCTGACTATATGACTGGCCTAAGCACCCTGGCGATTGTTTGAACGGTATAGTGACCACAAATCTACCATCAGCATTGCGAGTTGTAGTTGATGTAAATATTTTTTCACATGATAGCTGAGTAATGTGAGGTGTGTCTGAAGGAGTAGATATGTTTTCTAATTCCCAAAATTTGTTTATATTATCTGAGATCTGATTCACAAAGAATGAGTTTTGAATTTTATTTTGAATATGAGTATTTGAAATGCAGCCTGATATCAACCAGCCTAAATCTGTTTGTTGTAGAACTGGTTGCTGTTTTCCTAATTCCAATCTTCCAGTACCCATGACTTCCCAGAATATGTCTGCACCCAATAATATGTAAATCAATAGGGGCTGGAATGTTAAAGTCAGGGTCTGCCAGTTGTATACAACTAGGTATTTGAATGGTATCTTTGTTTATGTATGTATGTGGAACTGTACTGCAAATTTGGTTAATCACAAGACATAAAATGTCCGTCCTGTAATTTTTATTGTGTGCTGATTGAATGTGAATGTTAGTATTTTTTGTTATGTTTGTGCACTGATTATTAATACTAGTGACCATGGTGTCTATAGTTTGAATGGGTAAGCCCAGTTTTGAGCACAAGTGCCTAGTTATATAGCTTGAGGTGCTGCCATTGTCTAGTAGTGCTCGTACCATATGTGGTTTTCCTTGTTTGTCATATATTTTGACTTGTGCAGTTGACAGTAATATTGTTTTGTTCTGCGTGCAACTAGTTAATGTGACAGATGATGGTTTTGGTCCATCTAAGTGTAAAAGTGTATTATGTTTTTTGTTGCAGTACTTACATGTCCCTCTTCTGCATAATTTGTTGTCATGACCAGGTTTTAAACAGTTGGAGCAGATTTTTAATCTCTGTACCTCTCTGATTCTTTGTTCAATGGACATCTGTCTAAACTTTTCACAAGAAAATAATAGATGATGCTGTTTACACAAAGGACATGTGGGTACTTTTTGTGTGTTCATTTTTGTAAATGACTTTGTGTTTTGTCCCACTTGAATATCTGATTTGCTATTGTTGTTAATAATTGATTGTTCTAAAACTTCTAATACATCAGCACGACCTCTTAAAAATTTATTCAGGCACTCAAGTGTGGGCATGTCTGTGAGTGTGTTTTTGTGTTCTTCCCAATATCTTAATGTGTTTGAGTCAAATTTACTTGACACTAAATATATTATTAATGTATACCAGTATTCTATTTTTTCACCTAATGTGGCTAATGCGCTGAGGTTTTTCTGAACTGTGTCAATTAATTGTCTCAAACACACCGAGGATTCTTTTTCAATATTATTTAAGTTGTATAATGCATGAATGTGATTTCCTATCAGCTGTCGTTTGTTATCATATCTTTCACACAACAATTTCCACGCTACTTCAAAGTTGTCACCTGTAATTTCTAGTGATTTTATAACTAATGATGCACTGCCCGATAGTGAGGAACGCAAGTAGTGAAACTTTTGAATGTTATCTAATGTTCTATGCGTAATAAGTGATTGACATGTGTCTCTGTACTCAAGCCAATCCTGATGATCACCCGAGAAGTGTGGCAAGTCAATAGTGGGTAGTTTAATAAATGATTTGGTCCCACCTGAATGATCCTTGTCTGACTCTGGATTAGTTACCAGCTTGTCATTTAACTGAATAAGCCGGGAAGCCTGTGCCACCAACAACTGGTAATCATTTTCAAATTGTTCACTTTCTGGGTCTGGTTCATCGGTGAACTCTGAGATGTCAGCGTTCAATTCAATAAGTGTCTGAACGTCCTGGAAAGTTTTATGTATTGTTTTAAACTCCAAAAGTCTGTTTTTTAGCTCAATAACTTGGATATCTGTTAATTTATTATTGGGCAGAATGAGGTTAATATATTTTTTAAATAATGTGAGTTTACTTTTAACAATGCCACGTTGTTTGATTAATTCTGTATCATCAGGTTTATTACCTTTAGTGGCCATTGCTGTGAATTAAGGACACACAATGTTGCAAAAGAAATAAGAAAAATATGAGCAGGAAATGTTATCACAGAATTTGTGTAGATAGTTGTGCAATACTTAAATTATAGCAGCAAGCGGCAGAAAGCAAGGCTGTGCAAAGTTTGAGTGCACAGCTAACACGTGGTGGGCGAAGCCCTAGGCCGCATGCGCGTGGGATGACCACGTGGGGGCTCCTTATTGAGGCAGGCGGCTGGCAATTTAGGCTTGGCAAGCTATCCAGATGCTGGGGAATGTTATTTTGGTTTTAGTATTATGAAAAAAGGGCTAATTTGATGAGAAGGATTGACATGAGAGGTTATGAAATGCTGATATTTTGTGAATATTTTTGCTTATTTTTGATTGAAATAAATTTGTACTTAGTTTGATAATGTAATTATCATGAAAATATGAGTCTGAAAAGTCTGATTCAGTAATTGCTGTAGCAATTTGAAAAAATCAGTTGAAAAGTTAATAAAGGAAAAAATAATTGGTCTGATTATCTGTTATCCTGATGCTGTGCTGCGCTGAGACCGTCGTGGCTGTCTTCGACTGTCGTTGTCCTCGCCGTGATGATTTTTCTAGAAGTGGCCACGTTGCTTCTTGTAAAGATGGTGTTTATGGCGACGGTCTTCAATCACGTATGGATGGCTTCGAATGGACCAATGTATAATCCATATACAAGTAAACTATGCGATACTGTGCAAAGCGGACTGTATTTCGCGTAAATGTGATATGGTTCGTTACAAAACTGTAAATTCCGACAAGCCTGGGCGCGCCCTTCAAAAAGTGTGTCTTGCTGTTTCTTTCAACCAACTGTCAGTGCATCCGCTTGTGCGCCGGCGCCCGTGCGGCGCGGCGCCCAGAAGGCGCGGAGGGGGGGGGGGGGGCGCCTAGTGCTGTGCGCAGCGTGTCATAGACACAAACGTTATCTTTTGTTTTGTTTGCCGGAGACACGAATAATTTAATCAAAAGCGAGTCGGACTCGCCCATGAAGGGTCCCGTAGTTAAGGCAGGCCTCCTTCACTCGGCCGTACCTACAGCGATAAGTGCCTACACTTTGGCGCAGCTTCCACGCCGCGTCGTCACCGCTCGCGCGCAGGGCTAGCTAATAACGTGAATTTTAATAGTGAACAACAAAAATGTTTACATCACAAGTCTGGTGCGAAGTATTGCTCATTTAACGGATGTGTGTCGGAAGCAACTTGAAATTTTGATTTTATTTATTTAACGAGAGCAACTTGAAAATTGTACTTTTTATTTGTTGAGATATCTCAACGATTATGGTGTCAAATTAAAGGTCTAGTTCAAAAACCATTTTATCTGTTTGAGTCATGTAAATCGGTCTACGCGTTTAGGAAATAACTAAGAATTAGTATAGTGAAAACGTAAACCACCAGAATTTTTGTGGTTTTCGTTCTACGAGCTCAAATAGTGGGACAGGATACTTATAGTATAAATATTTATTATTAGGTACGTGGTCAAGTAGGTAGATAGACGATGAATAAATATTATAGTAGCAGCGGCAAGTCGACAACCCTAGCGCACCGCTCCGCGCCAGACAGCGACAGCGTTATGTGTTAGAAAAGAGCGGGAACAGTTAGGTCAATATCGCGTTAGGTACTGAATGCTCATGCGAGCTGAATTGTACTTTCTTGCTTAGTAGCAAGAGTCGTAATTTCTTTAAATTGGTTTGCGAAGTGGTGCTTCTGTTCGTAAGAACTATCTATTCTGTGGTTAAGGTATCTACTAAACATACTCATTTTCTTCACCTAACCATATACCACTAGCACAAATAACTTTGGTTTCCATGGTGTAAGTATGAACAACCAAGTTATATTTGCGGTTTTTGAATATGTGCTATATATTGAAATTAAACTACAGTTTACGGATTTTATCGCGATGTATTGGTTTCACTAAGTTATTACATTTGAAACGAATGATCTAGAAACTACATTGGACAAACCAAGAGAAACCTAGGCATTCGACTCAAAGAATATATAGCTGACATAAAACATAAACGCTCAACAAAGTCTGCTGTGTGTGAACATGTGGAACAAAGACCCAACCACTACCTGCGATTTGATGAACCACAGATACTCGCAAAAGAACACTGTTTTCTTCCAAGGATGATACGACAGGCTATTGAAATCAAAAAACACCCTAATTTTAATAGGGAAGATGGTTGGAATGTTCCTCCAGCTTGGGATCCAGTCATATGGCTAATGAAACCCAAGTAGGACCAGACAAGAGTAGTCACCAGAAGACCTAAGGACACTGTGAGCTCATTCTGCGTAAATAGTAACACCAGTAGTTAAAAATGTTCGGGTACTTTGAGATAACTTATACATTCATGAAAAAGACGAATATCACCTCAGTCTGCCGTGAACATGAATCCTGTAAAGAATTCGAAACGTCGGCTACTAATAAATTAAAAATGTAGTTTCTAGATCATTCGTTTCAAATGTAATAACTTAGTGAAACCAATACATTGCGATCAAATCCGTAAACTGTAGTTTAATTTCAATGTGTAACATTCGCGTAAACCAAAGAAGATACTATGAAATAAAGCTCTTATTAACGACTTCAAGAAAGGAGGATATCAATTTGATATGTTTGTATGTAATATTATTGGAATTGCGTAATTTTCATATAATATATGATAATCTGTTAGGACTTCCAAATAAATATAAAAAAATTCAAAGTTGTATGTATGTTTGTCTACGAAAATATCCAAAAGTACTGATCGGAATAAGACTGTTTTTTGTGTTGACTAACATTTACTCCAACTTAGGGAACATAGCATGTTTCATCAAATTCGGTTCAGTGGCTTTCAAATGGTAGAATTAATCAAATCTGAACCCGTTTCCACCCGTATTTTTTTAGCAGTAGGAGGACCATCCGGTACCAAATCTCCAACAGGGCCGTCTTTGACCAAGATTCTTTGTTCAAACTTTCTCTGAGCATTTTTCAATTGCCTTCCAAGAACCATAATTATAATTGAAAACACAACTACTCACAAAAAATACGTTATTATTAGAGCCAAGCCACACCCCCCCCCCTCCACCTCCCCCAAACTCGGTACAGAGTTAGCGGAGGGGTCCCTTTGAAGGACATTCCGTAACTGGATTTCTGAAAAACTGTTTTTGCATATAACTTGATGAATGTGCAAGTCAGGTAATTTCTAATGCTTGATGACAAATCTATGCAGCGAGAGCTTTCATTTAAAAAAAAATCATGCGAATCGGTTGGGTAGAACGGGCTGGCCGACTCGTATTATAAAACACAAATTCTTTTAATATATAGATGTGTAATATTCGCGATAGATCCAAGAAGATACTATATGTGCAATATCTTAAAATCTGCTTCTACAAATCGTTCAAACCTATTTTCGTTGTAAGTTTTCATTACGATCTACAGCATAATATATATATTTTTTTAGATCTGTCACTCTCTTCTTTACAAGTTAGAGGGGTGGCGTTAATTTTTCACTTTCAAGGCGCCTATCCTTCAAACGATTCACTTTAAGAACCAATGGTTTTAAAAACCTCAATGTCATGTCATGTTTTAAAGGTCTATCTAAATACACCACACAAGTATAATTATGGACTGATGAAAAAAAAATGTTTTCAAGGCAGTGCCATGTACGGAGAGCCCTCGTTTATTTTCATTTCTTTTTTTATATAGAAATCGTGAAGCGGTTCACAAATTAAATCTACTTACCAATTTTCAAATATTTACTCTCAATAGTTTCGAAATAAAATGGCTGTGATATACGGACAGACTGACAAATAGACATGGCGAATCTCTAAAGGTCCCGTTTTTTGCCATTTTGGCTGCGGAGCCTTAACAATGTTTGTGACTAGATCCGAAATAAATCCTCTCATCTACATGATGATTCGGTCTTTTCTAGCGCAGATGCGTAGAAATCGCTGCGTGTACAAGTGCCCTAACGGTAAAATTCAAACCGCCTGTATAAGAATAGTGCTTACGATTAAATACGATATAAATTGTGTGTACGTTGTCTTAAATATACACACATGCCAGCATTTCGCTACGCTCCTTCATCGCGTTCTGACTGTATTTATCAAAGTGATAATGAAGAACATAATTCAATTATTATCTATATTTGGTGAGTAAAATTGTATTATATTAATTTAATATGTAAATTTAATTATAAAAGGTATATTTACCTATTATCATAGCAGCATCAGCCTTTAACAGTCCACTGCTGGACTAGGCCTCTCCTTTGAAAGGAGGAATTGGCCTACTATACCACGCTGGCCAAACGGGTTGGTATAGGGTTTGTATCAAGTTTGCCTTCTCTTACAGTGCTCTTCTCTGCATAATAAGCTCCCTCTGTCGGCTCTTACGACACCCATGAGATGATATGGGGTGGTGACATTCCGTATTCTTAATCCGTCACCACACGGACGATATTATCATAATAACTTATTTATTCTGTCACCTAATCTCTTCCGTAACCAAATGACAGACAAGGTACAACTGAAACTACTGGTCGCAAAAAGCTGAAATTTGACGTATGTTATAACTCTTTACGTAATTTTTGGACGTATATTAGATTCATTTCATTTCTTTTCATACGTTCCTTGAGAAGTTAGAGCGAGCACTCAGAAAATATTTGGTGATTCCCACCCTAAGAGGGTAAAATAGTCCAAACTCAAGTTCATCATTGTTCTATCACAGTTACATCCAAGATTTCCTTTATCTTGGAGCCCGAGTTCCATTTTGTGTATCCGTTGTCTAACCAGGTTTAGCTATTATCCTAATTCTTTATAAAATTATATTACTATATTCTTTATAAAATGATATTAGCCTAACTCTTTATAAAAACAACAGTTTACAAATATTAAACGCTAAGTATTATGTTAAGCGCTAACACAAGAATGGCTGAACCGATTTGGATTTTTCGTTTCAAAATTTAAAGTTTATTGGAAAGGCTTTTATTTATACATAAAAGGAAAGAATAAAAACAACCCGTTCCTTTGCCTGTATATAGTGTTTCTGCCAAATATTTGATCTATAATAAATTCTATGTTGGTACGAAGTTCGTCAAATCAGCTAGTTCATATGAAACAATAATTATATTTACTTTTGTAGTAACAGGCAAATCTACTCATCCTCCTAGCGTTATCTCAATTAGAACCCGGGGTCCGCTTTCTAGTCTTACCGGACTGCTTTAGCTTTTCCACTGAGTGAGACTACCTGCCTTCCATCCGTAACTCAAAGAGATAGCTTTATTCCATGGTTTAGACTATTGTCAGTTTATTCATAGGTACTGACTCCCTATAACGACTGTCATAGATCTTCACGTCAGCCTAGACCGACAGCAATAATTTACAATTCAATTCGCACGTAATTCCGAAAAGTCATTGGTGCACGTCATGGATTCGAATATTCTCTGTATGGCAGCTGTTGGCATCTTTACTGGGCTATCTCTGCATATCAGTTCGTCATAGTTTAAACACTTGCTGGTCATTATTGATCTATCATAAATATTTAAATAAAATTATGAATATGAAAGTGTTGGTTTCCCTTCTTCGTCGTCGTAATGGAGCAGTATTATGGTATGCTTTTAGTGTGGAAATATGAGAGAATAGGAGGCTGGAGTGTGGCATAGGCTGTTTACCACAGTAACTGACTCCCTCAGGAGAAGAAACCGCTAGACTTCATAAATAATATTGGTTTTATTTCCAGGTATATTTTTGCCATATATTTCTGCCCGGCATGATCCCTTCTTTAGAAGGGACTACACTTACGATCAAGACTTTGACGGACATTATAAAGTTCACTGGGACATTCAGGGCCTGTCATGGAATACTGCTCTCCAAACCTGTGATGACGAAGGAGCAATTCTTTTCTACCCGAAACTGCACACAGAGTGGGTACTGGCGAAGAAATTAATTAACGTGTTGACAGATGTTCCAAATGTCACTGACATATTTGTTGGATGGCACGACAAATATCAAGTAGGAGAATTCATTTCTGTTGACGGTAAGACATTATATTATTACTATTACAAAAGCTGTCTGTTCAAAGAGGTCAAAGAAAGGGCAGAAAATCGAAAGCAATAGCAATTGCTCCACCGACATGAGGTAGGCTCTTAAATCAAAGTAGACAGAAGCTGCCTCCGTCATCGGT
This sequence comes from Euclidia mi, assembly GCA_944739405.2. NCBI lineage: Eukaryota > Metazoa > Arthropoda > Insecta > Lepidoptera > Erebidae > Euclidia > Euclidia mi. The sequence goes on along the minus strand of OX123191.2, from coordinate 22,069,758 downwards.
CCAGTGGATAGCGTATGCGGCTGCTGATGGGTCGGTCCCGAGCTCGAATCCCGGGTCGAGCAAAAGGGTTACTGAGTTTTCCGAATTCTCACCAAGGAGTCTGGAAATGTGTCCGGTAAGGGCAATAGGCTCGCCCCCTATTACGTAGTCTTAAAATTCATTATTTGGCGAAATGTGGGTGTAAGATTACGCCTTTGCCTATCTTCTCGTTCGTACATAAGTACATACAGTTTTGATATTTTTGTAGTTATATTCACTCCAAAATTATTGTTTTAGGCTATTCAACAATGTCACCGTTGTCATTAGATGTACCGGACGTCTCACTGGGATCCCCTGATGGCGATTGTGTTATAATGAACTTTAACACTGGAGCATACAGCGTACACTCCTGTATCAGCGAGACACCGCTACCATTCTTATGCAAGAGAATAGATGACAAACCATGCCCGACCATCGACCGAGGTGATACATTTCGTATTATATACAACTAGATGAGCCCGCAGTTACATCCACGTTATTTAGGGCTACTGCTCCGCTCCGGTAGCTCACAGCGTGATGTTAAATAGCCTATATCCTTCCTCGAAAAAGATTTTTAATTAACCGACTTGGTATTACATGGATCTCACATCTTTTTACGGTAGGAGAACTGAGTTGCGAGACTTGTTATTTTTTGACAAGTTATGTTTTTTTATGGTATCTCATTTCTTTTTGTAAATAATCCTACTGTGTTCCTTTCCGGTACCTTCTACTTCTTGTACTGGTGTACAAGACACACACACTACAACGCATTTACTTTATTAAAACCCTAACTGCAAATGTAATTTTGTAATCTTATACATTTATATGGGATTACAACGTTATATATGCAGTTGATGTATCTCGAAAACTGGACCGAAATTTAAAAATATTTTAGTTTTTCCTTGATTCATACACTAAACATTATTCTAAATTTGAAGCTTCTATGTCTGCTAGAAGTGCCTTAGACTTTTGATGTTCGTTCAGTCAGTGAGTGACAAAATTAAGAAAATTTGACTCGTTATATTTTTTCAACTATTGGTTTAAATTAAACTTAATTTGAAATTTACCATGTTTATACGATGCCTGCTTGGTTACTAAAAAATCAGGCTTCTAGTTTTATCTGCAACGAAGTTATAGGGGGTCGAAAATGGCCTGAACTGCTGTTATCGATCTTAAATTAAACAATGTGTCAACGGCGAACTATAGAAGTTAAATTATACGATAATGACATTAAATTAGCAGAATACCGATTCTGAGTCAATTCAAAATCTAAGTTCATTTCATTCACAATACAGTTTCAATGACATATAAAATACGAGAATTGGCCTTCTGATTACAAACCATCACCGATGTGATTCCATTCATAGATTCATTTCGGGGAAAATTAAAAGAGAAGTAAATAGAGCAAGAACAGAGAGAGCAATATTAATATAAATGCATTACGCTGTACTTCTTTCTGCTGCCTCCGTGGTCCAGTGGATAGCGTATGCAACTGCTGATCGGGACGTCCCAAGCTTTGATTATAACGGGTTTGATTCCTGGGTCGGGCAAAGGTGTTACTGAGTTTACCAAATTCACAGTAGCATCACGGATTCGGGCAAAGTGCCCGGTAACAGCAATAGGCTCGCCCCCTATAACGTGGGACCAGAAATTTATAAGGACAAGTGTGGGTGTAATATTACACCTCTATCTACCCTTTCGGGGAAATAGGCATGACGATATAAAAATATATATAAAAAATATAACTTCTTTAAGAGCCGTAAACGGCTAGCCATTTTACCAGTTACAGTACCTGTTAATAATATGCCACCATTAATAAACAAAAAAAACTTTTAATTACAGAGTACAAATATATCGAGTCTTCAAATAAATGCTACAAGGTCAACAAACGGGCAAAGACGTGGGATGCAGCCATGAAGACTTGTTTCATGGAGGGGGGGATACTGACAGTTTTAGAAAACAGGGATGAAGCCGGCGCTTTAAGACCTATTTTGAACGAAGATTCGACCTATTACATTGGCATTCGTAAGACTTCCTCTACGGGTGACTACTACAGTGTGAAAGGTACATTTAATTGTTTAGTACATCATTATAGTCCTAGTTATACTAGTTATATGGTTGCTTTCAAAACTTTCTAGTCTATCCAGCTTATATGGAATATTAGCTTTTCACCAAGGCTTAGTGATGTTCGATGACTATATTCTTAACCAGCTGTTACCCGCATTGAAATATCGCCACATCTCAGATCAGTGAAGTCTGATCTGAGTGCCACATTCAACAATAGCAAATTTTCAAACAAACTTTTGGACCTTATTTTGCCCTAAACTACATTCTTTAAAAAAAAATTATAACTGTACAAATTTTATATTTCAAGCTTTAGTAGTTTTAGCTCTGCGGCGGTAGGTATGTCGGTAAATTGTACTCGTATATAACATTGCTTGATTTAATTGCAGTCACAAGTCTTGAGTAAATAGATAATTATACTGAACTCTAAAACTGTGCAAATGCCATAAATTTCACACGCACTCACAGACCAGGTTTGAACTAAAACTGTAAGCACTACCTTAAAAACACAGTTTTGTCACGCATTATCCATAAGGCGAAAAACTCAACATCAAATCCTATACCAACCCGTATAGCCAGTGTGGAATAGTAGGCCAAATTATTTAAATTACTCACAGTGATACTGTGAAGCAACTATGTAGAGGCTTAAGTGCAGCAGTGGATTGTGAAAGTCTGTAAAGGACTCGTAAGAGTCATCGGCCTTTCAAACGACTTTTCTCTACCTGGCTACACTAACATGAAATACTCAAAGGAAACAAGATAAAAATATTATTATAATAAGTTCATTTTCGAATCAGACCGTATAAAATTGATTATTCGTCATTAAAAGTATCTTAATGACAGATATCGTTAAAAGAAATTAGTTATTACATAAATGTATCTAATATATTATTATTATTATATGACAATCTAAGAAAAACTACATTATATTGTTTTCAGGACAAAAGATGGACGATTTGTTTCAGAGAAGCTATGTAGATTATAGAAATGGTATGGAGGTCGTGGACGGACAAAAGGAATGTGGAACCATTTTTGTTGACAATGTTATAAGGACCCGGACCGAAGACTGTGATCAGATCCTACCCTTCATTTGTGAAATGAGATCGATCCATTGGCATTAGAAGACAAATTTATTGAATTATAAACAAAACTTTATAAATAAGAATAATAAATATTATTTTTATTAATCTATCTTTTTATTTCAGTCATACTTTAAAAGTTGTGAAATACTTTAAAAGAAAAGTTCTAAAGATAATATAATATAATAAGACGATAAACACGCATTTAATTTTATAAACATGTTAAAAAATTATAAATCATAAATAATTTATTATCATGAACATAGCTTTACAGAAAATCTTACAATTTCAAGGGTAGCGTAGTTTACTTATATCTAAATAGTTGCGTTTAGAAAATAGTGGTGGAGACATTTTGTAATTGGTGGTTTTTGGTTAATATTTATATAATAATAATAAATAAACTGCTAATATTTTCTACTCGTCATAATGGAAAAAAACTTTCGCATTTCCGTGTATGGGAGCTAACCTTAAAACATTTTTTTTAATTGACTCACGCCTGTATCCCCGAAGGGTTAGGCAGAGGTGTAATAATAAAATTACACCCACATTTTGCCAGGAATTTTTAGGTCCCACGTCATATCGCGTGTTGTCGTTATCGGGCACATTACCAGACTCCGTGCTGTTACTGAGAATTCGAAAAAACCCAGTAACACTTTTGCCTGGCCCGTGAATCGAAGCTGGGACCTCCAATCAGCAGTCGTATACTCTATCCATTGGACCACGGATGCAGTCTTCAATCAAAACTTTTTCAAAATGTTATAGTAGAGTTTCATCCGCATAGTCACAATGTATAATAACTATGCCATGTAGTAAAACCGCGAACGGGCAGACGGATGGGCGGACATGATGAAACTATGGGTTCTTTGTAGTTAACTATGGAACCCTAAAAACCAGTAAGGACATTGCGCCGGTATGCGATCAATGTATATAATATATAAACTGTCCCACTTCTGGGCATTGCCTCTTGTCTCTATGAGAAGGGTTAGGCCACAGTTCACCAGTCTGATAAGTCTGCGAGTTGGCAGACTTCACCTGTAGACTTCAAATATTTTTCAAGAACATTGTGGAATTATCATATTTTTTTCGAATTATCAAATACTTATTGGCTGTAAACAACCATGGCAGTCTTGAGCATGTCTTGGAACATGTTACAAATTATCATAACACCCGATCGATGGCCTCTGGCAAATATATTGTGCCAAGAGTGTTTCAACACTGGTGATAGAGCTTTAAAAACGTTTGCCATATCTGCTAAATAATCTCCTAGAGAAAAAAATGCTAGAACTTAATAGTTTAGTTAGGTATAAGTAATTATCAACATTTTGATACGACTTATATTTCCAGAGATAGTATGATACATGTAGGCCAAAAAAAATATGTTTTAAGAGTTAATGCCCAACAAACATTTATGACGTCGAGAAAACGTTTTGGTGGCAACTTAATGTTATTTATGTATAATCGTATAAACGTCATGAGGCAACTCGACGGCAAAAGGGCCCACTTTATTCAACTTAAGGCGCTAAGAGTTTCGTGTTCGTTCAAAATTTAAGTTATAATAAATTCAAAAAGATTATAAAACGTAAACTTTGTCAAAAAGGGTACTATTCAGTGCTAGATTATATTGAAGATAAAAATGCTTGGGATTAATTTGCTCGGTCCCACAGGCTACTTATGTTTGATTAGTGTTAAGTTTCATGTGAGTGTGAGTTATTGTGTCTATATTATGCTAGTAAGTACTTTTATATTATTATTAAAAAAGCCTTATTAATTGACAACAACATTATAGACACACCAGCTCATATACTTATAAAAAATTCAATGTAGTTACTAAGTTTTTAAATTGTATAGAATCAAGATGTAGAAAAGAGTGGCCCGGAGTTTCTTGCCTGATTCTTCTCACGAGGCTCTACTTTCTGAACAGGCATTTTTTTCAATGCTCAACTATGTTAATATGCATTTAAAGTTACTTTTTATTTTTTTTATTTGTATGACTTACTGACGTGTCCAAAAAATTTAAACATTTTTATGGAAATAAACATATTTGAGTTTGAGTTTGTGTAATTGTCATACAAATTCCTAATTAGTCGCATAGAAGTCATATACACGTTGGCGATTTCACTACATGTCATGTAATAATAGCTGTCGCGGCGTGTATTTGACTTTATGTCGCACAATATGACTTTTATATAATGAAATTGTTGTGTTATTGTCATGAGAGAGATGATGCAACTTATATTGAACTAATATTGTGACACATTATCAATCAATCAATCAATCAGCCTATCGCAGTCCACTGCTGGACATAGGCCTCTCCCAACACGCGCCACAGTACACGGTCCTCAGCCTTCTGCATCCAGTCTGTCCCAGCCACCTTTTTCAGGTCGTCGGTCCACCTAGCCGGGGGGCCGCCCTACCTTACGCTTGCCGAGACGTGGTCTCCACTCTAGGATACGCTTGCTCCATCGGCCATCAGTCCTTCTACAGATATGGCCAGCCCACTGCCACTTGAGTCTACTGATTCTGTGAGCTATGTCGGTAAATTTGGTTCTTTGTCGGATAACTTCGTTTCAGATTTTATCCTTCAAAGAGACGCCAAGCATAGCCCGTTCCATAGCTCACTGCGTGACTTTTAGTTTGTGGACTAGTCCCACTGTGAGTGTCCACGTCTCGGCACCGTACGTCATAACAGGTAGGAAGCATTGTTTAAAGACTTTGGTCTTCAGGCATTGCGGTAGGGGCGAAGAGAAAACTCGACGTAGCTTGCCAAACGCTGCCCAACCCAACTGGATCCTGCTGTCGATTTCTTTCTCGAAGATGTTTCTACCAAGCTGGACTACTTGCCCAAGGTAGACATACTCTTGAACAACTTCGAGCATCGATCCGTCGGCATAAACGTTGAACATAATCTTGGTTTTATCCAAGTTCTTGCCGAGACCGACCCGTCGAGAGGCTCCATTTAGGCTGTGCAGCATCTCGCTCAGCTCTTCCAGGCTCTCTGCCACGATAACGATATCGTCGGCAAACCGAAGGTGGGATATGTACTCGCCATTAATGTTTATGCCCCGTCCAGTCCAGTCCAGCGTCTTAAAGACGTCTTCGAGTGCGTTGGTAAAGAGCTTAGGGGATATTACATCCCCCTGCCTCACCCCTCTACACAACTCAATGGGGCTGGTTTTACTGTCCTGGAGCTGGACGGTCATAGTGGCCGTGTCGTACAAACATCTCAACACCTCGATGTAGCGCCAATCGATGCGACACCGCTGCAGAGCATCCAGAACCGCCCAGGTTTCGATGGGGTCGAAGGCTTTCTCGTAGTCCACGAAAGCCATACACAGCGGCTGATTGTATTCGTTGGTCTTCTGTACAATCTGCCGAACAGTATGGATGTGGTCTACAGTGCTGTAGCCTTTTCGAAACCCGGCTTGTTCCAGTGGCTGGAAATCGTCGAGTTTTCTGGCGAAGCGATTTGTTAGGACTCTCGAGAACAACTTGTAGACGTGACTCAGGAGTGAGATGGGTCTGTAGTTTTTCAGCAGGGTTTTGTCACCTTTTTTGAAAAACAGAACCACCGCACTCCCACTCCACGCCTGAGGTGTTAGGCCTTGGTGGATAACGGAATTAAACAGGCTCGCCAGCTCTTTCAGAACTGCTGTCCCACCTGCTTTTAAGAGCTCTGTGGTGATTCCATCATCCCCTGGAGACTTGTTGTTCTTGAGCTGCTCGAGAACCACTTTTACCTCACCCTGGTTGACATCAGGGATGTCCTCCGTGTAATGGCGCGTGAGTTGGGCTCTGTGGTCATCATCGCTGGGTCTCTTGGGTTTAGGCATCCGTGATGCGTACAAGTCCTTGTAGAAACTCTCAATTTCAGCGAGAATCTCGGACTTGGAGGTTACGGTTTTGCCATCCGCAGTATTGAGTTTCGACAGATGAATTCTACCAAGCTGGCGAGCGAAGACTTTGGTGCCTCGATTCTGTTCAATTGCAGCCGTAATGGCGCGGGTATTGGAACATCGGAGGTCACGTCGCACCAGCTTCCGGATCTTCCGGTTTAAGTCTCTTCCATCTGTCGAAGACGTCTGCGCATATGACATTCCTCATCTTTGCCTCATAAGTTCGAGAGTCTCGAGCGAGAGTTTACTTTGCTTGTTAACGCTTTTTCCGGGAAACACCCTTCGAGATACATCCTGTAGCGTTTTGACCACAGCGTCGGCTTTCTCGTCAACAGTGCCATTGGTTTCCAGCAGTCCGAAACGGTTTTGAAGTTCCAGTTGAAACTTTTCGGATCCTACTGCTAGCTGAGGTGCAGTAGGTCTAAGAGTAGACTTCATCATGCGAAGCCTCTCAGCTCTGAAGTCTATATTTAGAGTGCCTCGGACAAGTCGGTGATCGCTACCGATATTAAACCTGTTGATCACTGAGACGTCCCTAAATATATACCTCCGATCAGACATGATGAAGTCTATCTCGTTCCTTGTCACAGTATCGGGGCTACGCCATGTCCACTTTCTATGAGGCTTCTTCTTAAAGAAGGAGTTCATTAACAAGAGCCCCGTGTGACTCCAGAAAGTTGACCAGCATTTGCCCCCTGTGATTTCGGCACCCCACGCCATAGGATCCGATTCTCGTTTCGCCGCGTTCTTGTACTCCCACTTTGGCATAAAAATCCCCCATAACAACGCTGTAGTGTGTCTTGGTGGTATGATGTAAAGCCTTAGTAATGTCCTCATACAGGGCTTCGACTATGTCATCGCAGTATGTCGAGGTCGGCGCATATACCACCTTCAAGGAGTACCTGTCAGTGATCCTTAATATCAGGTACGCTACCCGTGTCGACACACTGCTGATTTCTACAACGTTGTTAGCGAGAGATTTGTTAACGAGAAAACCGACACCGCCCTGAGAGGGCTGATCGCCTTCTCGAAAGTAGAACACGTTGCCTGACTCAAGGGTTATCGTGTCCTCCCCCTGTCTTCGGACTTCAGACAACCCCAATATATGCCAGTTTATATGACCTAATTCTACTTCGAGTTCGGTGATGTGTTGGTCTAGCCGTAGAGAGCGTCCATTGTACGTAGCCAGGGTCAGTTTCTTGTGGTAGCCGTTTGCCGTAGCCCGGAGATTCTTAGCACCCCCTGCCCCGCTGTTACCGCGACCGCTACCGTAGTTGTGGACAGCGGGACTACCGGGAACTGGGGGCCTATTCGTTGGTGCGCTCATTGGGTGGTATTTGGCCTACTATACCGCGCTGGCCAGACGAGTTGGTATAGGGTTTGGTTTCAAGTTTTCCATCTCTTCGCAAAGACATTATTCGCTTTTTTTGCAATTTCCTTAGTCGCCTTTTACGACACCCACGGAATGAAATGGGGTAGTGACACTTGTATTCTTTATCCGTCACTACACGGATGTGTACACTACACGTGACACATTATATATCACCTTAATTTAATATGGCAGTGTTTTTGACAACTGAGTTAATATTTTAATTTGTAATTTGAAGTGATAAAACTCCTTCCTCAGTTGTAAATCATTGTGCCATGAAGTTTACTGATAAATGTTAGGAAAGTACGGAACAAAATTTTTATGCGCTTTTAAAATTCTAATGTTTTCTCATATTTTATGAATAAATTTATTAAATAACTGCGTTATATGACAACGATATGACTGCCCGACCTATAAACTGCGTGTTCATTGTAAATGTGTACGCTATGACAGTTGATTTAGGGATCAATAATAAAACAATAAACGACTAGCTAACTTAGTTCAATGAATTTAAATTTTAGGAACAATGTTAATACTTTACTAATGTTTTCGATCCATGTTGTATCAGACAGTCAATAAATACCTATGATAAATTTGATTTTAAATGGTAGAAGTTGTATACAAGGTTATTATAAACTTTTAATGTGATTATTAATTCAATAGCGGTCGTATTATCATGATTGTGATACTTGAAGATGTATACAGGTTGCACTCGTAATATTTATTCGACTTATATATAACTAGTCGACGCCAGCGGCTTCGCACGCACGTATTTTCAAATTTCCCGTTTTGGCCGATCCCGTGGGAATTTCGGAACATCCCGTCGTAGTGCACCCCTGCGGTCCCCAAGGAACATATATGCTAAATTTCAGCTTTTTGCGCCCAATAGTTTCGGCTGTAGCGTGTCTGTCAGTCAGTCAGTAACGCAAGGATTTTATATATTAAGATGGTTACAAATACAACGTATAAACGATTATTATCCGTGTAGCAGATGTTTAAAAGGTAATTATATGACAAAATTGACAGTATTATGATGTTTATACTACGAAAACGTTCACGACGAAAGTTATATAAGTAAGTTTTATAGACGTCGTCGTAGATGCTATTACATGACGGTTGTAAAAAAAAGTCAAAAGAAGGTTTATATTACGTTATTATACGACTAAAAATGTATATGACTATTCGGACACATAATGCACCAGTACATAACGAAGAGTTAATTTTTGTAATATAACTTTAATAAGAGGTCAAGGTCATAAAAAGGTTTGATTATATGACAAAAATGTTTGTTGGGTGAGGTGTAAAATAATTTAACTCCACATACATTGTTACATATATTAGAATAGTTAGATAGTGTTCTGTGTAAAAAAATATATTTTAAGTTATATTACAATACATTTGTAAACTTTACCTTCAATAAATGTTATTAATGATATAAATTCAGTTATATTTTTTTACACGAAGATATTGTTCGTAATTTACTGGTATAACTGCAGATATATCAGTTAACACAAAGACAAAAGTAAAGAATTGTTTGTTTCAAATGATACGAATGAAGTTATTTTATTACACACGTAAATAGTACTCAAAATACGCAATAAAAAATGTGTATAGTAGATATTTCTTTTAACGCGGGGGGGTTGCGCGGGCATTACGGGGTGGAATTTCGGGGGATATGCGACCCGCGCGGGGTCAGTGGCGAGAAAGCATTTGGAAGGAAAGTACGCACGCGCTTGCGTAGCGGATCGCTATGGCTCACAACGTACGTATTACATGTATCATTTTACACAAATCATAAGTTGTTATTGTAAATAGTTTTTTTTAAGATATTATATCATCAAACACTAAACTATGGTTCTAGTTATCAGGTTCTAGTTTCAGGAGTCTATCTATTATAAATAAAATTTTATTAACATATTAGAATACTCCGGATCGGAATATGATATTTTACCGTACACAATAAGAACTATGGGAATAATTAGAACCATGGAATAACCACTCGGAACTAATTTTAGCGCGAACCTGTTATAAAATTCAATAACAAACATCGAGATTGAAAATTGTGTATCTCTAGTTCAATCAGAAGAATTCTTTGACAATGTACCGATACACCGTGACACGCGTAACTCGCCGGCTCGCGGCGACGCTATATAAGTCCCGCCAAAGTGATACCGCCGGCGAGAGTGTTGCCATATTTTTGGCAAATGTAAAATTTTAGGATCATTTGTATTTACTAACATGCATTTTGGAATTTAATAACTTTTTTATTTCTACGAGTATACATATTTGTATTTATTGCTTTGAATGTTTTTGGAATCCCTATATTATTATGCCTATTTGGATCAGACAGAAATTATTTTAGCACATTGTATAGTGTGACCATTACTACTTTATAGAACATAGGTATTTTGTATTATTTCAGCAATTTTCAGAACGTACAAAACGCATGCTAAGTATGTTAAATAAGGACGTCGAACACCTTAGCCCTCAATCACCATTTCATGCTGATAATAATGAGGAAATTATGTATAATAGCAAGCTTCCTTTATATACTTCAACTCCTCAGAATGATATAATATTGAACCAAGTAATTGACGATGACCAATCTTAAATGATGGCGATATTGGTTCATTGAGCAGTGATGATTATATCCCCGGTACTGATGAAAGTGATAGTAGTGACTTTAGTACATATTATCGTAAAAAGAACAAGTTACTAAAACATCGTGCTTTATTAAGGTGGACACAGCCTCCAACGTTGATTGATGCATACGATGAATCTAGTAAATCTGATTCTACAGCCGAAAATAATGTGCGTGGGGATTATAATGATAGCGTTTTAAAACACCTATTCTCTGAGGAATTTAACTAAAATCCAGGGCCGTCGTTTGTATTTTGGGATGATAAGAACATTTCTAGAGAAAGATCAGGAGTGCTAACTAAGAACTAAGAAGTGAAAGAAGTGAGAGGACTATCTTACGCAACCTGGGGCAAGCTTATGTCACAAAAAGTGGGAAATTCAAAAGACCAAAAGAACTCAAAGTTTAACGGATTGTAGATTAAAATGTTGAGGAAAGATTCCAAAGAGAGTGTTGCAGAAAGTTTTTAATGAATATAGCTCACTTGGTTGTTACGACAAAAGGGCACAGGTCATTGATTGAATACTGGTGTGCTAATTAAGGAGAGAAGCATATTAGTTGTTTTTTAGAAACTTAAGTTTTATTTCTTTTTATTTGATTCAGATATATTTTTTTATTTTAAATATGTGTGTTTTATTTTCTAAATACCAAGAGTTTAAAATAAAATTAGTTACACATATCACTTTACACAAAAATATTGAATATAATAAGTTAACTTATAGCATTATACACAAAAAATATCATCTATATCATAATCTCAGTAAATATTAAATTAGGAAAATTTTAAGCTTCTAGACTGATTTTTAACAAAAGGTTATATTAGTTTTGCTCTACAATATTTTTCTCGAATCAATTAATCATCATTCTCTTAGCGTTATCCCAGTTTCAATCTGGGGTCCGCTTAATAGTCTAATCAGATTTGGCTGAATATTAGCTTTTCCACAGAGCGACTGCCTGTCTGACCTCCGCAACCCGAAGGGATAGCGATATTCCATGGTTTGACTAGTGTCAGTTTATTTTAGAAGGTACTGACGCCCTATAACGAATGTCAAAGATCTTTATGACGACCGGGACCGACGGCTTTACGTGCTCTCCAAGGCACGGGACAAGCCATAATTAACAATTTATATCTCGAATCAATTAATATCAGTGTTTAAACTAAAACATATGTTATGATATCAGTGTTCACGAGAATTGCATGTGTGGTGTAAGTTGATATAACTTAACATACATTAGTTTACACAGAGATCATGTTGGTGCACTTTGATATAGTTGACAGTTTTTCCGTAATATTTTTCTAATTATGTAATAAAATGTTACAAAATCCTGTAATATTAAAGAATAACGATGCAACTTTTATTTCACATTAAGTTTCTTGTAAAATTATTGATAACAATATTTTTATATGAAATAGAAAATAAATAAAATTTTAAATTGCTCTACTGAAAAATTGACATTTTGAAGTTGTATCAGTTTTCACCGGAGGTACAGATATATTAGCTTCACAAGAGGGGTAACAGCAAATTACCATTGACTGGACTTTATGGCGCTGTTATACCTCAGAAACCGTTAAACGCCTAATTTTTCTTCGCGCAACTAGCCATAACAGTACATATTACCTACTTCAATACATTTCCTAGTTAAAAACATTGCAACAGTAATGTAATGGTTTATTTAGATTAAATAAACCATTACACAAAACGTCAATTGTTCCCGTGCGGTACGCGTTACGGCGCGCAAAGTTAATGATAGCTGTTTAAGTTATTTTGGGTTGTAAATGAGTATTTTTAAGTAAATAACTTTTTAAATGATAAATTAATAATATAGTCTAGGTGTATGTAATCAAATTTTAAGCTAAGAATAAGTATATTTATTTAAAACATACCAAGAAATTTTACCCCAAAAATGTTTACGCCGTCGGCAAAAAATTCGCGCCAATTGAACATTGATAAAATTATTTTAATTATTAAAAAGTGGTGATTTTTTTATTTTATCATATGTAGACATTACCATTACGTCGATAAAAGTCATAAAATACATATGTCACCGATTTACTTTTTAATATAAACCCGTTCAAAGTTAATATAAACGTGTTTTCAACGCTCGTCAATGTTTGACACTAAGTATAATAAATTAGAAACTAAATATCAATAAACACTTACTAACACTTGAACGAGTCATTCATTAGCTTTAAGAAAAAATCATTTCAGAGCAGATTCGTGTTAAGTATATGAGTTGACAAAAAAAAAATGTTTATGTTATCGAGCGGCGGCGGCCGTAATAAGGTATCGGGTTACACCGGCCGGCAAATTAAGATAACGGCGCATTCATCACAGCGGTTATAATATATAATTAGAAGAATAAAAATGGGCAATAAGAGGAATAAAGTACTACAAAGGATTTGTATGAGAAAACATCGTAATAAAAACACAAATTCATCCGTGGCCAAGTGAGTATGAAGTGAGTATGAAATATGTAACATTTTTACACAAATTATTCACATTCATAAGAGTCTTATGACTGACTATGTTATAGATTATCGATAATCCATAATATAATTACATAAATTATTCTCACACTACACAGCTGCCACAGTTTTCAATATTTGAAATAGTAATATCATAAAATTGAGTCATATTATGTAGGTACATACACCTATCATTGCAAATTCTTTGGCTTGTCAGAGCGCCTGGAGCGCTAAGATGCCGCCACGGCGAACAATAAACAGCGCTAATATGGCGCTCCGCAGTCCACACACAAGCGGTAACTTATATTGTATTATTGTGTTGTGAACATAAACCTATTAGTTACATCGTGTAAAACTTTGATTATTCATATACTATTAGGTATGTCTCAGTACATCCAAAATTTAATTTCTAAAAAAAAGGAGGAGAAGCGGGATGGGCCCGCTTCTCCTCCAACTCCATTTTCTATCTAGGCGGGAAACTCACTTATGACTCCTCTGGTGTATAATTTAGAACCTTGTGAAAACTATGGTGCCTATAATAAATGTAATAATTATACACTTACTCATTTCCTTTCTTTTTCAGAGAAAATATTATAGGCGACCCATACTATATCGAAGCCTAAGAAGATGTACGACCTGAGCCAATACCAGGCCGAAGGGTCGTAAACATACCATACTTAATCCAGCAGCTTCAAAATATATCCAGCCATAGTTCTTAATTTAACTGTAATTTTAAAGACATGTCTCTGATAGGAGAAACTAGAAATGGTTTATTATCAAAATATTAATTTATACTTATGTAATATGTTTAAACAAACATTTGTTATCGCAAATGAAGATTATGTAGAGAGACATAGTGGTAATGTAAATATAGCTGCGGTCACAGGAATCACTTCATCGGGCATTGGATATTCGCAATTTCAAGAAATAACTGCTTGCATGAATATACCAATTTTTCTGCACTCACTTATATCAAACTTCAGGACACTGCCTATGCAAAAAGGGGAAGCAGCTGCCATTCAATTTCTGCTATTCATCTATGGAAAAAGCTGCAACAACTGAACATGATGCCGCTATTGCTGACAGATAGAGGGATACCACATATAACCACATAGGCAACAAGAGTCGAAAAACAATTTATGGAACGCACAAAGTTGTCTCGTGCGGGAATCGAATCCACAGCACTTGGCGCAGTGTCAAATGGCGAGGCGGTCGTTTTAACTACTACGCCAACATCTTCAATAGGTTATTATGAAAACTTTACCTATGTCAAACTATTATTTATTTATTTATTTCTTACATGGAAAACTTACAGCTAAAAATCATCAGTATTACATTTGTAAGCTAATTATAAAGTTTTCACTTATAGATATATTATGAACGGCAGGTCAAATGACGTGTTCCAAAACCTTCATAATCTTTAGCCTATAATTAAAGCCGTGACGCACAGCAATCTAAAATATGTTCCTAAAGAATTGTAAACTGACTGCCTCCGTGGTCCAGTGGATAGCGTATGTGTCTGCTGATCGGGTGGTCCCAGCTTCGATTCCCAGGTCACACGTAACAAGCTCAAAAGTGTTACTGCGTTTTTCCAAATTTTCATTAGCAGCACGGAGTCTGGCAATGCTCGGTAACGGCAATAGGCTCGCCCTCTACATTTCGCTTTATGAATTTTTAGGTCCCACGTAATAGATTACGTGGGACCTAAAAATTCATAAAGCGAAATGTGGATGTAACACTGCCTACACCTTATTGGATACAGGAGTTAAGATATAAAAAAATGGGCAAGTGCGAGTCGGACTCGCGCACGTAGGGTTGCGTACCATCATCTGTAAAAGAAAAACACGTTTATTGTATGTATACTTAAATATTTTTTAAGTTTCTACCTGTTTATCAAGATCGAGTAACAAATTGCTTAAAAATTACGTTTGTTGTATGGGAGCCCCCCCTTTATTATATGCTTTTTTATTTAATTATTTATTTTGAAAGGTAATATACAACTACATATTCTGTGAAAATTTTAAGCATCTATCTGTTATCTACCGTTAGTAATTTTGAGCAAAAAATACCAAAAAGAAACACGTTTATTGTATGGGATCCCTTAATGCTTTAATTTTTTTTTTATTTTAAGTATTTGTTGTTATAGCGGCAACCGAAATACATAATTTGTGAAAATTTCAGCTTTCTAGCTATCACGGTTTATGAGATACAGCCTGGTGACAGACAGACAGACAGAAAGACAGACAGCGGAGGCTTAGTAATAGGGTCCCGTTTTTTACCTTTTAGGTACGGGACCCTAAAAAGTACCGTCAACTGATATAGCCGTATTGGCATATGGCAACGGCATACTGCAGTATGAATAGAACACAATCAAACGTCAATTCACCCTCAATTCTCTGGTGATTGTTGACATCACACAGTTTCTGTTGACCGTACCTACCGAAGGTGTGCTTTATCGTACTAGCTCGTATTTAACCTTCATCACCCTGCGTGGATTTAGTACAATTAATACTAGTCGATATTATTCTTACTAATAATAATCTGTATATGTAAAACCCTTGCGTTACTGACCGACAGACAAGCCACAGTCAATACCATTGGACGCTGCAAGCTGAAATTAGGCATGTATATTTCTTGGGGAACGTAGGGGTGCACTAAGATGGGATTTCCTGAAATTCCCACTGGATCGGAAACAGTTAAATTAAAAAAAAATGTGCAGACGTAGCTGCGGACATCCTCTCATCATCATCATCATCATTTACATCAGTCCTGTATATATACTGTCCCACTGCTTGGTCTCGAGCCTCTTCTCATTATGAGAGGGGTAAGGTCATAGTCCACCACGCTGGCCTAGTGCGCGTTGGCAGACTTCATATGTCTTTCGAGAACATTATGGTGAACTCTCAGACATGCATGTTTTATCACGATGTTTTCCTTCTCCGTTTAGCAAGCGATGATTAACAATTTAATACGCACATTAGTCCGAAAAGTCATTGGTGCGCGCATATTAGTCTATGGTGCGCGCCGTGGATTCGAACCCGAACCCACCGCGTAGCAGTCTGTCTCTTTCCTCATTACTCCTGCATCCTCTAGTAAATAATAATGTCTTCTAGACCGTATTCCGGCCAAGTGAACAGTCTCATATGAAACTAGCCAACTGAGCGGGACATATTATAGTGCACAAGTGTACCTATACGCAAACTTGTTTTTGCGCACACACATAGGACGTCACATGCGACACGACCGGAGAGTTTGGGCGCAGGACCAACGGCTTAACGTGCTTTCCGAGGCAGTCGCGGACGGGGCTCTAACACCGCCAACTTCTTGACTGTGAACTTCTATTAGATAATTTATTGTTAACGGAAAAGTTCAATATCAGTTATTTTTTCGACCCGGGACTGGAACCCGAGACCTCATGAATCGCAGTCGCTTGCTAAAATCACTAGCGAGCAGACAAACACAAAAAGTCTATTAATGATAGTTTCTGAGCCTACCAGTACGTTTCTTTGACGCATGGTGAAATTATCATTTGTATTGGATTGACCAGGATTTAATATTATGATTTTTTTAGTTATCAGAACGTCCGCAGATCTGCAACATGGCCTGCCAATTTTTGTCTTGAGACAAGAACCGGGCCCAACAAGTGTACGTGCCCTCCGAATCACGCTTTTATGCAAATAAGACACGCGTCATTCTTCGAAGTGTTGATCTGTGCAAGCGTTGCTTAACTTGGCCGACCAATTTCGAACGGCAAGATAAGTCACTATGCGCAACTTTGTTAGCTAGTAACCCATTACAGAACATGTATGTATGACAATGGTATATTATGAGGCACTTTTAGTAGGAAGTAGGTATGGTGACAACGATTACGAGAAAAGATAAAGAGGAGAATGATCTGCTTGTAATAAAAATAAATTGTGTGTAACTGTTTGCTTCGGATACAGTACTCTCGCTTATCTTAAATGTGCACCTTTGACATTTGCTGATAAAAATGTGTCATACAAGATGTTCCTAGAAGCACCTTATGTGATACGCTTGTATTAACATAGGAATGAAAAAAGACATTTAAATCAAGTGCGAGTTAGATTCGGTCATGAAGGGTTCCGTAGATGTGGTAACCACTTGACATACCCAAGATCTAACTAATCAAATGCCACTACCACTTTTGACTACATTTCATTCAAACAATTTTTATGCTACGGAGGATTAAAAACAAAAATAGTCTGTCCAATCTGTAGTCCGATTCTCGTATTTTGACAGACATCATCACTGGCTTTTGAATTGGCTCTCAATTGGCATTCTGCTACACTTAATGACACACAGCTCTGCATTTTTTGTCCTGAGACAAGAACTCGACCCAACGGGCTTTATATGTCCTCCAAATCACGGTAGCGCCCCATCCAAGTGGTGACTTCTGTAAACGACTTTGTCTATCTATAACAATCATTCAAGCTTTGATTGAATGATTATGATACATTTAGTGCTGCTGAATTGCTTCAGTGGTTAAAAGCGAAAAATAACAGTAGTTATAGCCACTCCCAAGGGAGCGATAATTTAAAAAAGATACCAACAGACTGCCATGCAGAGCATATTAGGTAAAAATTCCAAGGTGCGCACCACTTACTTTTCGAAGATATGTGCATCTTAAACTGTTAGTTATCGCTCGTTTTTTTTATAGTAGTAGGCGGCAAACGAGCAGACGGATCGCCTGATGGTAAGCAATTACCGCCGCCCATGGACACAAGTAACACCACAGGAGTTACAAGTGCGTTGCCGCCCCTTGGGGTTAGGAAAAGGGATAGGATAAGGAATGGGACGAGGGAGAAGGAACAGGGGATAGGGCCTCCGGCACTCTCACTCATCGAACGAAACGCAACAATTTAGGTACTGGTACTTTATACGTCGATTTTCTGTGAGAGGGTAGTACTTCCCCGGCCGAGCCGGCCCATTCATGCTGAAATCAGCAAGGCTCTACTACCTGTGAATCTCTTTCCGTGTCTTAGAGAGCACGTGAAACCATCGGTCTCGACTATCATGAAGATCTTTGACAGAAATTATGGGGAGCCAGTACCCTTGGTTAGACCTACTGACTGAATTCAAGACTCTCCTTGGATGCCAGAATCCGCTTACTGGTATCATCATCATCCTCCTAGCGTTATCCCAGTCTCAACCTGGGGTTCGCTTTCTAATCTAACTGGATTTGGCGGAATATAAGCTTTTCTACGGAGTGACTGCCTGTCTGACCTCCGCAACCCGAAGGGATAGCGATATTCCATGGCTTAGTGACTGACACTAGTGTCAGTTTATTTTAGAGGTACTGACGCCCCGTAACGACTATCAAAGTTCTTCATGACGGTCCGCTTACTGGTATAACCAGGGAATATCGCTATCGCTCTGATGGGTTGCTGAGGTCAGAACGCAGTTGCTCTATGGCTAAACTGATATGCTGTTAGCACTCCAAGCCTAGATTGAATGTAATCGGAATAACGCTAGGACGATGATTATAATAAATTGTCACTCTCAATTCTTATCTAATTGTTCAATCATATTAGTTATTTTATGTACTTAACAACATTTCATTCGCATAGTAACCTACTTACTTTGTAATATTGTGAATACTTTTAAATATGCATACATAGAGTTTATGAACGCTATTAATAAATGCTGAATCCAATCATAACAACATTGACACCACACATATTATAAACAACGCTGATTCAAGGTTTTTTAAATAAGTTACATATGCTTCTTCTATAAAATGATTAGCGAGCGTAAATAAAATCTATCATAAAATATTTATTTATTGTATTTGTCAATAAATTAGAAACTAAGCTTAATTTCTTACCTTAATTTAATTACATTTGTTTACTATAATTGGAATACTGTCATTATATTGTATCTATTTAATATACATATCTATAAATCATTTTATAAGAGAGACCTTCCCAATTAATAGAAAACTATAGCCTTAAGTTTAATTATGTACAAGTATATTTTGTGCCTATGTGTTTTCTGATAAATAAATAATAATAATTATTAGAAAAAACATCGTCTTATTTAACCTCAGCCTGTATATAAACATCTATGTAAGTTACCCTGTGCATTTATGTCCTTATATAAGGTTCAGCTTTATTTATTATCTGCATTATAATACCCACGTCGTTCTATTCAATATTATTGTAATAAATATTTAATCATGTTTTCTGTGCTTAAGTTTTTAATAATATACGGTAAGTAAAGAATTCTTTATTTATTTATTTTATTTATAGACTCACGCCTGTATCTCCAAAGGGGTACACAGAGGTGTAATGTTACACCCACATTTCGCCATTAATTTTTAGGTCCCACGTAGGTAATAGGGGGCGAGCCTATTGCCGTTACTGGGCACATCACCAGACTCCGTGCTACTACTGAGAGTTTGGAAAAACCCAGTAACACTTTTGCCCGACCCGGGCATCGAAACCGGGACCTTCGATCAGCAGTCGCATACGCTATCCACTGGACCACGGAGGCAGTTAATAATTCTATTTGTTTTAAATGGCAAGTTAAGCTAAGTGGTAAGCGTTTCGTCATTTGACACTGGGTATTGTAGGTTTGATCCTCACACAGAACAACACTTTGTGTAATTTACAAATTATTAAACGATTTTAAACTTTCGTGATTTGTGTACAGTCGAACAACGTCCCGCTAGACAACCATAAGGGTGAGAATCGCTCAGCAAGACTTCGTCGCTTCCAGTGCTACTTTACACAAATATTGACGTTCGTAAAAAAAAACAGTTTCTAGTGTGCCTCGGCTCTATGAGCGAGCCAAGGGATTTTTTTTCAAACTGGTCCACAGCCGACTTGTTTGATTGTACATTATACAAGTTTATTTAGCGGGTCTTACTCGCGATAGCTGAGATATTTAAGGCACAAATACCTTGGTATTTGGCGACGTTTCGACCGACACGACTAACAAGCCGTAGTCGCGGAGGGACTGGTACCGAGGTATTTACAAATGATTATTTTGAATCTGTTTGCTCTGTAAAGATCTCCACGATACAAGCGATGTAAAAAACGAAACTATGAAGATTTGAACACCGTGGAGTTTGGTAAACAGTAAGCAAATTGAAATAACATAAGCCGATATATTTATTGTCTGTCTTTGTAATTATTAATCATTTTATCGTCCTAAATAATAATTATTATCAATATCTTGTTGGCTTCCTAGACCAAAATAGCCTACCTAAATGTCTCACTGTGGTTCATTATTTACAGGTGCATTCTCACCTTTGATTGCTTCTCGTCACGTGCAATTCTTCCGGAAAGATTATGTTTACATTGAAGAGTTTGACGCGTTCTACAAAGTGCATTGGGACTTGTACGGATTATCATGGAGCTCCGCTTTTCTTGCATGTGACGATGAGGGGACATCGCTTTTTTACCCGAAAACCAAGGGAGAGTGGACTTTGGTGAAGAATTTAACAAGTGTGATGGTAGAACCGCCTAATGTCACCGAGATTTTTGTGGGACTCCATGATGAATTCGGTGTTGGGGAGTTCATGACTGTTGATGGTAAGAATTATTTCATTTTTAAGAGATAATACTTGATTAGTGGACCCGGCAGATATTGTCCTAGCTGTCCTGCAAACCAGATTACAAATAGACCTTCTTGGTCCAATCGTATATACAAACCACCCAAGAAGCCATTGCAACTTACGCATAAAATTTCATCTATATCGCTCCAACCGCTTAGGAGTGTAAAATGATAAATATGTACATAAGAAATTATTATCTGTATATATTATGTAAAATTCTTATTGCGTTACTAACTGACAACGAACATACCAAAAGTATTGGGTGCAGGAAGCTGAAGATTGTCATTTATTTATCGGGAATGCTCCAGCTATGTATATTAAGAATAATTTTGCTTTCAGGGCATTCAACTTCATCGCCATTGCATCTCGAAGAATCTGAAAATGTTGTCGGACTTCCTAGTGATAAGAAATGTGTTCTAATGAACATTGAAACAGGCTTGTACAGAGTAGGTGATTGTATTAACCTAACCAGTGCTCCTCTGCCTTTTGTATGCAGGAAGTTTGATAATGAGTCCTGTCCGACTGTTGACCAAGGTGAGTAGTTTAAGTATCGTATCATAAATCATCAGCTGAAAGACGGAGACGAAGAAGAAGTCCACTGCTGGACATAGGTCTCTCTCAAAGCTCTTTCGTCGTACGGTACTCGCTCTGAGTATAGTGTGTTACGGTCTCTCTTCCTAAAGTATTTGTAAAAGTGTGAAATATTTGCGAGTCAAGACATAATTTTATGTTTACTATATAAATAAACCTCAGTGAAACGATGTGACATAAAGTGAATGACAAATTAAAGCTGTTTACGTGAAATAAAAGCCAAAACAATATACAAATTCTAACGTCCTAAGTGAATTAGTGCTGTTTTGTGGGTACTTTTGAACTCAGTGCGACCAATTAACAAAAATTTCTAAAAATAGAAACTCATTATCGTATCAAGTTGTATTTGAGCTTATTAATCTCATCGCTAATACTGGTTCAATATTTCAACCTTATCAATCAAGAACGCACAGTCGATTGGCATTAGAGTGGTACTTTTTTCACTTAACGGGCGATGCAGCGTGCCCCGAGTTCGAATCCAAGTTTCCCCGGACAACTTTTTCTAAGTTATTATAAATTTAATATTAATATAAATTTATTCGAAGAAATATAATCAGAATGTATCGGTCGCCTGACAACAAGTTGCATTCCGATACGGATTTGAGTAATTCAAATAAAGAGAATACACGTCCGCGGCGTAAACAGGCGCCGAAACCAGAGTGGGCTCAGGCAATCGAAACCGTGTCTGAAGAATTCAAGAATATGTTGAGTGAAATGAGAGGCGACCTACAAAGTTGTATTACTAAGATATCGGATAGTGTGATGTCAATTAAAGACGATTTAGCCACACTTACTACTGTTACAACAGAGATTAAAAATGAGTTATACTCGTTTCGTTCCGAACAATCGCAAATAAAACAACGAGTATCTGAATTAGATATTAAATATGAAGATATTACGCAAGAAATTGAATGTCTTAAGAAATCGGTCCAATTTATCAGTGAAACCCAAACTGATTTCTCTACAAAGGTTGACAACTTTCAGAAATCCATTCGTGAGAATAGTACATCTATTAATACCGTTGATGAGCTAGTTTCTAAAATCGACTATCTTGAACAGAATGCACGCAGTTGTAACATTGAGATTTGTAATATGCCGGAAAAACGCAACGAGAACTTATTAGTATTAATGGAAAATATTGGTTCAACTATTCAATTGTCTATAAAACGAAGTGACATCTTATCAATTCACCGTGTCCCGCATGCTCACCGAGAGAATAATACACCCAAGAATATAATTGTGAAATTCACCTCCCGTATATTACGTGACAATATTCTAAGTGCGTATCGCCTGAAGAAAGGTCTTACCACGGAACAGCTGGGAATACCTGGTACATCACTGCCTGTGTACATGCATGAGCACCTGACTTTAAAGAACAAGCAATTATTTCGTGAATGCCGAGACGCAGCTAAAAAGCACGGATATAAATTCTTATGGGTTAAGAATGGAACTATCCTGGCACGTGAGAAGGAAGGGTCGATTTCGTTTGCTATTCGATCCAGAAACGATATTGCAAAAATTAAGCCAACCCCTGCATCTGCTATCACGAACTAGCCATTTAAACTTATGTGTTTTAAGTTTATGTCATTGTTTGTAGTAATATTTTCCCAATCTTATACTATGTTTATAGCACTACTCGAAATAATAAGTTACCTCTACATGAATCGATTTGTGTTACACTGTTACTGTCGACATATCTACTTAATATACTTAAAGGACTTTGTTGAAACTGATATAAAAGGTAATACTTTATCAAGGCAATTATGTTTATATATCTTTAGATTTGTATTACAGCTCGGTGCTTTTGTATTAGTTTTTGATTTCAACTGTTATTGTAACATAATTTGCATTTACTGTAAATTTTCTGTGGGTCGATTGTTAGCATATTATTCCATGCATTTGTTTTTAAAGTGTGTATATGCTGAGGAATATCAAATCATATATTATTGTTTTAATATTTACGTACAGACTATGGTCAATTTAAGTGTGCTGTTGGTATTATTTATTATTATGTTTGCTTCGCGACTTTTCAACATATTAGGGTACAGTCTGGACTTCAGATTCTTTTACTATTTATATACTGTATTAAAAATGACTAATGCTATGTTAATGTACTTTATTTATATAGCTGACCGCCCCAATGGCTAATAATCTGGTAGTATATTATCAAAATTGTAGGGGAATCCGCACTAAACTACATGTTTTATATATGAATATATTATCTAATTGTTATGACATCATAATACTGACTGAGACCTGGTTAACGTCTGATATATTGGATAGCGAGTTCATTGACTCACGTTATGAAGTGTTTAGATGTGATCGCAATCATGCTGCTACAAATAAAAAAGATGGCGGTGGTGTGCTCATCGCCGTCTTAAAGAGCTTGCGCTCTGTAAAAATTGTACCGAGTTTGACTCTCGAAGGAAATATGGAATTTATAATCTTACATATTCCTAGCTTAACTAGAGGTAAAAAAAATATTGTCTGTGCAGCTTATATACCGCCTAGAACACCTGAAGGCATCTATAACCAATTCTTGGATCTACTTCAGCCGCTGTTGGAAAATGCCGAGGTTGAACAGTTTTATTTATTCGGCGACTATAATCTGCCAGATATAGATTGGGTCCCTAGTGCTGACATTTCATTGGGTGGACAAACTTGTAGAGGAAATTCGTCTGTTTGTTTATCTCTTAGTACATTCACGTCTTATCTCAATGCTTGCCAGTACAATACCTTTAAAAATCAAGCTGGTAAATTATTAGATTTAGTTATAAGTAATAATGATTGCTCTGTTTTATCACCTACTGACTACTTATTACACATTGATAATTATCATCCACCATTCTTTGTTCTAATACCACTTAATTTGCAATACACTTCCATGACTCGTAAATCAATTAAGAAATATAACTACTTTAAAGCAAACTACAAGGAAATAAATGATGAGTTAAGCACTATCGATTGGAATACTGTCTTAAAGATAGACGATTCTATTGATGAGTCGTTGAACACATTTTATAATATTATTTTTAGAATCATAAGATCACATATTCCATTATTAAGTACTCGCTCTATGAAATTTCCTTGTTGGTTCTCACCTTCGCTAATTAGGATATATAAAAACAAAGCTAAATCCTGGCTAAAGTGGAAGATGTATCGCAATGTGTCTGATTATGAACAGTTCTCGCTGTACAGACACCGTTTCCACGTAGAATGTAAAGCTTCATATAATAATTATATTAGATCTGTGGAGGATAGCATTAATTGTAATAATGTGAAACCTTTTTGGCATTTTATATCTAGTCGACAAGCCTCATCTGGAATCCCTGCTAATATGATGTATAAAAATCAATGTACTAATGACCCTGAAGAAATATGTAATTACTTTTCTGAATTTTTTAAATCTGTTTATGAACCTTCATCTTTTAGCGATGTGCCGATATGTGATGATAATTGCTCTGCGAATTGCTGTATTTATAGTACCATTGAATTCAGAGTTGAGGAAGTGTTGAAGGAACTCAAATCTTTGGATCCCTCCAAAGGATCAGGACCAGATGGCATACCAGCGTTGTTTTTAAAAAATACTGCCGATAAGCTTTGTACGCCTATACAAATGTTATTTAATAAATCTATGAAACAGGGAGTTTTCCCTGAGGTCTGGAAATGTGCGAACATAACACCAGTTTATAAATCGGGCCCTAAACAAGATATAGAGAATTATCGCCCTATTTCTATTCTGTCAGCCTTGTCGAAGCTTTTTGAAAGATTAGTTCATAATAATATATATCCTGTTATACACAATATTTTAATACAACAACAACATGGTTTCGTTAAGAGAAGATCAACCGCAACCAATTTAGTTACTTTTGTTGATTACCTATTTAACAGTATGGATTCTCGTATGCAAGTGGACGCAATATATACGGATTTTCGAAAAGCATTCGACAAGGTTGATCATGTCCTTCTTTTGAACAAAATCTCATATAATGGTATTCGCGGTGACCTCTTGCGCTGGTTCTCTTCATATGTTTGTAATCGCACTCAGAGAGTAGTGGTCAAGGGATTTCAATCTAATAAAATTTATGCAAGCTCCGGAGTCCCACAGGGTTCAATTTTAGGACCACTTTTGTTCACAATGTTTATTAATGACATCAATTCTTGTTTTAAAAATTGCAAATTCCTGCTCTACGCTGACGATTTAAAAATTTTCCGACAAATTAAGACCTATCGGGATTGTTATCTATTACAAGAAGATTTGAATCGTTTCACAGCGTATTGTAGTAAAAATAAGCTACAACTAAGCATATCTAAGTGCTCCTGTATTAGTTTTACTAAGAATAAAAATGTCATTAGACACCCCTATTCCTTAGATAATACTGTTTTATCCCGAGTGTCTGTGGTTCGTGATTTGGGAATACTTCTCGATGATAAACTTCACCTTGATGCTCATATAAATAAAATAGTTAGTAATGCTTACAAAATGTACGGCTTTGTGATGCGGTCTGCAAAAGATTTTATACGTCCTTCGACATATCTGCACTTATATAGGACGTTGATCAGGTCGCAGTTAGAGTATGCGGTATCGGTGTGGAATCCATTTTATATTAGATACTCTGATGACATTGAAAAAGTCCAAAGTAAGTTCCTGAAAGCTATGCATTATCGCTGTTTTCGCAGTAATTCCTTACAGTACCCTGATCTTCTGGAAAAGTATAAATTACTTAACCTAAAGTCTAGAAGGATTTTCCTGGAAACAATGTTCTTGTTCGATTTATGTAACAATATGTATGACTGTATGGAAATTAGTAATAGAATAAGTTATATTGTACCACGAACGACGATGAGCCGTGGTGCTCGTGCGCGTCATGTTTTTGCTGTAATGTCTTGTCACACTAACGCAGGCATGCGAGCACCTCTTCGTCGAATTACTGATAATTACAATAAGTTTTTCTGTGACATTGATATATTCTCACTATCTCCTAGACAATTTCGTAATGCAGTTCATAAGTTCATTAGTGATTTAAATCTGTAATAGTCATGGCATGTGGAAGTAACTGAGGTCTAATACCTACTAATATCGTTATAAAAATAAATAAAACATTTTATTGTTATGCTCTTGTTTGCATGCTTTTTGTCTTTTAGTTTAGGGTTTGCTGTAAAATATATTTGTATTAGTAGCTATCGTACGATGTAATTGTTCTAAATATTTTGTACTTATATATATTTTGTGGAAAATGCTGTTGGTTACATATTTGTCCATATACTGTTAAATTTGTTAATTATTCTGTAATACCTAATGTGTAACTGTTTATTTTCCCAAATAAATAAATAAATAAATAAAATAAAAGCTCTCCACAGAAACCGATCTTGGGCCAACCACATCCATTCACTGCCCGCGACCCTAACAAGATCGTCGATGCACCTTGCGGGTGGCCTACCTCTACTAAGACGTCCAGTGCGTTGCCGCCACGGTTCGGTCGGTTCCCCTTGCTATGTGCGCTGCGTATTAAGCGTATACATCTTCATAGATCGATTTGATCAATCACTTGATAGGATGTTACGTCGATTATGATTTTTGCTGTTGTATACTTTCATCTCTTTCCGCACATATTCTTAGCTACCTATCATAAACAAAAAAGTATAGTTACAGACGTTTTGATTATAAACTGGTAAAGGGCAATTCCATATCGCATCTGGCCTCTGACAGTTATTGAATTTTGCATTGAAACAGTTTTCTTTTTAATATCTCTCGGCGTGTATCTAATAAAACTGTGACTTTTTTGACAGCTGTGTAGATTAGGTTCTTTATAATATTATATCATCGTTAGATAACCTGATTTAAAAAATCTGTGAGAATGGAAATATTTTTATTGTTGTTAATCGTGCTTTAATTTTTATTGTTGTTAATGTAATTGGCTGCATGTCTCATAGCATGTAAATTAATATCATACCTACATTGTTAACTCTGTTGGTCTTCCAAAAAGAAATAAATTAAACGACGTCATAAGCAGATTTAAAATATAAACTAAAGCAATGAATAGCATGCATAATAATGTAATTATAAACAATTTAATATCTAAATCTAAATTTAAATTCAAAGATTCCAATAGACAAACTATCTTGTCTTTCTGTTACAGGTTACAAATACATGAAGTCTTCTAAGAAATGCTACAAAATTAATAAGAAAGCAAAAATGTGGGACGAAGCAATGCGTACTTGCTACATGGAGGGTGGGATATTGGCGGTATTTGATAATAAAGAACAATCAGATACGCTCATCGATGAATTTGATAGGGGCATGACGTATTACATCGGCATTCGTAGACAGTTTTCTCCAAGCGACTATTATACAGTCAAAGGTTTGCAAAATTATTTTGACTTTAAAATATAACGGTTTTCCATACTAGGAACGTATTCCATAATTGGCACTATTTACCTCTATTCATTCTTATCGTGTAAGTGTATGGCCTATTGTGGTATCGGAGTTTTCAGAACCAAAGGCCTTCAACGTGGCCTAACGATCCTTGTCCTGAGACAAGAACCGGGACCGACAGCTTCTTGTGTTCTACGAAGCACGGTTGTGCTCTGATATAAATGCCACACTCAGCCACCCATCCAATTGGCGACCTGTGCAAGCGTTGCTCAACTTTGCCAACCTATTACAAACTCCAAGTCCCACTATGAGCGCTATTTTCTTCTATTAATAATTTGTAATCTCTCTTTTCATAGGTCAAAAATTCGACGATTCGCTTCTTCGGAGCGGTTACTCCGGTAATCAGTACGATTGTGGTGCAGTTTATTATGACAACAGCCTTTCTACCACTACCGCAGATTGTGGTACCAGACTGCCGTTCATTTGCGAAATGGAAGTAAACCACTAACGTGACCACTATTTGATTTATGTAATATTTTATTGACTTATCAATAAATACATTTATTTCTCCGTATTATTTTATTTTTCAAACACAATACCTACTAGTCTTGTTAATTGACAGTCTGTAAGCAAGTGTTAACACTATAAGGGACCGGCTGTTTCCGTTTTGTACTTTGTCTGCACGGTTACCGTAATTGTTTAAAACTGACTGTGTCATACGGTCGGATAGACAGACAAACATGGCGAATCTATAAGGGCTCCGTTATTAGCTATTTTTGGCTACGGAACCCTACAAATTTTAGGAATGGCAGAGTAAATTTCACCTCCTCACTCTAACCGGATAATCAAGCCACACGTTTTGAATAACTAATCTTACAATGTTTTCAAAAGCATGTTCTAATGTCTCTCAAACTGAGGAAAACAATATTCATTGAATCATTCATATCAATTCAGGAGCTTTGTTCGTTTTCGTGGAATATACGCCATGTATGCTTCAGGCAGTATCTTGGGAAAACAACAAAATGAAAAATCCTATGTCTTCTAGAAGGGGGCCATCAATGGACACATGTGACCGAAAGGTCATATACCTAGTACTAAGTCCTCAGACAGCCTCTAAATGTCAGTTTCAAAGACTTATAAGTAATTGCTCCTCTATATTTGTAGAAGAAACTGAATTCATTAAGAAACTTTGCAAAGTATCGCTTTGAAGGCGACTTTTTCAAATTGCTCCTTTAATTGAATACCAATCGTACATACTTAAATTTATTGATACTGGCTACTAATTGCTTTCAGCAACTTGAAGTTTATTATAGTTGGCAGCGATTGAGTAAACTAATCTTTTGTGGAATAAATAAACTTTCTTCCATTAATCAACTTCACGGAGAAAATTGTTGCAATTACTGAAATATGAAAAGTTTTCTTTCCCTCTTAAATAATATTAATTCGTATAGACGTAGTGAGCTTTGATGAACAAGTCATAAAAATCTGCCAAGTCCATGTCGAGCCACGTACAATGTAGGGTTCCGTAGTAGCCTGTACCTAGTGTCCTAGAGAAAAAAGTCAATCACATATTAATTTTATCGCTTGCAAATATAAGTTTAGGTTAATCGATTATTACTCGTCAATTCATAAAGCCTAATGAGCCGGTATAATCATTCATCATATACATTATGTCCAGCGGTTGCTGACGCTACAAAGATGCACTATTGTAAAAGCGCGGTGCAGCCGTCGTCTCCTTGCACACATATGGAAAGGTCTTAGTTATATAGTATTCAGAATTTTATTGCACAGTTTTATACGCGTAATCATAATGTATAATTCTGCCAAATTGCAGGCCGCGTGAAACCGCGGACGGACAGATGGACGGATGGACGGTTAGGCGAAACTATAAGGATTCCTTTTAGTTTATTTCAGAACCCTAAAGAGAACTTGAAATGCAGTATCACTGCTCTAGCATATTATGGAGGTGTAAAGATTTTGGTCTAATCCTCATAATTCTCACGAGGTTTCGCATGAATATTTTACAAATGTGATCATGAGAAGACAGAAAATGATGATTAGATGTAGTTTATGGAAAGTAGATAGACAGATTACACTACTTGTACACCAACAGAAAATTCTTCAGTACAGTGATATCCCCGCTGCGTCCTGTTCACATGTATGAGCACGATAAACTCATAAACTACCGAACGGTTTTTAATACGGTTTTCACCTATATGCAGTGTGATTCTAGCTAAATTGTTTACAACTCCCGCACAAGGAACAAATCCTGTGTCGCGAGGGACTTTACAAACATACAACCAACTGACACAATGCACACAGACTCGAATGTGTGTATGAGGTGAATGAAACTATGAATGAAATCCTTCTAATTTCAATAGTTCCCGAAGTAGACTTAGTAGTAGTTGATGCGTCCTAGTTCAGTACAATGTACAGAAACTTTTCTCATTATTCAGAGTGCATAGTTCTGTGTAACTAAACAACAAGACGACGGCTTACGGCACATGCTTAAGTATTCACATTAGCAAAAGTTTACGATTGTAAGTGCAATAATGGAACTGACTTGAACTTATTTCAACTGCACCTATATGTATTACAAGCAATGATAGCTGAGTGGAGGGACAGACAGACTGCTACGCAGAGGGTCTCGGGTTCGAATCCACGGCACGCACCAATGACTTTTCGGAGTTAAGTGCGTATTAAATTGTTAATTATCGCAAACCTGCAAGTCTGAGAGTTCTCCATAATGTTCTCTAAAGACATGTGAAGTCTGCCAACCTGCACTTGGCCAGCGTGGTGGACTATGACCATCCTCATAGTAAGAAGAGGCCCGTGCCCAACAGTGGGACAGTTTAAATGGCTGATGATGATAATTTATAATCAAATGAAGTCCTCCAGTCGCATCTGCTTGCCTGTATCAATGTGATTAACTCAAAAACTACCGGTTTTTTGTTCGGTTTTAACCAATAGGTCAGTTATGTTTCTTTCTTTCAACACGGTTTCCACAGGACACTTTGCAACGCGAAACCAATAAAAATGGTTATTCAATCCCAATTTCTATTATATTTTTGTTTTAAAAACATTCTTATTACGGCGTCCTCCACATTTCCTTGCCCCTAGTTGATAACTCCTGATCTACGAGAACATCAATTTCTCCAATCTTGGACGTTTT
This sequence comes from Euclidia mi, assembly GCA_944739405.2. Taxonomy (NCBI): domain Eukaryota; kingdom Metazoa; phylum Arthropoda; class Insecta; order Lepidoptera; family Erebidae; genus Euclidia; species Euclidia mi. Next base: position 22,038,512 of record OX123191.2, on the reverse strand, counting down.
TCTCACTCAGATTGGCAGTGATTGAGGCGTCATAATTGTGCGTCACTGACGACACTGACATTCGTTGCCATGATTCGAAGACTATTTCTGGTTTAGTTAACAAAACAGGTGAACAACTGCCTTGTTAACCGAACCAGAAATGGTTTTTAATTGACTATCAGAATATAGGTTGTTGTTTTATAACCCTAGATCACTAACCTTATTTTTCGACACTTATTACGAACCTTCGTACTTTCGACTACGGTATGTAATAAAGGTGATAATGGGTTTCATTTTTATTAAACATGCATATTTTTATTTTTATTATAAATTTATTATATTCTTCTTATTAATTAATAAGTTTACATAAACCAAAACGACATATTTATTAAAAAAACAGCCTTATAAATGAGATCGTATGTTTTATGCCAAATTAACAATGGTAACATTTTAAAAGATTTCTTATAAGTATTATTTTAAAGTAAATGTGAAAAATAATTTTCAAATATTTGAAATAATAAGTGAAATAAAGTAATAAAACGAAAATTTTGTTAAAAATATATCAATTTATACATTTGTGACAAACGTCAAGTTTGTGCTCCACGCACAACGATTTATTGCTCTGGGTGCAACAACTTTTAGTTATCCTTCGCTTTGCGGAGGGACACAAGGCTCATATTTTCCTTTCCTTCCTAAAACAACGCATAATAAAGCATTAAAGGTAAATAAAATAAATAAACAAAACAAAAATATAACGCAAGACTTCACCAACTAAATGAGACAAAATGTTACGTTAATACTAACCTTCGTCGATGCGACGAGCCATGGTTGCTGGAACGGCGCTCACGGTGCCTCCCCCCACTCAAAACACTACCGTCAGTCGGGGGAGCAACGGGTCGACTGAGATTAGCTAAAGTGTGGAAGCAGTGCGATCGCGCGCGCAAAAGTTAGCAGGATTTAAACAAACCCGCGTAGTCGAATCGACAAAGGTTCGTAATCTAGGGTTAATGATGTCACCAATTTCGATTCAATCAATATTACAAAGAAAGAACGTTTAAACTAAATTAAGATGCATTTGAATAAAAACTTATTACTATTGACTTTAGCCCCAAAGGTGGTACTTTGATACGTAGGACCGAAAGCTTGCCATGCTCGCTGAAGCACGGGACAATCAACAATATACTATAATTATAATATGCTCACAACCTCGATAAATCAGTGGTGCGCGCCGTGGATTCGAACCCGTTACCCTCTGCGTGGCAGTCTTAGTATCTCCACTGTTGTTCTGTGCCATCGATCCCGACTGACATGAAGATCTTTACTTTCGAATGACAATATTCTGTCATCATTGATTGGTCTAGTAAGCGGACCCCATGCTCCAAGTCTTGTACTCAACTGGGATTGTACTAATACGTTGAACTCATTGCCTTATAGAAAAACTTTACCCTTATTTTTGGCCTCGCCTTAGTCGAGTAAAAAGAACATAAGCTATCTTCTTTGTGGCTCATCACTGACGTCATCGGTGGTTTTCGGTAACCGAGTTTGCAACAACGATAAACATAACAGCCAAAATGTGCCCTCTTTGATTGCCAAAATAAGACCGTAACGTTTGAGAGAGTCGTTTGTGCACGTTGTGATGTCATAACAAAACAAACACCATGAGTCTGTATACCTAATGGGTTAAGAAATAAAATTGTATTCGTTTCCGATAAGTAAACGTGTATTTACATTACGCTCAAGTACAATTCGGAGATACTTTCACGATAGTTTAAAGTCACATGAAGAAATTTTTATAAGGGTCTCTATGCCTCAGCTGTAAGATGTCCGCTGCTGGCAGAAAACTGTTAAGTACCACAATTATTTAAAAGATCAGATTTTTCTGACTTATTGTACTCTGTAAGCAAAATAAGCTTATCATGCTACAAGAATGGTCAATATTTTTTTATGTATTTGTAGTTGAAAAGAAAAATATTGACATATGTAGGCATGCCAACAATACACTTCAGTTGGTCTGAATTTGGTTATATTAATATTAAAACAATACGTACCATAGTATGTTTATCAGAGATCTGGTTACCATGATACAAGCCCTGTCTAGTTTGATATCAGATGACCGTGTGTAGGTGGACCTAACCTATTATTATTATTACCTACGGATACCTGATACAATCTATACACCTATACATATAAATAAAATTGGATTGTCTTTTTGAGTATGTAATATTAAAAAAACCGCTTTTTACTAAATGCATATGGCTGTATACACGGTAGGTACATATACCGAAATGACATTTTTTTTTAAATTTTATCTGTCTGTCTGTTTGTTCTCGCTAATCTCTGGAAGGGCTCGACCGATTTTAACGGGGCGTTCACTAGCGGATAGCTGATGTACCAAGGAGTAACTTAGGCTATAAATTAACCGGGCACGCGAAGCAGCTCCCTCGGGACGCAGGTGAAACCGCGGGAAACAGCTACTACATAATATGTATGATAACAGGTATACGTACATAATATTATGTAGATATATAATAAGTAGTATGAGGGTAGTACGTAGTAAACGCCTCACAACGCTCCAAATTGATACAGAACCAATAATTTGATATTGTAATTTCACTTTGCATTAGCACCGCTAGTGACGATCATGTAGCAGGCAATACTTACAGTTTCAGTATTCTGACAAAATAACTGACATACATTAAAATCGGGTCCAGGATATTTTTATTTAATAGGCAGCAAATGAGCACACGAATAGCACAATAGTAAGCGATTACCGTCACCCACGGACACAAGCACTACCAGAGAAGACACAAAAACCGCTGCCACCCTCTGGATTGGGAAAAGGAATAGACGGAGGAGTTGGATGATGGATAAGGAATAAGGCTCCACTACAGATAATGTTTTGAATTGCGGGGACGTACATTGATTTGCGAGCGACTTGACTCTGGTATAGGTTTTAAAAAAGGAACCACAAAAGTCTTTTGACACGGAAGGGTTCAGATGCTTACCGGGAAAACGGCTCTTATCTCCTTACATTAATACTCCTTCTTTAAAAGGAATAAAGCATATTTCTTAGGTTATGTTTACATTATAACTTTTGAACTGTGTCAATTTTAATTCGTCATTTTATACAAAGGTTTTCAAGAAAATATATCATCTTTAAGTTTTTTTGTATTAGTCTATTTATCTTATCGACAAAGCTTATATAGCATCACGCTATGTGCCGCGGGTGCGAAGCAGTACCGCGGGCTGTTCATCTGTCTTCCTATCTGTTCCTGATTACATAAAAAAATACTGCACTGATTTTCGTACGATGTAAAGCAGTGATTCATGAGGCAGGTTTAATTATACGTTGTTGAACAATAACTTAGTAGTACTCAAATATCCAATTACTACATTAGTAGTACATTTAGCTTGACAGGCGACAATTCTTGGCATAGTAATCTGAAGTATCTCATATTTATCCATCATCAAATCTTTTGATTTCATGTACAAAAAATCATCATATCAGACTATGGCTTGATAAGGATCACGTGAGCCAATAAACGATGAATACATCTAGCCAGTTATCAAATTGTTCGAACAATCACTTTAGCCACAACCCGAACGTCGAAGTTGATTGATGTTAACCGTTACCAGAATATTAGATTACCAACTACAACCCAGTCAGATACTGATACCTCACGATTATACACAAGTTTCAGCACACTTATCGAGGTTCAGTTATTCTAGTACGTAAGGAACTTCGAACGAAAGGATTCGGTTTACACAGAACATATTACTGAAAGTAATAAGACCGCCTTTATCTAAAATTTTAGTTGGATAACAAGCGTAAGTTGAGGGAATGTTAATACGGTTTGAGAAGATAGGTTGTATACACTTAGTGTGGAAGCCGTTAGAGGTCGAAGTGGCTTAAAGGTAAAACATTTTCTTAAATATTATTATATGTAGGTATAGACCAATCGTCTTGCTGGGCGATTATGCTTAATGTTAGGACTAATAGTTGTTTTGGGACTTTACCGACACAAACATGTAAACAGCAAGTAACGAAATGTAACAGCTGATATTTAATTCGCAAGTAACAAAGTACAGAGTACAATCAGACTTATAGTAAGAACGACATTGACAATTTCCCTGTCCCTCATTCATGTGATCTCTTTCCCTGGACAGCAAATGGGTTAATATTGATTTTTGTCGCTAACAAACACAAAGAAATAATTAAAACAAATATCACAGACGGAAATAAGTATTACCTACAAATATACCACACAGGAGATTTGTATCCATTTACTTTATAGTAATTTTAACACACTATTTGAGATATTTTAGAAAAGTGAAATAACATCACATAATTAAAAAATAAAAAAGAATATCTATTCAAACTGTCATCGGGACATAATAGAAAGATGTACCTAAGTTATCAGAAGCGTATCATCAGAAGGCCAATTCTCGTATTTAACAGACACTGACACTGAATTTTGACTGAACTGCGATTTAATTTTGAATTGACTGACAATTGGTATTCTGCTTCACTTAATCTCATTACAGTATCATTTCGATTTAATCAATTTATAATCTCTTCTTGAACTCAGAGGTAATGTCAAAAACTCAAAAACAAAAATATGCATGTTGCCATTGTATGGGAAAATACACGAATAGGAATGGTAATTGGATGCCACTACGTTTCCATGCCAAATTAAAATTAATATACAACTAAGTAATAAAATTTCGGTAAGTAAATGTATTGATTCCTTGGATCCTGTGGATTATTTTCAATAGGTATAGCCATTGCAGCCCAAATCCACTCATACTTATTTTATATATAAAACAATAACAAAGTAACAAACACTTATTTTGCTCAATTGTCAACAATAGTCAGCTGTGAACTGTCAAACCGTAGTATCATTTGGTTTTAGCTACAGTTTGACGTTTGTTGTACGTAAATAATTAGCAGAATACCGTCCACACTAGTTCACACTTGGTTCAACTTTCGATGTAGTCCCGATCTCATTCAAGTGTCAGTTAAGTTACGAGAATACCATTTATGACACCGAGACTAGATTGATATTGGAATTTGAACAAATATAATTACCAGAATTGGCCTTCAGATTACCGTTAAAACTTTTCCGTCTATCAGACATATTGTCAGACCGAAAACGACGAATATAAAAACCAACTTACATTATCTCCGATTAGATAAATAAGTAAAGCAAACTGACTATATTTACAACCATTCTACTTTCAGGCTACATGTCACCACTGGGCTCAAAAGCAATCGATTTCTACAAATCTTTCACAAATGTATTCCATTTTCATAATATTAGCATAGTTATACGAATATCCCTTTTGCCTTTAACAACATTATATTATTCCTGTGCTTACAAACATCCCTACCAGTTTTCCTGCTTGTGCCAAAAAAAAATATTTACAAGATTTTAGTTGGAAAGCGAGGATGTCCACCTGGAATACCGCCGCATTCTCAAGCAGGCCTGTCACTCAGAGGATACAAACTTTGACAGAGAACAAAGGAAAATATGATTAAAGTTGACATCTCTATGCATACAATTTCAAACTGAGATATTGTAAGCTTCTACCCTTTAAACTTGGATTGGTAACTTTTTCGTAACTATTTTGTTACTTCGACATCTTTTACAATACTTATTACTTTACTTATATTATATTTAAAAAAGAAACATAGATTGCAAGCCTAACAGTTTTTTGGTGCACAACCGATTCTTCGCCGTCATAGGTACTTATGTCTATGATTCTTTAAAGTAATTATCGCTTGTTGAATGGTAAAGATAGAGGATTTATTCCTAGTATCAACTGCACTGCCATCGTCCAACATAGGTACCATGTTGGACGACACGACCTTTCGCATCGCTTCTTGCCTCCGGTTAGGTACGCCATGTGTCGCTCCACATCGTTGTCACTGTGGGGAGGCTGTCGACAGCCTTGGTCACCATGGCCTATCATGCAGCAGGAGCGCAGGTCGTATTTCACGACACAGCAACCTGAATAACATTCTCCGTCGGGCTCTTGTCACCGCTGGCACAGCACAGCGGGTTGTGTGGGCGCTGCTGCTGCCACAGCGGAAACTCTAAAACGGCGCAAATACGTAAATCTCGTAGGGGATTACGTATTTGAGCCGTTTGGAGTTGAAACGTTGGGTTCATGGAGCCCAAGTGCTAGATCTCTATATAGAGAACTTGCGAAGAGACTTGTCGACGCCTCGCGTGACCAGAAGGCTGGTATGTATCTAGCTCAAAAAATAAGCATTGCCGTACAGCGTGGCAATGCTGCCAGTCTCCTGGGCACGTTCCCAATAGACGGCGATGTGGAGGACTTTCACGACGCCCTTTGATTCTTTTTTTTCTTTTTTTTTGTATTGTACCATATTTTAATATTTTAATTTAATTTTAGTAGTAAGTAGTATATAAGTAGTTATAATTGTTTTATGTTAAAATTAATTTAATTTTGTGGTCGTTAATAAATAACTTCCTAGTATCTAGTTCTTACTTGTCATTTTCATTATAATAATTTGAATGTGTGAGATAATTATCTAAATAATCTATATAAATAAAAATTAATCACCGAAATGTTTACGTACACGCATAACATCCAAACGACTGCACCAAATTGGATAGAATAGAATAGATGTATTTATTTGCATTCAATGTAGGTGCAAAATCAGATGTTTACATACTTAAAAGTATCCGTGTGTATACCTTTCGGTATGCAAAACATAAATTATATAAATAAATTTTCACATGTCAGTTTACAAAATGCGATATTATATATTTATATATATATATATTATCATACTTTACAATTATAATGTCCCATTAGAGTAGAATTGCATGTCAGGATGATTTAATTAATTGATTAAATTTTAATTAATAAAATAGAACAATACACATTCACAGACTTAGTTGAACACTAATAAAATTATATCTATTAAATATCTATTTATTTAATCTAATTTATTGTTTAGAAATTCTTACACGGAATAATTGCATTTTTGTACAAGCAAAGTTCATCGCTGCTTTTTAAATAATTGTATAGGTTGGTCTTTAATTACGAATTGTTATATATTGCAGGAGCCATACCCATCACACTTTTTATTAATAAAGAGGTATTATACCCCCCTGTACATAAGACATTCTGGTATTGACTTCTTAGGTTTACTGTTCTTCTCCTGTTTTCATTAAAAGCTGGAAATAGTTGTTTATTTGTTTTGACAAAGATGGCAGTTTCTAGTATGTATAGTATACATGGGAAAGTTAACAATTTATGGGTCTTGAGAAATGGCATACAACTGTCTGTAATTTTTGAATTAAAATGGATCTCAAGCAACGCTTCTGCGCTATAAATATACTCTACCTGTAGCTACAATTGCCCCAGAAGATCACTCCAAATCTTAACACAGACACTAACAAAGCATGATACGCAACGAGTACAGTGTCGACATTTACTTTTCCTCTGAGATTATACAGAACATATGCACAGGAGCTTAGTTTTTTACATATACTCTCTGCTTGCGACTTCCATGTAAGTTGATGATCAATTAGAACTCCCAAGAATTGTGTTACGTTAACACTGTCCATAGTTTGACCTTATTGTAATTTAGTAGTAGGTATAACCGTTGGTGAAAATGCATAACTTTAGTTTTTTTAATGTTAATGACGAGGTTGTCATTCTTCAGCTAGTTAATTACATTTTTAAGAGTGTTATAAATTTTATTCTCATATTGATCTTTGTTATGGCATTTAATCAATAAAATGTGCTGTCGTCAGCGAAGAGTACTATCGGGTGACTGATTTGACGCGGTAGATCATTTATACTTATGCAACAAGAATAACAGTGGACCAAGTACGCTTCTTTTATGTGTTTCTTATGCTCATGAGAAGGCTTGTTTAAAAAAAAAGAAGTAATATCTAAAGGATATGGCTGTACTTAGTTTGCTGGGTCACTTATTTTGATATAATAATATAATACCGAAACGCCGGACTAAATGGCGTCATTTAAATGATTTGTATCTTATTGCTGTGTGAATTACGGCAGGCACTGTTATTAGCTTAGCATAGCTGGTCCATACAACAGCATCGTTGATAAGAGAGGCCAGATACGTCTCTACGTAACCTGAGTTAACGCAATGACTGTCCATATTAGGTTCACACTGGCTTTTGCAGTTTGAGGACATAATAAAATATTACATAGGTAGGTACTGCTGAAGTAGGGCTTACAGCGTGTCTTGATTGACCATTGGTAAAGATCGTGATCGGCAATGTAAAGTTACGTTAGCAAAGGTCACCAAGTAAGCTAACCTTAACATTTTATCTTTATTCTTCTTTATTTTTGTAAAACAATCGTGAACCAATTCACAGTATATATCTACCTACCAATGTTTAAAAAATCTGTAGTCTCAATAGTTTCGGTATAAAGTGGCCGTGACATACGGACCCACAGACAGACGTAGCGAATCTATAATTGTGCCGATTTTTGCCATTTTTCAATATGGAACCAAAAACCGTTTACAAAACACGTCACTAGAAATAGATAGTTTACACACACCAAAATACTATGCTACTGGTGTTTTTTGCTAAATATTTCGCAACTGGCATTATAGACAAACTAAACCCAGAGACAGAATAAATTATAGTGCGTGCTTATCACACTCAGTTTTGACCCGGACGGGAATAGAACCCACGAGATCGGCCTGTATTTAAAAAGGCTACCAGTAGACCGACAGAAATTTATAAACTCACCGACTGCACGTTTGTAAAGTCTCTTACAATACAATTTCCCTATAAATATCTTTCCTTCCCACTCAAAGTATAGTCAGTCTAATAAATAACTAGTAATCCTGTTGGATGCATGGGGTCCCTACTCCTCTCCGTATTATCTATTCGGGCCACGTGGCGGGGTAACATGAGTTAATACCTTCAGTGAGGCCCTCACAGGGCCCAACGTGGTCGATTAAGTTAATCGGGACGGTCGCCTGTGGTCAGCTACGTATCCTTGCTAATAGCTAATAAATCTGTTATGCTAGATGGACTTGACTTTGCGATTCTTGGTCCTCTGTGAGGTTTAGTGTAACTGGCTTTACTTTGAGTAAGTGTCTCTGAATGTATTTACACAAGTAACGCATAAGTTTAAGGAGGATTACGAGCATAAATCTAAGAACTAAACCAAGGCTGCCGTGCTAAAACTGTTTTAGTATTATGAATACATATTATTTATCTGAATCATTTTTTGCTACAATAATAGATCTGACTGCCTCGTTGGTCTCGCGGCATAAATGTGCGCGTGGGATTGGGAGGTCTCGGGTTCAATTCCCGGATCGGGCAAAGTGTTATTGGGTTTTCCGTTAGGAAATTCTCAGTAACAGCACGGAGTCTAGTAATGTGACCGGTACGGCAATAGGCTCGCCCTCTATTACGTGGGATCTAAAAATTCAGGGCGAATTGTGGGTGTAATATTACACCTCTGCCTACCCCCTCGGGCATACAGGCGTGAGCCTATAAATAAATAAATAAAATAATAGATCATGTATTGCGGGAAATTTTACAAAGATACTGGCCGATCTTTTGGTCTAAGGACTAACCATTAAACAAACAGCTAAGCCGGAAGTCATCGGTTGCACTTAGTTCGTGGCGGGATGAGCATTATTACTTGATCTTTTTCTAATTTAATGATATTATATGTTGATAAAAAAAGTTAAAAAAATGACCTAAGTGTGCCACTGCTGGACAAAGTCCTCGCCCGGAGACCGCTGCATCGCTATCTTTAAATTAAAATGCATTATCATAAAATTGCTATAATCAAAATCTCATTCAAAACTCTGCCTTTTAAATGGAATCAAGTTTCGTAATGATTACGCGATACTTCCGTCCGTGTTGAGGCGTCGCGTCGTTGACATTGCTGTTGAACAACTTTCTCTGTCGACTGTACCCGGTACTACAAACGAGTAATGCAACATTATGTAAGTAAAACAGATCTTATTTTATCTTTTATACGTTAAATTATATGTTTTAAATATAATTAAGTATAATTTGCACATGCAAGGACATTAAAAACAAATGTAATTCTTAATAGAATTACATTTGTTTTAATTTCTTAATAGATTATCGTTTTTAGTACCTAGATTATCATTTATTATAACGCCCGCATATAAAATAAACCCTGTGTTTCCGTGACACAGGGTTTATATAACACTAGACTGGACTTAATAATGATACATTTATTTTTATTTAACCGCTTTTATTCGATTGCTTTGGAATATGTGGCAAATCCCTATTTAATGCACCTCTGCTTCCCAAGGTTACCAAACAGTCTGTCAGTCAGTCAGTAACGAAAGAATTTTGTACATTTATTAATTTATTTATAGACTCACGCCTGTGTCCCCGAAGGGGTAGGCAGAGGTGTAATATTACACGCACATTTCGTCATAAATTTTTAGGTCCCACATAATAGGGGGCGAGCCTATTGCCATTACCGGGAACATCACCAGACTCCGTACTGCTACTGAGAATTCGGAAAAACCCAGTAACACTTTTGCCCGACCCGGGAATCGAACCCAGGACCTCCGATCAGCAGTCGAATACGCTATCGGACCACGGAGGCAGTCAGTGTAATTTTATACATGCAAAAGATTAAAATAACGAACAAAAAGTACACCCAGAAAAAACTATTTGTGGATCACAAAGTATTGTGTGATTCATAAGAGTGTGAATTGCAGTCAAATATTTGACCAGGCCGTAACCATTACGTGCAGACAAACCCGTCATTCTATGCGTTAATAAATAGTATAAATAAATGTAATATAGTAAAACATATCGTGATGTCAAATCTGGTTAGACTAGAAATGAGACCTCGGGCTTCTAGGCGAAAAGTCTTGCAACTGGGATAACGATAGGACGTTGATGATGAGTAGACAATAAGACATTTCGTGATAATCGACTTACCCGCAGTTTCGACTGTGTGTAAGTCAGTAGTTGTGACATGTTTTATCTAGTCTAAAAGAAGCCTATGTCGCTCTCCAGTCTCCTAACTCCTAACAACATTACTGTGTTCTGACTAACTTCACATCTCACTCCGTTGCTAATTGAATAAGGACAAAGCGTTTCAATGATTATAATAATAGTATGGACCGTGCGTCGGAGGGCACGTAAAGCTGACGGTACCGGTACTTGTCTCAGGACAGGGATTGTTAGGCCATGTCGGAAGCCTTAAGGCCGTCTAAAAATTCCGACACCCTAGTTGACCACACACTTACACGAAAAAAGTACAAAGTAGTCATAAGATACACGCTGGCGTGGACGCTCTTTAGAACCAATCTATAGAATTAAACATTGTAAACATTGTATAGAGCTTACCGCGAAATATCTCTTTATTATGCTGCTGATAACAACTCACCTGAAGTCCCTTTTTATGCTTTTCCGTCACTAAAGCATGCTAAGCTCGAGCATCAGAGGAAGAACTCTTTACCACGGAGTCAGAAAATATGATTTATTTTGGTACAACGTTGAAAACAAAAAAACAAGTTTTGGCGATAGGCATAGGCCGCTTAGGTAATAAAATTAATTCTATTGGGTAATCTTATCGCTTTTATAGGCATTTTAAACTTGTATACATAAACACTTCAAAATATATCTAAAAATAAACAATAAAACAACAGAGAAAGTGATCAGAGTCATTCTCCTAGCGTTATCCCAGTTTCAATCTGGGGTCCGCTTACTAGTCTAACCGGATTTGGCTGAATATTAGCTTTTCCTTTTTGTCTGATCTCCGCAACCCAAAGGGATAGCGCTGCGATATTCCATAGTTTAGACTAGTGTCAGTTAATTTAGAAAGCACTGACGCCCTATAACGACTATCTTCTACTGATCTCACCTATCTTCATGACAACCGGGACCGACGGCTTAACGTGCTCTTCGAGGCACGAGGCTAGCTATAAATAACAATTCAATACGCACATAACTCCGAAAAGTCAGTGGTGCGCGCCGTGGATTCAAACCCGATACCCTATGCATGGCAGTCTGTTGGTATCTCCACTAGGCTATCGCTGCCTAAAAAGTGATCAGAGTAAATAAAAAAATATTTCTCGGTTTTAGTGTTAGTGTTTGAGCAAATTCTATTTCATATCTGCCTTATGACATGGCCGCTTTGGTTTCGTGGTAGAAGTACTTATGTTTTATGCTTGAAGAGTCTTAAGTTCAATTCTTAATGTCTTGTTCTGGCTTAGTAGGCAAAAGAACAGACGAATCGCCTACTAAGCGATTACGACGATACTAAGCGATTACCGCCGCCCTTGGACACCTGCAACTCCAGAAGAGTTACAAGAAGAGGGAGAATGAAAAGGGGATGAGAGATGAAGCCTACGGGACTGTTTCACCGAACAAATGCTACAGTAAAATAATGTTGCTGATCGGAGGTCCCGGGGTTGATTCCCGGGTCGGGCAAAAGTGTTACTGGGTTTTTCGAATTCTCAGAAGTCTTGCAATGTGCCTCGCAATAGGCTCACCCACTATTACGTGGGACCTAAACTTCAAGGAGCAAAATGTGGGTGTAATATTACACCTTTGGCTACCCCTTAGGAGACACAGGTGTGAGCCCGTTTAGATTGTTCCTCACTTCGTAAAGTCTCACGCTTTCAATTTTTATGGTTATGTTTTGATTGATTTATTTGACTAATCGAATCTTCTTCTTCGTGCGAGTATGCGTCACTCTGGTGTCAGAGTTTTAAAGGCCGTCTACGTAGCTCTGCATTTTTTTGTCCTGAGACAAGAACCCGGCCAGACGGGCTTTACATGTACTACAAATCATGGTGGCGACCCATCCAATTGGTGACTTCTGTAAACGACTTTGTCTGTCTATAACAATCATTCAAGCTATGGACGCTACATCTGATTGAGTGATTAATACATTTAGTGCTGCCGAATTGCTTCAGCGGTTAATAGCTAAAAATAACAGTAGTTATAGATACTGTGACTTCCAAGGGAGCGATAATTTAGAAAAGATATCAACTGACTGCCATGCAGAGCATATTAGGTAAAAAATCCACAGTGCGCACCACTTACTTTTCGAAGATGTGCATCTTAAACTATTAGTTATCGCTCGTTCCGTGTCTTGAAGAGCCCGTTAGACTTGTTATTTTATGTACTTAACAACATTTCATTCGCATAGTAACCTTTAAAACATTTAAATTCTTATTATTTTGGTTTATTTATAATAGCATTATTGTTTAAATTGTAATCCGAATATTGAAACCTTTGAATATAATTCCATATGACATTTTGTACGCCAAGCATCGGCAAAACATAGTTAGCACTTTTACCATGTTAACATCTGTGTTACATAAATACCTATGTTTACAAATTGAATAAATGAAATAAATAAATAAATGACTTAATACAGGGCCACCCTGCACCCGTATTATGCCTTAATACTCTCTGTCTCCGTGGTCCAGTGGATAGCATATGCGACTGCTGATCGGAGGTCCCGGGTTCGATTCCCGGGTCGGGCAAAAGTGCTACTGGGTTTTTCCGAATACTCAGTAGCAGTCCGGAGTCTGGTGAGGTGCCCGGTAACGGTGACAGGCTCGCCCCCTATTACCTGGGACCTAAAAATTCATGGTCAAATGTGGGTGTAATATTACACCTCTGCCTACCCCTTCGGGGATACAGGCATGAGCCTATAAAAAAATGTTACTCACTACTACTACATAGGTCTATAATCAGTGAGAGGTTAGTACTTTCTCATCACGTCAGTGGTGCGTGCCATGCGTTTGAACCCCATGTGCTTGGCAGCCTGTTGGTATCTACACTCGCCTATCGCTACCTTCGAAGATATGGTTTTATTTATTTCGATATCTCCCATGGCTCAAGTAATACTTCCTTCTTTTTCGAGCGAGTCGGTGGTCAACTCTGGTGTCGGAGTTTAGAGACCTACCGAAGGACCACGACATCGTTTATCGATTCTTTTTTTAACCCAAGTACCGGAACTAGCGATTTGACGTACCCTCAGAAGCACGGTAATACTCTAATGTGAATTACTGCAGTTATATAGGAAGCATAAATAATTTTCAAGACCTTGCGATTAACGTCGTGGTCGAAACTACTTATACATAAATACTTATATTATATAACAGACCGGAAAGAGCAGACTCGTTTTTAACTTGTATAAAATTGTAATGCAGTATGTTTATATTGCTTTATTTTTATAGTGAAGGTGAACACAACGTAATAAGTATTTTTTTTGCCTTGAGATTGTTGCTCGCCGATTAATACTGCGTCAAGTGTTGCAGATTCGATTCCCAGTTGAGTCAATACTATGTGATGAACACAGTCTCCGTTGATTTAATGTTTGTTAAATAATATTATACATTTTCCAACAATTAATAAAACAAACATAATTATAATTTTAATATAATAGAATAATATACGTTTGTTACACTTCATATATGTATACGGGGCAAGCGTGATATATTTACTTATTTATTTCATAACTTTATATACATACACTGAAGCGTATAAAGGCGAACTTAATGCCTTAGGCATTCTATCCCAGTCTACCTTAGAGTGGTGCAGAGATTAAAAGTAGGTGTATTGTAGAAGTGAGTGAAGAAGAACTTTTGTAGCATAAACGTAATACATACTCGTAAATACATAGTTTAAAAATAGGTACATACATTTGATAATACAAGAATACCAGAACATATTAATAATAAAGTATACAAAATATAAAATATGTAGTAATTATAAACTAATAATACATAACTAAATACACTAATATTAAATATATACATACACTAAATACCAATATACCTAAACATATTATTAGGATACTTCTGCCAACTTATCCAAGAACAGCTGTTTCACTCATATAGTATAATACTAGACCGAAACCTATTGCCTCACAATGCTATTCAAACGCAAATTAGGAGAGACCTATGTAAAGATGATAATGATCTTCTAGTTTTAAAGGGACAGGGAAATTGTTTTTATTTCTAGTATTCTGGCGCGATAGCCTTGCCTCACATACGTCGTAAAATAGCAGCGATATCGAAAGCGTCGGTACCACTAAATAAAAAAACAAAGTAGAACGGCCACAGTGCATACTAATTTTATTCAAAACTTGAATATGAAATAAACTTGAAAAATATTTGTTGTAAATTCAAAGTAAGTCGTGCATTAATTAATTTTGAATGGTATCTGCTCATTGCTACTTGACCCAGGAATCAAAGTCTATTACTCAACTGGCAGTTACTCAATCCTCACTGCCACAGTGCCACCCATCGTGAAGTTGAACCGTCACTGAAGACGGGATGGTGACATAATGATGATAACCATTAGCACATAAACAGTGGGTCATCGTCGTTGAAGCGTGTTGCGACACCGGCCAGTGGTGATGGTAGTGGTAAACTGTTCAGTAGTGGGTACAACGCCGTGTCGTGAAGTGAAGTGAACGGTGCTTGTGGATATTACTTTTACGGTAGGTTATAAACTCTTTGGTTAATTCCTTTTTAGTCCTGCCATCTTTTTTGTGTTTGACGTTTGTTTACGAGGAGTGTGACGTTTGAAATGTTTATTTTTAACGTGATTTGGAGTTTTCTATCAAGGAGGTTGGACTGATGTTCCATGTTTGAATGTTATGTGTTTTTGCATGTAAGTTGCAGCCAGAAATTAAAATTGATTGCTGGTCATAAAAAAATATAATATAGATTTTTTTGGTAGCAAATCTGTTCTGTAATCCCAAAGGCTAGCTAAGTAATTAAGTATAACATGTACTGGCTTAATTTTTTACTGTCAGGTTCATAAATGGAATGATTTTTTTACTGGCATGCATATCATGGGTGTATGTTATATTCAATAATAGTCTCATCACAAAAATTAACAAAATATTTTAAATTTGGTATATAGTCGTGTGCGTGAAATAGTGAGGTAGTTTCTCGCTACTAATGTGGTGCGTGTGAGCAGTGATGCGGCATTTTTACTCACGGGATGATATTATATTTTGTGTGACAAGAGTTGTTCCTAATGTAGAAAATCATGAATTTAATAAATGTGGTAAATCTCTTGGTAAAATAAGCATGTCAGGCTCTTTAGGGTTTTAAAGGACAGTTTAGTACAAACTGCTTCTCACTTGATGACACAGGCATACTGCTTCAAGGGATCTCTAGTACTGAAACTAAGAAAATGTTCTTTACCGCGATGAAAAATATCAGCAATTGCAACATTTTGACACTAAAACTATGTGGACTTCTGGGGATGCTTTGTAAAAGTATTTTTTTTGACTTATGTTCTTTGGTAATTATGAATTTATGTTTTTTATGACATAGGATGTGTCGCAGCCACGATGGCATATTTTATATTAATCATTACCCCTCCGTCCCGTGGAAATTTTGGGCAATCCCTTCTTAGTGCATTCCTAACTCCCAAAGGAACATAAATGCCAAATTTCAGCTTCTTGTGCCCAATATGTATGTATTTACAAAAAAAAAGTATATTTATTTATTTAGGACAACCAGTAGTGGTCACATTGTAATTAATGATAAAAAACAATTAATAAGATAAAAACTAAATGTACCACATTTTAAGGTGTCACAACAAGCACCAAAAGGTAATATTTATGTATAGATATACAAGAAACACAGACAATTAAATATTAAGTAACTAAAAACTAAATATATCTGGCGAAAAGTGGGTGTAGAAATACACCTCTGCCTACCTCTTCGGGGTTATAGGCGTGAGACTATGTATGTATGTATGTATGTAAAAACTAAATTGAAAAACACAATGAGAAAAGAAATGAAAAAAGACATTTAGAGAATTTTAATAATAAACGTATTTATCTTAATAATCTTAGAAGTGTTGTTTTAAATGTGGAGAGCTTGTCCGCAAATATATCAACTTAAGTATATATGTATGCCTATCCATTGTCTAGTACCCATAGTACAAACTTCTGCTTAGTTTGGGACTAGATGGTGTTGTGTGAATGTGGTAGAATATTATGAAACAATAGTTTTGGCCATGCGTTGTTGGTCAGACAATCAGAAACGCAAGAATTTTATAAACATATATTATACCTTGACCTATATATATACTTAATCTTGGCGTAATAAGTGAAGCACATTTTGACATCAGGTTAAAAGGTGAATTTATATTTTAAGATATTGCCCGCACTTTAAACGAAGCCTGTATTTTAGGTGAAACCAAAATGTGATCCGTTTAAAAATTTAACCTTTTTGACAAATGATGGAAATCAAACAATTTACGGAAAGTCACCACACGCTCCCTAGGCTGGGCCCTAAAGCGGCTCAGCCTAGGGAGCTTGTGGTGACTTTCCGACGAGAAGGGCCGGGACTACCCACTAAAACCACCATCGTGTTTGTCTATCCAATCCCATTGAATGGCGGGGTCACGGGATCTACGTTAGCATTACTACCTCGACTCCGCCTGAGCTGGCCCGCCAAGGCGGGCCCCGTCCCTCACATGCATCCATCTGCATCCAATTGAACCTACAACACTCAACACTCTGTTAAGCAACTTTACATTAAGTTTAATTAAATTACCAGTTAATGTCAACATATTAATGAACGATTAACTTATTGTGATCATTTATTTAATTGTAATTGTATATCTATTAACTAATTGTTGCATTCACCTGTCATTTCCCTTTGAGGTTTTACGTACAATTGTATGAAGTTGTTCTTGATTGTACAAATGTACATTGTTAATTGTTTTGTGAACCGTACAATGGCCGAAGAATAGGAATTGAAGTTAGTAACTTCAATACCTATTAAATCTTTATTGCATAAAATGAACATATGCCAAGTGTTAGGTCCACAATTTAAGGTTACATGGTAGAATAAATTTATGTTTGGTCTTGTCCAATGGAGGATCTGATCTCTAAAAAACCTCGGAGATACTTTATTGGATTACAGTGTTATTCTTCCAAAGCGCTAGTAGATACGAGTCTTTATTGGTTCGTTCATAAAAAAAGTTTACACCTCTACTACAATGTTTTTTTAAATTTTATTTTTGCCTATCTAATTAAGTCCATGCCGCCTGACCTCAAGCAATCTCAAGGTCTTAGCCCACATAAACGACTCACCTCACACCCAACCAAAAGAATAGCATTCAAATATGGGCTTTAAGTATTTCTCTTTAGGTATTCTTTACATTGGCACATAAATTAGCAAACGGTCGCCGCGCAGAACGCATACCTAAAAAGCAATACTTAAAGGCCATATTTGAATGATATTTATTTCTTTATTTATTTATGAAACTTCCACAATACAATTTGCACAAGGTGGACTTAATTCAAAAGGCATTTTCTACCAGTCAACCTTAGGGTGATGCAGAGATGATAGTGGCAGGTGTGTTTTAGAGACTAAAACAAGAAAACTTAATGTAACAATAGAATATTATACCAGGTAATACATTATTTACGAAAATAAACGCCCTATATAAACATACAGCATACATACATACATACGAATAAATATACACGTTTAAATACATTAATTATATATAATTAAATAAATAAATAATATATATAATATTATAACTATAATTTCTACATAAACATAGATATTCCATAAATGAAAACTGCTAATAGGTAATAAGTGAGTGCTGCTACTGACAAGCTTCCGATAATCCACGATATAACTGACGAACCTTGAACTTGAAAGTGTCTCGAGTAGTGGCCATCCTAATTTCAGGAGGGAGAGCATTCCAGAGTAGGATAGATTGGATATGAAAAGAAGAATGAACTAGATTAGAAGTGTGAGTTGGACAAATAAAAAGAAGGTTATTAGATGATCGCAAGTTCTTAACATGGTTGAAGCAGAGATATTGGAAACTAGGCATTAGATAAGAAGGGGCATTAGGGGAGTGGAGAAGTGAGTATAAGGTCGTCAATGTACGCAAATTCCGTCGCTGACGAATTGGCAACCATTTTAATTCTGTACGGAATTTCGAGACGTGGTCGAACTTACGAAGATTGAAAACGAATCGAATGCAATAATTGAGAAATTGGTCAAGTTTATTGAGCAGATCTGCATTCAGGTTGAGATAACAAACATCACCATAGTCAATTATGGGGAAGATTAAAGTTTGCACAAGCATTGCTTTAGTTTTTGAAGGGAGAATGTTCTTCAGGCGATAAAGAGAGCGAAGAGTGCCAAAAACTTTCTGGCTAACTGCTTTAATCTGAGCCCGCCAGTCAAGAGTGGCATCTATGTGTAAACCAAGATTTTTCACGGTTGTAGCAAATAGTATAACACATCCATTGAAAGTGACCGATGGCAGGCTTATAAAGTCTACTCTAGAAATCATGCGCGAGCTTCCTACAACGATAGCCTGGCATTTGGATGGATTAACGCAAAGACCGAATCGATCAGACCACACCTTTATTGCTTATAAGTCCTGGTTAACTTAACCGATTGCATCTGACAGCTTGACTACCCGTGCCTAAGAGTAAAGCTGCAAGTCATCAGCATACAGGTGATACGCACACTGAAGTTCACAAGTTATGAGATTAATAAACAATGAAAATAGAAGTGGAGAGAGAATTCCGCCTTGTGGAACACCAGCATCCAGATCACACCAATTTGACGATGTTTTATCAATGCGAACCGACAGCTGGCGTCCACGAAGATATGAAGAAAACCAATCCCGACCCTCAGATGAAATACTAAGGTGAGAAAGGATAGCCAGGAGAACATCGTGACTGACGGTATAAAAGGCGTTTGAGAAGTCAACCAAAGCTAACACAGTTAACTCGCCTCTCTCCACGCCCGCCCTAATATCGCCAGTCACTTTGAGTAGAGCGGCAACAGTGCTGTGCCCAGGTCGAAACCCGGATTGTAGAGGACTAAGGATGTTGTTGGAAAGGATAAATCTGAAAAGCTGCTTGTGAACACAAGCCTCTAGGATTTAAGATAGGAATGGGAGGATGGATATGGGTCTATAGTGGTTCGGCACAGTGGGATTGGAGACTTTGGGAAGAGGACAAACGTAAGCTTTACGCAACACGTTGGGATATTGGCAGGAGGATAATGAGAAGTTGATGATATGGGAAATGGCGGGAAGGAGTTGGTCGAGGACAGTGGTGATCAAGCGACGACTGACCTTATCGTAGCCCACTGCCTTTGACTTGATGGAAAGGATAGATTTTTTAACTTCATCTGAGGTAACGGGAGAAAAATTGAAGAAATTAATATTTAGAGATGTGCAATGCAATCAACCTTTTGACGCAGGGTTAGACGATCTAAAGTATTTGAGGTGATGATATGTTTATTTATATCGTCCAACCCAATAGCCGGCGGAAGATTGCACTGCTTCGACCTGCCTTTCCCTAGAGTCCCTAGAAATCTCCAGATATCACCTGGCGATCCGGAGTCAATATGACTAATGATATGTCGGCGTTTGGCATTGCGTATCATCTAATTGCAGCGATTTCTTGCAGCCTTGTAACAGGACCAGTTTTCATCCGAACGATTCCTTTGAAATATTCGGAAAGCCCGATCTCTTCTTCTCATCGCTATCAGAACCAACCTGGACATCCATGGTGCTGGTGGTCGTTTCACTTTGATTTTTCTTATGGGCGCGTGGTTGTCGTAAAGCTGTATAACAGTTTTATTGAAAATTTCAACTTTATCATCGATTGTAACTGCGACCATCAAAGGTTCCCAATCGATGGATGAAGCATTGGAGAGGAGCCTCTTCACATTCATCCTACCAACACTTTAGGTTGAGGTTTAGGGGGTTTAAGGGCATATGCAAGGAAAATGAGGTCGTGGTGGGAAAATCCGGGAGCGGTATAGACCATGGGAAACAACTAGAGAGGGATTGGAGGTTAACATCAAGTCGAGCCAGGTATCATCACCATTGATGTTATGGTGAGTAGCTTGAAGCGGTAAAACATTAAGGTTGGCTGAATTGAGGATGTGAAGGAGTTTTTGTGTGCGAGGAGATTGGATATAGGAGGTTGGTGTTGAAATCACCCATAATAACATGGTGCTCGTACTCAGACCCTAAAGATTCTAATACCATTTCTGAGTCGGTGAAATAATCAACAGTAGGGGGACAATACACTACTCCAAGGACAATCTTAGTCCTACTGACCCAAACCTCTAAGAAAATAAATTCAGCAGGACTTACAGTATTATTAGAAGAAGAGGCAAGAATTTTATAGGTGTAGACGCTTCGTAAATAAATTGCTACGCCACCACCCCGTTTACCTATACGATCACTTCTAATAAGAATATATCCTGGAAGAGGATATTCTTTTGGTTGGGTGTGAGGAAAGTCGTTTATGTGGGCTAAGACCTTCAGAGTCCCTTACTAAAGGTCATCATCCCAATATCACATCACTAATTGTGACATGATGGCCCTCACATTGATGGCCTTAAGTACAGCATTTTACGATGAAGCATAGTGTATAATCGATATTTCGATTTTTTTATCATCATGAGACATACAAAACGCTTATATTAAAATTACATATTGGATATGTATCTCGTATCTTCGAATCCATGGATATATCGGAAATTGAAACATTATTGACAAACACGAATACTTGATAAACACTTAACCTATGAAACAGTAGGTATGTATATTAACAAGTAGGAGACGTAAGCTATGAAAGAATTTTAGCAGTTAAATCCAGAGTGCAAAGCTAAATATTTATTACTAAAGACGCATGAAATCGCGGCATCGTCTAGTTTAGTTTAAAGTAGTTTCTTGACCATGTACAATTGTTAGAATCTTAATATATAAAATCCTTGCGTTACTGACTGACTGACAGACACGCTACAGCCGAAACTATTGGGCGCAGGAAGCTGAAATTTGGAATGTATGTTCCTTGGGAACCGTAGGGGTGCACTAAGAAGGGATTTCCCGAAATTCCCACGGGATCGGCCAAAACGGGTAAATTTAAAAAAAATGCAGGCGTAGCTGCTGGCGTCCTCTAGTTATTTATAAATATGTATCAAGGCTCTCTAGTACAACCAGATGCAGACTAAATATGCTAATGATAAATAAGTTGGTCAATAATTAAAGTGGCCCCTTACAATCTGATTGAACGCCAAAATTTTAGATTGGTCATAATCTTGTCTTTAAGATTGACATTGGAAAATAGCAATTTTGCTAGGTTGAAAATGCTTAAAACGTTTCCCATAATTCATATAAGTATAGCTTTGTGTTGCGATGTTATAAAATTCACCCAAGATTCTGGTTCAACTATTAACCTAGCTTTGAAAACAATACCTCGGGACCATTGCAGAAATTCAAGCATGGCCCAAAATAATAATTCCAAGATTCGTTACATCTTTTTTGATTATCCAAATGTCGTCATTAGGCCGTGCACTCGAATTGCTTTATAACGTAAAATATTCTGGAATATACAAAATTCTGCTCTATACTAAGGTGGTAATAATGGTGGTATAAATAAATATGAAGGCTGGTTCTTTCCACCTGTGAAAGTTTTGCTATTGATCTCTACTCCATGCGACCTACAAATCATTCAGACGAAAAATTTGTTAAACTCAAAAACCTCACTAAACCGTTCCATCAGAAATATATCTACCGTTATAAAATTAAGATTATAATAACTAATTACGGCCGGTCCCAATACTCATTATTATTTGATCTATCCATGGATTTCGCTACTATAGATACATCCTAGACATATTTTCTACAGAGCTTATAGAAAACTAGAGGGCGCCAGCAGCTGCGCCTGCAATTATTTTTAATTTACCCGTTTTGGCCGAGCCCGTGGTAATTTTGGAGAATCCCTTCTTATCGCACCCCTACGGTCATACATGCCAAATTTCAGCTTCCTGCGCCCAATAGTTTCGGCTGAAGCGTGTCTGTCAGTCAGTAAGTAACGCAAGGATTTTATATATTAAGGTCTATCAAATATGTACCTCTTGTAGCCAAATCTGTGGATAGATTAAATATTAACAGGTGACGCAACAATCGTTATCGTCACTTTAACCCGGCGTCGTTGACGCTGGGTAATATTTACCCGAGGTGATTTTAAGAGGGTATATTTATTTTTCCTGACGTCCATCTTACTTATCCGCCAGTATAGCTGGAGATACAACTACCCTCTATTTGGATTATTGTTTACATCATTATTACGCCGCTCGTTTAGTGAGATACAAGTGTTTCAATTCAAAACGGGTAAGTTTTACCCACCGTCATAGATAGTGTAATATTTTCATGACGTATTTTTATTCGTGTTTATAATAGTTTTTACAAGTTGTTTTGTATTTTTTTTAGTTTTTGGTCACAAATGGCTTTGACTAACCAAGATCAACGGATTTTGAGTGTTTTGGAGGAACCTGATTCTGATGATGATATTACCATTATAGTGGATAATGAAGAAGTTGACTAAGTTCTCCTTTCTTTCAATTTTTTTTCTGTTTAGTCTTTACTTGTTCTTTTTTTAGTAAATAAGATAATTATTTTCATAAATAAAACTAAATATCCTAACAAAAATAATTTTCTAAAAACTATCATGTTTTTCAGGTTGATTTTTCTATTGTGTATGAAAAGTAAATAAAAAAGTTATTTTTCATTATAAATTGGTACCATCTTTTATTTTATCACATGCGTAAATACTGTTTCACCAATAATCAATTAAAATGTAATATAAACTATGTATAAAACTATTGAAAAATTTTCAAATTAAAATTCGGGTAAAATTTACCCGATGTCATCGGCCGGGGAATTTTTTTCACGTCATCGGCGCCGGGTTAAAAAGAAATAATAAATCGTCTATTTATTCAGCTGCTATCAACTTTATTGCATAGGAGCCAATGAGGTATGACCTACACGCTTCAATAGTTAGATGCAGTAGCTAGGTGTACGTAAATGCTAAAGTGTGTAGGTATGTATATAACGATTCACGACACTACGGCTGAGATGAATTTGGTAATTCTTTGTATAGAAATAGATCAGACTTTGAAGACAAACGCAGACCTTTGTTGCGGAAATTAACGTTGAATGTATAGAATTAAAGAGAGTAAGTGTAGAGGAGTTAAATTTTTCGAGGTCAATTAAACTTATTTTAAATTGTCTTTCGGTATAATGATATATTATACCGAAAGACAATTTAAAATAAGTGTAAACATGACGCTTGCAACAGTGCCGAAATATCGGTTACTGCAAACAAACATACGTGGTAGCTATATATTATTCCGAAAGACAATTTAAAATAAGTAAATGTAGACTTTAAAACATATTTATGTTTTAACACTGTTAAGACCCATTAAATTAAAAATTGTAAGTACTATCGTAATAAATGTAGTATGTATGTACTATATTTTTATTACAATAGTACCCGGTTCCCGGGTAGGTATATAATTGAAGTTTAGTACTGCCACAGACAGAGGCAAAGGCTGGATTATGTACGATTTGAAAACGAAAGGCAAATAAATAACTGGATCTTGAAATTATCATAACTAGGCAACTCAAACGAACAACAATAACTGGGTCAAAATTGACTCAGAATATAGCCTCTGCATATCTTTAGAATACCAGCTAACAAAAACAAAACGTATCATAATGAATAACATACCAATGATAGTTAATAACCGGCCATGCTAAACAATAATATTATTATGTAACATATTATTATGTAACGCTGCGTTACACGTATACGTACTCACTAACATTGACTATTTAAATCCTGCTTCGCACAAAAGGGTATTTATTGTAAAATTTTAAATTTAGTTTAGTTATATTTATATGTATTAATAAAGTGACAACCATTGAGAAAGGTATGCTAAAATGGTTTAGACACATGGAGAGGATGGATGACTAAAGACTGACCAAGAAGTAATATAAGGCAAGTGTGAATGGGACAGGAGGAAGAGGAAGATCTAGACGGACGGTTTCTGAACAGATTGGAGACATCCTAAAAAAAGGACAGGTTAGAAGTACCCTTAACCGACGAGCCTGCATGAGAAATTTGATGAGAGTGAATGAAGCAAGAGAAATATGTCAGGATCGTTGCAAATGGCGTTCCGTAGTTTCTGCCTACCCCTCCGGGAAACAGGCGTGGGTCTATGTATGTATCTATGTATATTTATTTTGATTGCGCTTCGCCTACGGATGTAGTATCTAAATAATACTTGTAGTTGGTTTTCAGACACGTAGTAGAGTTTCTCTTAAATTATTTTTCTATTTCTAGAGCTGCCTTTGCTAAATACATATAAGCTTAACGCAGGCAAAACTTCCTCCATTGTAAAACGTCATTATAATGATATTATGTTTAGAAAATTTTGCCTACTTATACTTACCACATACCTATTAAGTAATGACCCACTAAAAGGTCAAGAATTAGTTAAATCTCACGATGCTCTCAAATTAGCAAGCAAACAAAATCTGCCTCGTTTTGACGTGACAACGTCTTATAAATTGGTTTGCCGGGTGACACTTCAAGAAACTGCGTTACGCTCCGCTCACGTTATGCGCTCACAATGAGAGCGAGTGAGAGGCACGCGTCCCGCCTAAGAGCGAGAGAGACAGACATAAAAAGTGAAAGGCACGCGTCTTTCATCCTTCTTCCTACTATACGAATGAATATTCACATTAAAATTATTTTACCACTCAAAGTCGTTGTCACGTAAAACTTTCGCCCGTATACCGACTTTACAGGCAACCAATTTTTTTTATTTTTAATTACATAATTTGTTTTCCCATTTGAGCGTCACATATCAATCTGCATAACAGTAAAGCAACCCTTCAAGTTTTAAGCCATATTCACAACGCAAACACATCTCAAGATCAGTCCACGCCCCAAAGAAAACTGAGAGACGAGAAACAAAGTATAAATAAGTTTGGGAAAGGACATAACACACGGGGACAAAGTCCTTGACCCAAAATGAATCGAAGAGTATCCTTTTGTCAGAGGGCTTAAGGAGAATGCCACTGTATTCGGTCACTAAACCACCGGTTTATAGATTTGTCTGATTTGATGGACCCTCTAAATTCCATGATATCTATCGCAATGTCGTTACTCATCATTTCTATTTTCGTTTTGATACTGTATTAGATAGAGGATGATCCTTTTCCCGTGGATGTTGTATTTGCTGTGGCGTTTCGTTTTTCTAGTACGATTTTGACGGTAATTTATGCCGTGTAGGTACTATTCTAGAAAATATTTGCTTCTTTTCTCTTTATAAATAGAGACCACTGTGGAATAAACCATGGGGCTTTATTTTCTGTTGACAATCTAAGATTGTCAACAGAAAATAAAACTACGAATTATTTCGTGTCATCATACATTTTCATAATTTATGACTGATATAAATTTCATTACATTATTTTTCTACTCATTGTCTTTCGGACGTCGTATTTGACCCAAAATTGTATAATGGAAATAGAATATTTTTATTTACAAAGTTATATCCTTTTCAAGCACCTATTTGATCTCCTGGTAACTGGCATATATTTATAAAATTTTGTAAAATAAGAATTGACGTGCATAAGTGTTGCTCTGAAACCTATGTGAATAAATAAATTTGATAAGTCACAGTTAAGAATTCGTTGAAAACTCATGTCAGGCTCATGAATCCAACGAATTTTCCAATATCAGAATTTCTTTATGATTTATTTACTCACGACTTCAGAATACCTTGAAACTTGAATCCAGATCCGGATAGCGCACGTTAATTTGTTCCGAAGGTTGATGTTTATTACCATGAATGCACATTCAGTTCAAATATAGCCTTTGAAGGTACTTTTTGCTTACTATTTCGGCACGTTGATTGAAATCTACTTTTTTCAAACGCAAACTTTTCCGAGGATGGATATTTTTTACTCTTTTACTCAAATTCTACACAACAGATTTGGATGAAACTTAGCATTAAAATAGTTTAACATAAATGAAAGTGGCATATATCCTACCTCTTGTCGCATATCAAACTCGTGGAGTCACGCGCGAAATCTAGTCTGTAATATTTGTCTCCTGCTCTAAAGTTGTGACTCTTTTCTTAATATCAGTTATGCACGTTTGACTCAATTTGATTTTGCAAGAGTCCATTAGTAACAGGCCTGATAATGCTTGCCAACACTTTAACCAAACAATTACAAGTCAAAATATCCACAATAATTACAAAATGATCTTTTAGTCCAACAATTTTACACTTGAATAGCAAAAATGTATATTTAAAGTAACACGTTACAACATTTTGAAAGGTCAGGTGTGCAAGTGTTGAGCAATAATGCCACATATGACCTCTGTGAGAAGGTTCTTAGTTGTTGCGTCGATGGTCTAAACGATGCTAAGATGAAAATTAATTTTGCCTGTTTGAAACTAGATTTTGTTGTTTTCAGACTCCACCCTCGCGTTTGTTAGTTATCGCGACAAAAGCTAGCGAGCGTTGTTCTGATGTAGAAGTATATTTTCTATATCAGAATTACTGCAAAGTTTGCAAAATTAGTTCAGAAGTTTTTGTGCGAAGGAATAAAAACATTAATCCATCTCCACGAACATTCTTTCAATTTTAAAATCATCATCCTGCTAGCATTATCACAGTTGCAAGCCAGGGTCCACTTACTTGTCACTTTTCAAATAATAGACTATAAATACAAGCCAGGCAGCGATAGCCTAGTGAAGATAGCAATATACCTATTGCCATGCGGAGGGTATCGGGTTCACAACTTGTTCACGGGAAATCCACGGCGCACACAACTGACATTCGAAATTATAGAGGCATTTAAATCATCGCCTTGGAGAGCCACGATGCATTCGAGAGTTCGTTAAGCCGTCGGCTGTCAAAAAGATTTTCGGCAATTTTATGAGAAGTCAGACGCTTGGATATAATGACACTACATAAAAGGTGTTGTGGTATAAGTAGTCACATTTTTGCTTGACACTGCACTGAGCGTTTGAGGTTCAGGTCCCATTAAGTAAAAGACTTAACACTTTGTGTGTTTTAAAAAAGATGTTTCGTGATATTTATGCTTGCTGATTATATGTGTAACTTCTGCCGCAATATAGTGTCAATGCGCAACACTGATGTTTTCTAATTTGGTGCAACGAAAAATAAGTCAAATTAATTAGTTGCGTTTTGCGACAAAATTAGGCTATTAGAATTTTTGCTTCTAGACAGGATTTCTAATCTGTCCACATCATATTGCACTACAATTTTACACAGTTGTTGCAAAATTCAGTGCAACACAAATTGTCGTTCAATTTAGCGTCTATCGATTGCTTAACAGCAGGTTTGATGTTACAATGCGTGAGTCAGCCCGCAGTGCCTTAGCTATATGATTGATTGGTTGCTTGGGTACTGCTAAGTAATTAGTGCCTATGTATTATGGTTTGTAGCTTTCGCCTCAGATGTCAGTTATCGCATGAAACTGTTCTTGCCTTGAAACTAATGTTAATGTGTAGGTATTTGTAATGTTGACTAAACTAAGTTATTATATATTGTGAATTTTGTCTCTTTTCTCGCTTCGTCGGGAGAAAAAAACACAAATTGTTTCTGTGATTTCATTGCACCTAGCTCTGTTAGTACAGGCAGTTTTCCGGAATTGTCCATATTAAATATTGTTATATTTACGAACAGAAATAGTTTTAAGGTGAGCATGTTTATTTATGACTGTACTAGCTTTTGCCCGCGGCTTCGCGCGCGTTAAATTTGGGGTAACACAAATCTACTTTCAGTCTCAAGTTGTGTGAAGGCACTCTTGATTATTCTAAAGGCTTCAGAAACTCTTAAGGGTACAAAGTAACTCGGTCAGAATCCATGATCTCAATTATTCGACGCATGCGGTCTTACTTCCAAGAGGTAAATTTGTGCCGTACAAACTTCCACCCTCCCTACAATCCCTCCCAGTTTAATGTTTGCAACTTATGGTAGCCAATGTCCGTCTCCATGGTCCAATATAACTCTATACAAAATTTCAACAATATCGATTCAGCTGATTTAGCGTGAAAATTGAACATACATACACACATACACACTTTCGAGTTTATAATATTAGTACAGATGTTACAATTCCGGACAACTTTGTAAATGCCGACTCGAGTCAATAACATTTAATGGAGTAAAGTCCTAAAGGAACTTTTATATTAAAGACAATAAATATAAATTGCAATGCGCGAAGACAGCACTACATAATTTTGTTAGTATGTCTACTAAGACATACTAACAAAAATTATATTCTGTTAAGAAACCTGTTTAAATAAAATTATCAAATAAAATCGTTCTTTATTATAAAATTTTAGGTAGGTCCATTTTGGTGGTAAGCTATCCATAATCCCGATTCGTCAGTAACGTTAACTAAGTATCACTACTACCCCAAGATAGTAGTACTGTAAACCAAAAAGAATATTTCAAAGCTTATCTTGCCAGTTTAATTAAGCCCATCTTCCCTTTTTACCCGCCTTCCTCTCTTTGCCCTAAAGGAAAGATAGAGAACAAGGTACCCGAATCTCCCACTCACCAAATACTGCTTCCTACGAAATTCTACATTTTATTGATAAGCATAATTATTATGCTCATGCGTTATCTTGGCCTCCAACGCCGTGGCCTAACAATTCTTGTCCGGTAACAAAAACCAGGACCGACGGCTTTAGGTATCCTCTGAAGCTCGGTAGCGCTCTGATATAAATACTTCAACGAGTGGTCACCCACACAGGTGGCCTGTACAAGCTTGACTTGACAATCTATAACTAACTAATGGCAAGTCAAATCACGCCATGAGCGTAACGCGTAAAAGGTTATCTAGGATATTAATAGCTTCTATCAAAGTGCATAATGCTAGAAAAGTTAAGTCATATGCAGAAACAAAGAACAATGAAATTCGGAACAACTATTGGGGAACAGAAAAAGTACAGACCCGCACATGAATCCGCACCGCAACACCATGCGGAATATTGAAAATAAAACTTTGACCTAATTTTTTTGAGCTCTCTTTTTCCCTCCAGTAAGAAAGCTCCAAATATAACCTATATTATTGATATTGATATTAATATATTACTCGTACAAAAGAAAACTTACAAAATAACTACTCAGATTGAGTGACTACTTGTATTTATGTCCATTAGACGAATCACATAATTATTAACGTTAGCGCCAAAACATTAAGATTCGAAACCTTACGCCCTTGTAATAAGAATTACATCTACAATACATTTTAGTAAAGTGAACATCACGTAATATAAATCCTCTTTGCCAATGCTGTGCCATGAACACGTACTCATTGCGCTACCTACTAAAACATTATGAAAACTTGACATCTATTCGTAGCACGCGATCCATTGACGTACGCATACGAATTATAAATAAGCAGCTATTGTTTAAAGAAGTAATGGGTGCCGCTTTTTGCTGATGTTTCTTGTGATTTGTGTAAAAATATTCTCACGCGATGCGGTCGAGGCTATGCCTTTCACTTTCAATACAGAGATTGCTTGTCACGAACGTGTTTTTATGGTACGTAGAGTAGTGAGTAATTTAGACACCACAACTGTTTTGGTT
Source organism: Euclidia mi (assembly GCA_944739405.2). Classification (NCBI taxonomy): domain Eukaryota; kingdom Metazoa; phylum Arthropoda; class Insecta; order Lepidoptera; family Erebidae; genus Euclidia; species Euclidia mi. The sequence continues at coordinate 22,008,028 of OX123191.2, read as the reverse complement.
CAGAGTTCAACGGCTCATGACAATGGAGTAATAAGACAATGTTACATATGTATACGTAATGTCATATAATAGTTTATGTTTTGCGTAAGTGTAGCCTTCTGTCGGAGCCGGATTACGTTTTCTCCGGCTATTAAGTATTTAAATTCATGTGCACTTACGTCATTTTCTTTGGTAGAAAAGTACCTCTGCATAAACTGACACGTCTGAACTATGGAATATCGCTATCACTTTGAGTGGCGGAGGTCAGACGGCAGTCGCTCTTTGGAAAGGCTAATATTCAGTCAAATCAGGTTAGACAAGTAAGCGGACCTCGAGCTACAAGAAGAATAACGCTTGGACGATGATGAGATGGCTATATAAACTAATGTTTCATTCGTATAAAAATCAACATCAACGTAGCTTACTTTAAAAGTATTGATTACTTGATAATACTGACTATACATAACAACAGTCAAAGATTTCTGGCAAATACATTGAAATTTTCATGGTGCCTGGAATTTCCTTAACTTTTAATTTGACGTCCATAACCGTCATGTTATAAAATGATTTTGACTTTGACCTTGAATTAGACTACTTTACAGGATTTGCGACACACATAAAAGGTGCAACTAATTTTGAACGGTCCCCCATCTATAAGGACTATGGCCTTACACTTCTCGTAGTGAGAAGAGTGCCCAGCAGTGGGACATTGTATATACAGGGCTGATGATGAGCCATCTATAAACCAAACAGTAATTATAATTAAGTATCTTTACCTCACGAATCAATAGATTCATCTGGTCTTGAAATTACCGCAGTTTTGCAACACAATAATGCAGTTATTCTAATGAAGATAAATTGCAATATACTGGTTGAATACATTATAAAGCCAAGGTCGAATACTTAGCGCTTATGCATGACACCGATGTGACATGATGCAATGAAAGATTCTCTCAGTTATTAAGATTTTATCAAACACTAGCTTCTCCCCATGTCGCCACCTGTGTAGATGTTCGGTATCGCAACAGAAAGTAGTCTGTGTGCTATTTTCATGACTAAGCTAAGAAATGCTAAGTTTTATGTAAATCTCTTCAGTGGTTTTCGCGTCAAAGAACATAGACTTTCTCGAGGTAGTAGGATTATAGCTAGCGAAAAATCATCATCATCCTCCTAGCGTTATCTAACACTTCGTTCGGATCCGCTTACTGATATAACCAGGTTTAAAAAAATGCTTTTCCGGGAGGACTTTGTGTTTCTTCCAGAAAGATTTAGCTTTGAGATGGCAAGTAATACAAGGAACATCTAGCCGTTAATAAGGCTCCTAAGCAGATATATACGTAATTCTCAGCCACAAAATCCCCAACAATACTTCTACATAGCTTTAATCTCTCACATACATTCATCATCATAAAACTAAGTCATTATAGTCCGAGGGCCATTAAACCCGAAGGTCTCTAATGCGTCCCAATGTAAGGCAATGGTTACCTTGAGTGGACCGGGCAAAGTCGCTTAATTAGATCATACTGTCTTTTACGGTAAAACAGTAATCAAGGACTTCAATCAAATTTGAACCTTACTGGTTCTGTGTTACAGTTGGTTTTTGATTCATAGTAGGTAAAATTGTCTTACGATTGCCATGCTGACCTACAATGGTTGAATTAGAACTATTTAGGGCAAGTCTATTTGTTGTTTATTTGTATCATATCAGATATTAAGTAAAAAACAGTTAAAGTATGAGGAAAAACAGACACTATAATAGACAAACCTATCTTTGTTCTCGCTCTAATTCACAGAAAAAAAATTGGTCACTAGTGCATAACTCTGACAAAATTCGTACAAAGGAATTAGTTCCTGCATGTAATTAAAATCTGTTTGATTTGCCTTGTTGGAATCATCTCTATTCTGAACTTTATAGTAATATTTTACGAAAGATATTGTCTATTCTCACAACGGAACTACCTGAAAAAAAAACAAAGTTGTTACACGGTAACATGTGGAACATTGGCTCGTTAGTACGTCATCGATTGAGCCAGCGCTCATTAATCAGCGGTCAACTCTTGTCGCCTCGGACGCTAACTGCGATGTACTTCTAATTATCTGCGGGAAATTCAACTTGTGACCACACTGTGGAACAATTACAAGCGGTTTTTTTGTTAAATATTGTGGGGATTTTACTGTCTGCGCAATATCATCGTCATTACAGCTAAAAGACGTCCACTGCTGAATATACCTCTTAAAGGCTGTAGGATGCGGGTGGCTCAAAATAAGTTTCCTTAAAAGACCTTACGGGTGCCTGCTCTATATACCCACTAATAAATAAATAAGGTACTCTAATACTAATATATAATAAGTACTAATATATAACATTCGCTGGGCTGTAAGCGGGCAAAAATATACTATGTAAAAATATAGTATGCGTGAATAAATGTTGTCAGGAGAAAAATATATAAGGCTAGTAAGATCTATAAGAATCTGATCTATAAGGCAAAAGTGTGTGGGCAAGTCGGTCGCGGCAGACCTCATCAGACATTCTTCGACCAAATTGTACGAAGTACCCGAATCCGGCGAGCATGTAGGAAAAGAGTAATGAGTGTAGAGGAAGCGCGTGAGGTCTGTAAGGATAGAAGCAAGTGGCGTTCCGTTGTCTCTGCCTACCCCGATGGAAAAAAGGCGAGAGTATATGTATGTATGTAGTAAGATCTGGTAGCGGCAGATGTAGAACACAGATTTGGTTTACGGCACTGAAGTACTGAAACAGACAATTACGTTTAATAATTATTTATTTGTCCAGGTTGCAACTTTTTGCTACGAATGTAGCAAATGAAATGCTGAAAATTAATGAATTACTTAAGCCTAAAAGTCACCTAAAAACATCGAAATAATAAAATTCAAATAACATTTGAAAATTCAGCTGTTGACGTATATTATGCCAACTGGTACCAAACAGTTTGATTCTGCCTCATTACACCGTCGAACTCGAATTATTTACTTTCTCCAAGTTTTCATCGAACAAATTCAATGTAAAATATTTCTCCGAAGTATCAAATAATAATATTACCAGTGGCGTTTCCAATAATCTATATACAAAGGTACCGCCGATATGTTTGTCTATCAGAATCATCTATTATTCAGTTTGCGATTGAAAATTTCGCTTCTATTAAATCAACCCTTTCCGAGGAAATTGGTTTGCTTTGTTGCGAAGTAATTATAACAGGTCGTTTTAGTAGCAAAGAATATGTTAGCAATAACTATAACGAAATCTATACATATGAATAAAATTAGAGTGTCTGTTTGTAATATTAAAATAACCGCTTTTTACTTAATGAATATGGATGTAATACACGGTACATATACCGAAATGACATTTTTTACATTTTTGTCTAAGGTCCAAGCAGTAACTTAGGCTATAAATTAACCGGGTACGTGAAGTAGTTCCCTTTTTATTTTTTTTGATGAGCCATCTCAACTCGCTGCCAACCCGGCCAGAATGTGATCGAGCGGGCTTGGGACTGGTGGAGGATGTTTATGGAGGCTCTCCCCAGGCGTTCGGGGCATACCCACTAAAACCACCGCGGTGTCCCTACGGGTCCCGTGTAGTGGTGGGGTCACGCGATTCGTGGATAGCATACTTTTCCGTGACCCCGCCCGGGACTGGCCCGCCGTTGGTGTTGGCAGGCCCCGCCTCGTTATGCTACTTGGGAGGCGGCGCGGACACTACCCCGCCTCGTTGCCTTTTGGCGGACGGGGAGCAGCGCCAGTGCTCGCCGTTCGAAGGCACTCAAACGACCGCAGCGGATAGGGAGGACTGCAACCTGACAACACCGCATCTCCTCTTCCTCCGCGGCCCTATCGCAAGGCATCAAATGGTGCGCCCCCATTTGGTCGCGGGAGATAGGCCGCGCGGCAACGCAACACTGACACGCCTCTCCTCCCGCAATCGCGCCCGACTGCAAGGGATAGACAGAACTGTCCCCCGCACCCGCACCTTACGTCACGTCCTACGCAGGCCTTACGCGTGCCCACGCGGAGCGTCCATCACCGGGATCCCGCTTAGCTTCACCGTGGGTGTCCAAACCACGGTTACTGAGCCCCCCACCACGACAAGGTGCAGATCCCACGGAGGGGACGCTAAGTAGTTCTCTCAGTACGCGGGTAAAACCTCGGGAATTTTTATAATATAATGTGAGTTACATTTTATTTAGTAGGCATTTTAAAGTTAAATAACATTTATTTTGATATGCTTTTCTTGTATTGAATTAAAAACTATCCACATACTTAGTACATAATCATATGGAAATTTTCAAATATTTTGTCGTTATCAATATTTCGTTTTATTGTTTTACTTTGGCGAACATGACTGTACATCCGTGATCCTATCGCTTGCCGAAATAATGGCAGCTCATATTTCAAGTGTATACTAAGCTGAAACATCGCGTGACGGCGCAAATAGAAATGTATTTACACTTTACTTCATATAATTACGAGATTTGGAACCATTACATAAGCCATTATTAAGAACCATTACCAATACTTAAATATTAATAGCTATGAATACTTTTACACTTACTTTTCACACTGTCATCTCGTGACTACGGCGGACGATCACGTAACATGTCGAAACATCAAGACAAATTCAAGGTTCTTTTCCTTATATCTTATCTTATACTTAATATATAAAGCTGAAGAGTTTGTTTGTTTGTTTGTCTGATTGAACGCGCTACCCTCAGGAACTACTGGACCGATTTCAAAAATTCTTTCTGTGTTGGATAGTCCATTTATCGAGGAAGGCTATAGGCTATATAACATTACGCTTTGAGCCACGGGAGCGGAGCAGAAGCCTTAAATAACGCGGGTGTAACCGCGAGCTCATCTAGTTTTCAAATAACTATGCGATATAGACCTGGAACATAAATATTAATATGTCTTACAGATCACGACTTAAAAAAAGACAATATTATATTTAGGTAGCTATTAACTGAGCTTCCAAGTCTTTACTTAGCTACTCATAGCTACTGGGCTTATATAAATGATTGGTATCGCTTCTAGAACATGCTAGAACAAGTTATTATAATATGTATAAGTATACAGCATCTAGATCGCTGTCGTAGTTATTCATATCAACCAAGAACCTCACGTATATAGGAATTCACGGAAGTCAAGTCGGATCAAAGAGATTCCTGAAACATGGGCCGAAATATCTAGAACACTTAGGGACAATATTAAATTGTATTCCTTTTTATATTTCCTTCTTCAGAAATGTTCAATGTGTGCAGTTGTGTACAGTACAAAATAATACAGAATCATAGGTTTTACTAAAATTTTAAATATGTAAAAATAGATTTGCGTGCTATCGGAGACGTCTACATATATCCAGCAGTGATATTCCATGGCAGGCTGATAATGATGACGAATCAAAGATTTGCTACATATTATTTCATCCAAGCGGTAGAGCGTTACATTGAGTGTTTTTGGGCTTTCCGTTGCAACATTGTGAATTTATTGCACAATCCGCATAAAATCATCATAAGTTTAGCTGATAACTGTATTCAATAATTGCTAATACCTATACTAAACAAGCTGCTAAAATATTAATATCACGCCTAATCAACCAAATACGCGATTAAGAATGCATTGTACGTAGTACGTTATTATTTAATATTCCACCCTCATTTTCAGTACATCCGTGTATCAAATTCCATTATCACTCTGCTCACCCATTTGTGAGTTGATACAGCCAAGTATCCTCCTCAAGATAACTTATTTATCTCCATACTTTACCCCTCTGCACACTCACTATATATTCATATACTATCTTATGCATACCACTTAAATATTAAAGTCCTTTTTCGTGAGTTCACAGGCTGCCATCTCAACGTTAGACGACAAATGGTATTTAAATATATGGAGACGTGTAATCACGGCTACAGACTCACTACATTATTTGGATAAACCCGCGACTCCGCGTTTGTTGCACAGCTTTAATATTATAGACATTGAGCTTTTTAATATATAAAATACGCAATATATATGGGATATTCAAGCATGCATGAGCTTAGATGAATTGTTCATATGTACGATCCGTCAAATATCGAAGATTCAAGAATGACGTTTCTTGAATCTTCGATATTTGACGGATCGTGTCGATGCTTCATCAACTTAGCCACTGACGTTATAACTATCAGTGGGCAAATATCTTTCTAATACAAGCACTTAAGGCTCAATGTCATCTACCGCATTGTTAAAGAACTGTGATGTGACCATCATCATCATCATTAAACAAAGAAAAAGAACTAATTATTGCACGACAAACATTTCTGATAGTATTATCTCATATCTACTAATGATTCTTTACTTAAGCAGGTCACAGAAACGACCCATATTTGGCATAAAATAAAAGAGCCAAACCGCGCGTTTACGAATTACAAACCCAGCAAGTCTGACAACGCCTTAGGCTTTGCATAAATTCACAATGTATTTCTAATTCACACATCTCGAAACGAGAGTGATTAAGCCTGTATAGAGTATGAGCTACAATGTACAAGATGATATATGAGCTTCACCAAGTATTTGTTTATTTCACAAGAACATCATTAATCAATATTGTTAACGAAAATTTAGTTTAAGGCGAGCATTATTAAAAGCTCTTTGAATATTAAATTTTGAATACATTTTCATTACGTACCTAGAATTAATAGCACAAAAGTGAGCTTTTTACTACGACTAACGATCACCCGCAGATCTACGTTTGTTGCTTTTGACATCATTGTAGCAAAAGTTTTTAGTATTTTCATGTATGGAGGTATACGTAAAAAAATTTACTATTAATATAGGCGTAAACTAATTGTAAGCAATTAAACTTTATCAAATTGATTGATGGATATATGTACACCGATTTCGCCGCAGTTTCTAAACCGATTTATGGGATTATTTTTTGTTTGATGCGAAATAGTTTCGAATTGGTCCCATAAAAATTTGATTGAGCTGAAATTTTGTATACGTATGTAAATTGAATGACAATGAAACATGACATAGAGCTGATTTGATGATGGAATCGAAAAGTGGCCATAGGAACTCAGTAATTAAATGAAAAAAATTTATCCAGTTAGGGCTCGTTTGATTCGTCTTGACGAGCACTTTGGTGCGGGTGGTAACTAGGATCCTCTTGGGTCTGATGAATGAATCAGAAGGTGGCCATGCTAACTCAGTGATTTAAAAAATCAATTTGACTTGCACAATGATGATAATGGTGACTTCAAGGACGTAAATCATGCGGTAATGCCATAATCAAAGATTTTTCGATTATTAATGAGACCAAGTCTACTCTGCTCAAAAGACTCATACGTTAGACGCTCTTGGAGCTTACCGAGTCTAGAATTATACTGTTCAAGAGTTTCTTGACGTAATTGTAATTTCATATATGCTTTCATGGCCAACAAACGTTTTTCACGATCTTTAATAGTCTCACAAGAACGTGAAATTGTGTCCCGAGAAGCATTTTTACAAAGACGAGTACTTTTATACGTTCTCGTTACTTGAGATCTATATTTTTAAAGCCTAAGCGTGCAGCACCTTGCGAGGGTCTACGCATAACTACATAGTTGACAATACAACAATACACAAAAAAGTATTAAATAAAAATAACCTCGTTAAAGCAACCGACTTCAAAAACGAAAAAGTAAAAAATAATAAAGATGTAATATTAATTAAATACTAGATACCTATTATTCATATGTGCTATTTACTAATAGGTTTGAAGTCGGTGCCAAATAAAATTTCGAAAACCATTAAATTAAAGAAGGCATTTCATAATTCACATGACCATTTATTAGATTTGGAATTCTGTTGATTACATTTTCGTACTTATTAATGTTTTTCATTATTCTTCGTATCGATTGAAACTGCTTATAATATTAAGACTTAATTGCTTTTTATTAGGTTTATTTACGCTTCTTTATCTTTATAGTAGTCATTTCATGGTATTAATTTGCTCGTATTCATTTAACTGATTAAAATATTATTGTTTGTTTAAGACTCGGCACCGACTTCAAACCTATAAGGAAATAGTGCATAATAATATAAATAATAGGTAGTATTTAATTAATATTACATCTTTATTATTTTTTACTTTTCTTTTTTGAAGTCGGTTGTTTTTAACGTACCTTGTTATTTTTATACTTCTAGACTTCGCCCGAGACCCGCCTTTGTGGGCCTTCTTACCTTTTTTATTAATAGATTCGGCTGTGCAACAATTTTATACAGATATGGATGGCACGCTAAAAATTTACTCTACTCATCTGCAAATAAAACAAAACTCACAAGTGCCTCAATAACCAGTTCTCTCTACCTGACATAACTGAGCATAACAAAGACCCAGATACATACATTATTATACATTTACCTCAAAAACGCATTCAACCTATTCTAACACAGGGTGATATGGTCGTCTTACGCAACGTCCGGTCAGTTGTGTAATAAAGTTTAGCTTATGTCAATGAATCACCCTGTTTACGAGCAATAAACATGGCCTCCTTTATAGTTTTGGTGAATACGGTCCAAATATAAGCGCTTTATTACGACACGATACGGATACGACACGGATTCTATTTGTTGTTTAATTTTGGTGTGATCTTTTCGTTTACCACGTCTTGGCGTGTATTTTGCGTGAAAATAAATCTTTTCGTTTGTAGAGGCTGTTGGAAATTGCTTTAAAATGTCACAAATTGTATTCGCGAGCTAGTCGGCACTAGATGCCAAATTATCTGACCCTCAAAGCAACGCGGTACGTGTGTGTAAATATTTTGATTATAATGACACTGACCTACTTATCTTACTTATTATTATAAACTTCAAAGTTTGGGAGGATGGATGGATAATTTTCTCCCTCAATAACGACTCAAGATTTTTATGAAATTTTGCCGTGTATAACCTAGTTTACTCATCGGTATAGCTCACAAATAGAGCTACGGGCAAGAGCTAGTCTATTTTAAACGATTGCATAGGAAGAGAAAGTGCTCAATTAGCGCTAGCATCGTAATTATATCGTCGGCTTGCCGAAGTACTGGCTCAGTCGGATATACCCGTACATCATTTCACTGCTTTATGAAACAATGTGTTCATCAGCTTTAAAACCAAGAGTACCAAAGTAGACTAGACTATGGTCTATTATAGAAGCCAAAAAATATAACGCAGTTACTGTGATTACGTTATGGCACAAATTGCAGACAAATGCAGAGAATAGTGCAAAGACATATTGACTCATATCCGTTTACTGACTTTGATATAATAATATATTCTCTATCCTGGGACATCACACACCATGTTCAAACTAGGCTTAGCTGCTGAGACTGTCAAACAACTTGTTATAAAAAAAATGTAAGCATTTTAAGTCAGTAAAGGCCTTCACAGACTTAAACGTGCTGCCCTTTTCTCTCAAAATGATAGTTTGCATGAAGCAGCTGCAGAATATTATGACGATTGTGATTGTGACGTTACGGTACAGTACTACTGTCTAACCAATTAGCAGTATTATGTTAAAGCAATACTTATTATGAAAGCAATTACAGTGTTGTTTGTGGTGTTAGGTATAGTTTGTACTATATTTTCTACTTTTTTGCAACAAGTCTATTAAAACTACGACTAGTTAGTCAGTAACTCATATCTCGTATTTTCTCTTTTCAGACTACTGTGTCGATAACATTCTGCTAGGTGGTATCGAGTAGGAGCCGAAGCTGTGTAGCCGGCGGTAGCGGTTTAACTACAAGAGCAAATAATCACAAGGTACGGTATTTCATTCCTTTTATTTAATTACCAAACTAGAGATCGCCCGCGGCTCCGCTTCTCCCTCCCTACTCCCTTAGCGTGGGAATTTCCAAGAATCCTCTTTTAGTGTTCCAACAGCTCTACTCCCCAAGTAACAATTATGTCAATTTTCACATGCCCAGTAACTACTGGGGATTTCAGTTTTCGATAAGGGTCTTTTTACACCCTGCAGAATTCGCAAAACTACTTGGTGCACAACTGTGCACCAAGTAGTTTTGCGTTGTCTGTCAGTCAGTCAGTAACGTAAAAATTCTGCAGGGTGTAAAAAGACCCTTATCGAAAACTGAAATCCCATGTTGTACCCAAGCACTACGACCATGTTTTTCATTTTTCATTTCGGCACCATACCTGGGCAATTACTGGTTCAGGAGATATTGAGGCTCAATGTTAGTATGCAATTTTTCTAAATAGGTACAAAATCGATGCATTTACCCCGCAAATGTGTTCTTTAGAAGCCCTATGATCCCATGGATAAGTAGGTATTTCGATGATTGCACGGGCACGCTTTTAATTGCGGTTTAAGAAACGTGAAAACTTACCTTAACTTACATGTATACAGATGAAAATATGTTATGCCGGAATTAAAAAACAAAACAAAACAGAATCCAGTTCCATAAATTCTGCAGGAATGGTTGGGTGAAGGCGGAGAAACAAAATAGAATCAAGGAAAGGAGCAGCTCCCCTTTGAAATATTTGAGGATTTGTTTTTGTGTTTTAGCTATGTTTTTTTTTCAATTCGACCTGGCTACACACAATATCGAGTGCCGTAGTTTTTAAATTATTTTTTTCGTTTCTTATAGAAGATTAAAATTGTCCCTTTGTCTTAAATAAAACAACTCCGAGGGACGTAACGTTTTGACACGATGAAGATTCTTCATGCAATAATTATGTCTCGAATTCATGAAACATAATACCGCGCGCCGTCTCGTCGCACTACACTTATGCGATGTTCCAACGCCTAACCCTACGTCGCGCGCCGTGAAATCTTAGTTCGATGAATGTAATAAGTCGTCGCGTCGTCGTGTCGTCTCATCTAAAACCTCAAATCTCACGTTCGAACATATTCGGCATAACCTGAATTATGTTGGGATCTTTACTATCATGTCGATATCGCAGTGTTTAGTTATTACAAGACTATAAACCGCGTTCCCTTTCATGTGACCACATTTTATGGGAAGTTTACCTGTATACTATTCAAGACGTTTAACGGTTAAGCTGTTGCGTTGATCAAATCTCGTGTGACCTTTCTTTTGTTTTTGAAATGGTTGGTACTTACGTAGGAATGATTCTTCAACAATATTTATATGTAATACGATATCCAGTGATGGACTAAGAATCCAAAGTGTCACTAACACACTTCTATCTGTGGGAGTCGTAAATGGCGAGCGAGGAAAATACAAGAAAGCAGTAACTTTGCTAAGAACAGCAAAGTCGTCATCAAACCCTGTACCAACCTGCCAGCGTGGTATAGTTGACCAAATCTTCCTATATAGTCACAATGCTGTAGCAGCTCTTGTTTGTAAAGCTAATTCGGTGAGATCTTTGACCAGCAGTGGATAGCGAAATGCTGTGTAGTGATGATGTGTTATAAAGCTTGTTTCCACTGTCGGCTCCTTTAATCGTTTAATCTTGTTGTCTATAGAGAAGAAAAACGTTTTGAAATTATGTGTCCTCAAAGGTATTGCATAAAGTATTATAATATTATTATTATTATTTTATTAATGTACTCACGCCTGTATCCCCGAAGGGTAAATATTACACCTACATTTCACCATGAATTTTTAGGTCCCACGTAATAGGGGGCGAGCCTTTTGCCGCTACCGGGCACATCACCAGACTCTGGGCTGCTACTGAGTATTCGGAAAAACCCAGTAACAATTTTGCCCGACCCGGGAATCGAACCCGAGACCTCTGATCAGCTGTCACATACGCAGTCATTATTATAATATTATTTGCGGTATTGCTTTATTTTTGTGAAAGCTTTTACAATCACCAGATAAAAACATGGGCTTGTAAATGTTTGTGTGACAATGTGACTTTTTGATAATATGACATATGATTATTCGTGTATTTTTTTGTATCGTAGATTTTTTGTATAGTACCTATTCTCCGCGTTGTGGCAAAGGAACAATTTCGCCTTTAGTGCTGTTTCAGATTAGCGTATTTTTCTGCGCGTATACGGTCGTTTCAGCATACGCGCTTAGACGCGCGCTACATTACGCGCTTCTAAAAACCGGACTCGCGTAACCGGGCATATTTCGGCGTGTTCGCTCGAAACAGTAGTGACATCTTGTCAGTGTCAACATGGATTCTGAGTCAGAATCCATGTTGCAGCCGTCAGAATTTCTGACGGCTGCACTTAGAAGCGCGTCAACGCTCGTACGAGTTGCGCGTGTGCCAAAAGGCGCGCCTACTCGCGCCTACATGCGCTTCCAAAAACGAGCTTATACGAGCGTATAAAACGCTAATCTGAAACCGCCCTGACAACGATATATTTTTCAATATCTTACAGTAATACTTGAAATTAGACTAAGGTGAATTTATTTATGTTACATGTATATTTTTGCTGTTTATTATCCCTTTGCGTAAAAATAAATACCTGAAGAACAATTCCATTTAATACACTAAAGAAACTATACCCAACGACATTTTATCTCAAATAACTTAAGTTTATTCGATCAGGATACACATTGTACATAACAATATATACAAAATTAAAGTGAATAGACGGACAAACGGAGGCAATAAAAATAAAATATTGAGCTTGATACCTAGAAGCATTACTCAAAGAAATTTCAACTTTATCTTAAGAGCGTCAACGGTGAAACTCGATTGATATATCTTATTCACATGACATAAACCTTGCTATTGCTGAATACAGTATAACGTTCATATCAAAGGGCTATTCGTCAAAATTACCGATTCCCTTCAAAACTGAATAGTGTGGCCCAGGCAAGTGGGAAAATATCTTCGGAGAAACAGATCAGAGTGGAAATCGAACATAAATTACGTTGGATCACACCGCGACTAGATTGAAAGGGGATGTCATTATCTCTATATATTAGTTTTGGACCTAGAAGATTTATGGCATACCGTTTAATACCATTTTATTTTTGCGTTCGTATTCAAAAGGAAGATACCTCTTTTTATTTTTCTAATTGTCTTGTGAGAAATGTGGTTTATTTATTATTATAATTGCTTGTGCTTGTATTGGCGTTCTGCTTTTACGTCAATACGGCTTTACTGAATTCGATGAATTTTAGCTTACAAATAGTTAAAACTTAAAGACATAGGCCACCTTTTATTATGAAAATAGAACTGAAGGTGTTTTTGAAATTTACTTGACTCAACTGTATTTCTTTTTATTTTATTGTTGCATATCAAATTGACTCCATATTGCCTGATCTAAAACAGTCGTGGAGTCATGGAATAAAGTTCATCATTCCAATACTACCACAATAATTCTGGCATTATATACTTCTGGCATTACTTACTGGAGTTAGATACTTTTCATCATTTTATAAAAACAAGTTAATACGTAAATCCGATATCACAATCCTATAAAACATTGAGAAAGAGCTTTGCTGAAGTTTTCCCTTCTGAAACCAAAACAGTGATTACTGTTATCGCGTATGAATCACGCGAAAACTGTTTTGCGTCCCATCGTTTTCATATGCAAATCGAAAGAACCAAGCTCCCTTTTACAGAAAATATTGTATGAACTGTATTGTAGAACCCTTGAAAACCACGGCGTATTATTTAAGAAAAAGAGCTCTAAAACTGTAGTGATGCATACCATCCTTTCTAACAAGATATATTTTACAAATAACACATGTCAAAATGGTATGAATTGGAATTAATGAATTAGAGCATAGAAATAGTAGATTGAAATTGAGGTTTGGATGAAGAACTTATTTATTTATTTATTATTTATAGTCTCACGCCTTTATCCCCGAAGGGGTAGGCAGAGGTGCAAATAGTATCCTCATTCCGCCATGAATTTTTAGGACCTACGTAATAGAGGGCGAGCCTATTGCCGTTACCGGGCACATCACCAGACTCCGGGCTGCTAAAGAACTATATTCACTAATTGTTGTTTCAGTACTCTTACGGTATTGCTTCCTTATTTCTGTAGATCCCACGGGAATTGGCTATAAAAATATATATAATAACGTGCTACTTGTGACCTTAGCGTTATACTAATAATTCTAGGACAATGTATCACAAACTCAGGCAGTACTAATTCAAACAGTTTCTAAGAGTGAAACAATTCAAAGTTCAAACAACTGTAGTAATACTTTTAAAATTTATTACAAACATGTGTGTTGTACCGAGTGTATGAAATACATTATTTTAAACTAAATAAAGTGTGCTTAACTGCGAAAGTTTGCCAGTCGACGGATGCCGTCTTTGTCGGAGCAACAAAAAATACAACTGTTGCATACTTAGTTTAGGTGTAAAGCACTCTTCTCACAATTTTCCTTTAAGACTTCGCTTTATAAAGAAACAAGATGCGAGTCAAAATACTTGTGAAATGCAATGGCTTTGAACTCGAATAAATGAAACCTTTGAGAATGTAGATATCGAAAATATATTCTTTGTTTGAACGTTGACGTAATAACACATCGATATATATGTACTAAAGTACATATGTACTAGATGTAGCATTCAGAACATTTACTTTGTTCAAATGCTTTGCATGAACATACCGGCAAAGCAATCTAGTGTCACTTTGACTTTCCTGCTGTGTGGGTCCGCTTCGTTTATTGACTGTGTGGCGACGATATATCGATTAATTTGAATCAGAACTAGTATCTGTAGTAGCGTTAGTCAATATTTTTAATTATTTATGTAAATAAAAGAGTTAAATATATCATAATACCACATTAAAATGTACTTCTTTATTTTTATGTGACGTCATTTACGATCATAGACTAACTACTATGCAGAAATACATTGCAAGTGATTGTAGGTAAAATATAATATGACTAAGACCAGACTTCGTGAAGGTATTGGTTTTAAAAGTTTTTTAGTTTGATTAATGTTATAAAACCAATTTGACGTTGTATAACACTAATTCTGTGTTCTTTTTATTTTTTGGTATATTGATCGTAATAACCGTATTAACGAATATTTCAACACTTCATCATAGTAGGTACACATTTGCAGTTATAGAAAAATACGCAAAAATAATATTGAACCATGAGGCCAAAACAGATCCTGATTTCCATTATCCGACCAATGGACAAAAAACCACAAAATTAATTGTGTTTGGTGGCAATTGAATAGTTATTAAAATATATTTTTGAGCATTTCTTGCTAGAGTAAATTTATCTGCAATTTAAAATAATTTTTTTTAGGCAGGACTTCAACCCGCGACCACGTCGATACCGTACCGACTAAGCTACTCAGGCCATTTCGTCATAGATTTTTTAAAATAGTTGGTTTCTTTATGGTAGCAGATAGTGCCATCTGCCACATGTGTAGGTTTAGAACTCTGTGGTCAGCAAGGGCATCTTTACAGAATGACAAACAATCCTGCCTTATATATTAGGATATGTTTAAGCAATTCTCATAGTAAGATAAATATAAAGTTTAAAAATTAGAATTATTCATGAAGCAACTAAGGCAAGTCTTGAACTTACGCCCACGAATACATTTTCTATTTTGTAATAAAGTAAATAATAATTAAATAAAAAAAAAATATTTCCAAAGTATGCAGATAACAATGAAAGATATACCAGTGGCCCCACACTAGGCAAGCCTGTCCTGTGGGTACCGAGACGATTACATTAAGCGATTTACATCTGAATATGTTTATAGATTCTATTTTTTTACTTAAATAAACCCCCAGCAATTAATTCCTTTAATTTTCATAAATAAACTGTTCTTATTATGTTGATGAAATATTGTACGCAGAAAACATCTCTTCTGTGATGTAAATAGTCTTTGCAAATGGCAATAAGCAGCCAGTAGTGTTAGAGAACTATTGGATACTCATTGGTAAGATGCCAGGACTTGTTGTTGTTGATTGGCTATAATAATAACTAGACACTGTAAGTCATTGGCGCTGCTTGCGCCTGCGTGTTGCGCTAGTACGATTAGACGTCATACATTAGACAATTTGAACAAAATATTTATAGGGAATGCTCCGTCTATCGTTAGAGTATATGTCAATGTAATAACATATACTACGTACGTACATCGTCACACTATTCTACGCATGACAATGTACCCTTCAAAACGGAGGCTCTCTAATCAAGATATTTCAACATACAGCCACCCATCCCTATATTCACATTTGTAAGCGATTTTTTAAAAAAATTTAAAGATAGATATTTTGTTTTGCTGCAGTCACGAAAAGACTATCAGAACTTAACCACAATAGATGTGTATCAATTGAAAGGTCGGGACAAAAAAGAGATATGCAAAATCTGAACATTAGTGCATGCAATAATTATTAAATTATAGTGAAATTACTAGTCCCATCCTCATTCCCACTGCTGTACCAATGTAGCCAGGTTTAGCAGTAGTACCCATAGAAGAGTTATGACACTCGTGAAGTCCCGGAGAAACTTACACTGCCTTGAAATCTGTAACGAATTTAATTGAATACAGTAGTGTACATTCGTATACAAATCGCGAAAGCTTAAAGCATTTAAACGTATTTCTCATATCGAGCATTTATTTGAGTGCTGAACTAGCAAATATATCCACAAGAACAAACTAGGTAGATCAAAGAATACATATTAAAAACCATAGAAAATATCTATGTTAAAAACCTTGAGAACGTCGTTAGCAGAATACCAGAGATATTCTATTACTCATGAATACTCATAACGACAGCTGACATTTTCTATTAAAACAATAGTATGTAGGTCATCTCGCTCATATTTGTGGCTCCATTTTATTTATTTGTATCGCAAATAAGATTGAATGTGTATAAAACTCGAGCGATATTGACTCAGGTGATGTTTCATAAAGTATAGGGTGCTGAGATTCACAGCAAAAATATTGGCACATCTATTATTTGAGCAGATAACACGCCAAGGTTTTTATGTATATCCTATGAAACGAATGTTTCTAGGAAATAAATTGTGTATGAATTTTATTATTGAATGCTGGTGGGAGGATGTTAGTATTTTTAGGTCTTTTTTATTATATGTATATGTCTACTGCCTGTTTTGATTATAGCTTTTGTTGTGTAGGTGAAAATAATAAATTATTTGCTGTTTTTTGTTTCATGAATAACATTATAAATGGTTCGGTTAATTTGCTCTATGTGTCTCTAAGAATTGTGACTATGGCTTTCTTGAAGCTTTAGTGTAATAGTTCTGAATTGAATGTTTTGTGTATCTGGTCAGGTATATAAAATCAATATGATGTAGTATAAAAATTTAAAAAGCTCTTGTTGATCCATGTTGCATATGATTTGAAGTAGTATGCAAAATCAGACAACATTTTCGACTTTTAGAAAACCACTCTATAATTTCTGTCTTGCATTAGATGGTCCACATTAATGTCAAAATTCACCTTTTATTATATTGGATGACGAACGACGATCTTTTCGAATAAGGTCAATTCTCAAGCCACCTCAGATCTTAATCTTATATATTGTATGGCTAGTAATGCTTATATATTGTATGTATAATAATGTATGAATAGAGTAAGTGTCTTCCTCGATAAATATAGAATATAACACAAAAATAATTATTCAAATCGAAGCAGCATTATCTGAGATTAGCGTGTTCTACCAAACAAACGAACACTTCAGCTTTCTAATATTGTCTGGATTTCCTAAATCATTGTGATTTCAGCCTACCTCTTCTTGTAACTTGACCAAACAACCTACATTTTCTCAGAAAAGTAATCGCAAATTTACCTTTTTCTTGAAAATAGGTACAGAGGTTAGAATAAATAGAAATTAAATAATAGACCGTATAATTTTCTTGTGAACCTTCAGAGCTATCGTCAAATAAGTACACAATGATTTGTGAAAATACTCTTACCATTTTCGTTACACATCACTGTTTTTTTTACTAAGGCTTGATTAGTTAAATCTAGATATTCTTGGAAAGAAGACCTTTTTAGAGTTATCTTGTACATGTATTTTTTCTGTGGCCGCTACTGTAGGCACGGCATGAGACCTGCCAAGTCGTTTGTGAAAGAAATACAGTTGTGCGAATTTTTATAATATTTTTTGCCATCGATTCTTTAGGTTACGGTAAAAGGCAGTGACAGTCGAGTGCATATATCAACAGACTGTCATGTGGAGTGTATGAGGTAATAGTGTGTGTGCTTTTCAAATCCACAGCACGCACCATTGATTTTAAAAACTTTTGTGCACATTTAAATTCTCGCTTCCTCCGTGCCTCGGACAGCACGTTAAGCCGTCGGTCTCAGCTGTTATGAATATCTTTAACAGTGGTTGTCGCGAGAATGCTGAATAAACTGACACTGATCTAAATCTTGTAATGTCGCTATGCCGTTGGATTGCGAAGTCCAGACGGCAGTTGCCGTCAAGTTGATAAGTCAAGTTGATATGGGGAAATATATATTTAAAAATATATAATTCTATCGAATTATTTCAAATACTGGAAAGCGTAATAGTAATTCCGTTAGTCGTCATTGTGCTTAGTATAGGGGTTTAAATTTTATGAAATAAAACTGTTTTTGTGCCCCTCTAGTTTGTATGTTTGAATTAGGACCTTTTTAGGTTGTGCAGTAAAGCTTCGAACACCATTGCGTCAGGACATTTTGCTCACGATGAAGAGCTCCGCTTGACACCAAAACTTGCTGAGCTCAACGAAACAACACAATGTTGGTTTAACTGTTGAATCATTTAAAATACCGCTTACTATAATCGACTTTTAATCACAACTCCAGTATCACACCAAGATACAAGGACGTTTTTTTTGTAGACTCACGCCTGCATCCCCTAAGGGGTAGGCAGAGGTGTAATATTACACCCACATTTCGCCACGAATTTTTAGGTTCCACGTAATAGGGGGCGAGCCTATTACCGTTACCGAGCATATCACCAGACTCCGTGCTGCTACTGAGAATTGGGAAAAACCCAGTAACACTTTTGCCCGACCCGAGAATCGAACCCATGACCTCCGAGCAGCAGTCGCATACGCTATCCGCAGCACCACAGAGGCAGTCGAAAACTATGACTAGCCATATTATACCTATACTATCCCAAATACTATAGTGATAACTTTCTATTCTTTCGTCAAAAGAATGAGAAAATCTGTATCTTTTTAAATCCTTTATGACAGAGACTTGGCCTTGTTTTTCAGGACAATCACTTGCTTTGTAGTGATAAATTTTCGCCTAAAAATATTTCCAGACGTAAACCATTGAGGCTTGTCTTTTTTTTCATATTTCCACAACGTGAACACTCTTGTGAACGTTAAGCAAGATAAAAATTAAAAAAAAATGAAAATTGGCGCTATAGATGAGAGTACGGGCGTTCGAGAAGACAGAATAGCTAGTACATATTTAGTGATGTTCATTATCTGTATAATAAGAAGGACATTACACTATCTTTATCTTTATATATATATATATGTAATAGGGTTCCCACCAAGAACTTAGGGTCCCAAGCCAACCTCATCTGCAAGTGGTGCACCTGCCGATCAACTGACGAGGCTCTGGCAAACAAAATGTCCCAATAAACGGCAATAGGCTCGCCACCTATTACGTGGGATCAAAACACTGGCGAAAAGTGGGCGTTTAATATGCCTCTGCCTACCCCTTCGGGGAAACAGGCGTGAGTCTATGTATGTATGTATGTATGTATTTCTTGTGTGCGTGTGTATGTCACTGAACTCCTCCTAAGACTGGACTGAGGGACTGGACCGATTTTGATGAAAATTTTTGAGTGAGTTCTAGGGGACTTGAGAATGGTTTAGATTTACAACTTAGTCCATTTCATAGTTCATTTTTAATTTGTAAGTATTTGTTGATTTGGGCATGTTTCACACTGAAAACGACCGACTGCGCTACCATCGCAGTGTCAAATCTATATTAATATTTTTATTTTAGCCCTTACCTGAATAATAAAACATTAAAAAATAAAGATTTCGAGTCGACAACATATTATATTCGCAAAATTCGGATTGTCGAGTATTTTGTTAAATTGTAATGGTTCTGACAGACAAATCGCAGTCGCCATATTGGCCACTCTAGCGAAACGTCACTAACCCGATAACGGATAACATTTTGAGTACTACTAGGTAAGTTTTAGTACTAAGTAGTTTGTATGTGTAAATACTTTTTGCAGTTATATTTCTTAAAAATAGTTAAAACGACAACTATAGAAGTATCCGCCCAATAAAAGAGATTTGTGTTACTCCGAACACAGAAGATATATACTATAACTAGAGCACCTCGAATTTGCGTGAGCGACGCCGCGAGCAAAAGCTAGTATGTATACAAAATTCATGCGTCACGAACGCATGGCCAAGAAACAGCGCACAGCCTATTGGGCACAAGAAGATCAACTTTGGCATGTATATTCCTTGGGGACCATAGAGGTGCACTACGAAGGTAAAGAAACGTGTAAATTAAAAATAATGCGGCTCTAGTAACTAACATATAAAAAAAATTAAGACGGGTGCATCCGCGAGCACCAGCTAGTTATATGTATATATTTGTTCGTGATGTCATTGTTTTTCTGAATACAACGTTCATTCGATATTTTTCTTAATTGTACTTACACGCCAGAGTACCGCCCATTCCTTCCGAGCTTTACGTTTCATTGAAATGTTTATTGAGCTATGTTTTACACCCGTTGCTTCCCACTTGTCGAGCTGCTGGGAAAGGAAAATTGTATTTTATCGTGACATTGAAAGAGTGCGCCGTCTGGACCCTACGTATAAGTTTGCTGTTAAGCTTGTGACTTATCCTTTTTCAAAGGCACCGCACGTAGTGCAACTAATCCTATAGCGTAACATAAGAAGCACCCTGATTTGAATCGATTTGTGCATGAGGACGGAACCAAAAAGACTCATCGCAGTGTCAAGTTTTATACACGAGTCAGCCGTGATCTTGTCCATTCAGCCTCTCGCAGGGCACTGGTGGGCGTAGTCTCTCCTTTGAAGTACAATTGGTTGCCCTACAAGTTACAAGTGCTCTTCGAGGCACGGAGCAAGCGATAAATTGAAAATTTAATTCGCAAATATCTTCGAAAAGTTAGCGTTGCACAACGAATTCAAACCCTCCTCTGCATGGCAGTCTGTTGGTATCTCCAATATTGACTGCACAGTTGGTGTATTGGCTTAAGCGGACATCTCGCCGTTTGACACTGCATCGAGTGTCGTGGCATCGATTCCTACACAAGACAAAACTTTGCGTGATCTATATACTGTTGTTACTTGTTAGAGTGACCGTTGTTGTTTGTAAAGTGAAATAAAATAGGTTATCACTACAATAACTTTAAAGCGCCACCGCAATTTAATCCAGTATCCTCGACGAACAATATGTTCAAAGAAGCAATAAGTCAACCGTAAATGTAAAAACAGTAAATGACCTGCCGTTAATAACTGAGAGAGAACTATTTTTAAAAGCATTAGCTGTACATTAGCTGTACTATGGCTGTACTGCATTACAATTGCGAGAGGTTGCGTCACAATGCTAACGAATGGTGTCCGTTAGAAAGTGTTCTATGACGTCATTTTACGTGTACATTGCGACGTATACAGAGCATGCAGAGAATGCATTTGTGCGAAGGTGTTCGTTCGCGACTGTGTTTATAAGTACATATTTATATAGATTTTGGATTAATATTTAATATCTAAGAGGCGGCAGTTATGGTAGAAAGAGCAGCAATTTTGGTAAATTTAGAGTCAAAAGTCATCAGACTAGATAGAGCACATCCGTTCTACGAATATATGGATATACATCTTTCTATCCTCACAAAATTTGACATTTCTAATAGTAAACTAAGATTGTCGAAATGTAAGTAGGTACCTATTATTGTAAAGTGTTTATCGCTCTTTGGCAAGAAAAGTAAAAATATTGTAAACATGGTTTTCTCATACACAAGTGCCTACTTAACTATGTTTACGAAAATTAATTAAGTAATTCCATTAAAATAGAGCCTAATCATTGAAACTAATTAGTAATACCTGAAACTAATTAGGCCGCGTAATTAGGTATCTTCGACATAATTAAATAACTAAACTTAATTTACCTTTGAGTCATACGTTAAGCGAATAATAATGTATTATTTATTTGTAGACTACCTATTCATTGAATGGAATTGTCCAGTACTAGCCGTCTCTCGGCTGATGATGATGATAACAACTTTAATGGTTCTTGACCTTATGTACTCGGTTTGATGTCTGACCTAGGCAACTTTTTATTGGGCTCCCCTGCAATAGTTTTAAAAGTGTATACTGGTATAGTACATTGCGGACATCGTCAGTAAAAAACGCATAAAACTAGTCAGTTTACTAGAAAGGAGTCGAAACAGTGGGTGGTAGTTACGAAATTAGCATGAAATGAGAAGATTGAGAAGTTACTGTTTTGTTAACTAAGAATTTTACTATAATATTTTTTTTTATTTAGAAACTCTTATCTAAAAATATGGGTTAAGAGCCTATACGCCCCTTAAAATTCACCCCTTCATACAAATTTAGCCAAATTTGTATGAAGGGCGTTGGCGAATTTTAAGGGGCGTATGGGCTCTCACCGAAAATATGTCAGCAAGTGAAAGATACACATATGTTTGATATGGTTTCACCTTTCTTAGAAGCAGTAGGCAAAAGAAAATCTCCATAGGTACACGTATACAATAATTATAGTGATTTGCCAAAGAGGCAGTCATGTGTGTCTTTGAGTGAATATGAGGAATTTATATATGAAAGACATCATGTCCATGTTTAGACACAATTAAAATTTCATTGTTAATGCTAACATGCTGTCACGTAAGAATGTAATGCATACTAAGCATACTGGCGACTGACGATAACTGGCGACGGCATGAACCAACCCGCATTTGGCCAGCGCTTTGCTTAGCCTTACCCTTCTACTTCTCATAGTGAGATAAGGCCCGCCCCCAGTAGTGTACACAGAGGGCTGTCACATAGTGGTGAATCTTCGGCGCGTTTGGTGTCTAATACTAACCGAATACCAGCAACTTCCGTCGCTGATGCATCAGCGCACAACTTTCAGCAGATGTGTCACCACATTTATGGAAAATTGACGCGGAGTTATTACTCCGCAGTCTGGTACGAAATACAAAAGTATGTATGAAAACTATTGTTTTCATACATACTTTTGTATTTCGTTCTGGCACTACCACATAACCTTGCTGTTGGCAGAGGCTTATATATTCTGCCCTGACATCATGTTGGCTGCTGTATCATCATGCAGGTATTTAAACTTTGTTGATTTCAGCATGACTAGGGGTCGGCAATGCGTCTGCTTGTTTGCGTCCTATCAAATGACAACAATCTGCACCCGTTGATATTTTGAGACAACTTCCTCCACACCGCAAACTACAGACACGAGGAACATTCGGTCTCTAAACAACAATGTAGATGACACTTAGTGTGGTCCTTTACCTTTAAATTGAACGCTTTGTTCGCAGTGCTAAATGTTGAAGCGATCACATAAGTCACTGTGATTTGCAGCCATTGCTATATTAGTAGTATTTGAATGTTTGTAAACTCTCCAACGATTCTAAATTTATTCCTAGTGCAATAGTTGCCATTTAAATTTAAAGAATATTCTTTTCAACTCAACGCTGTCATGATCATTTTAACCATATACAAGACATATACCTTTTATTCTGTATTTTATAACAAACATGGCTTTAGAATAACGCCCAGCCAACATCGAGTCAGATTTGACAAGTGATTTTTCAATCCGTAAAAATCAAAACACAATATATTGGATATTGATAGTGAAGTTTGCGGTGTACACAGATTTTTTTAGGAATTTGTATGGCATTCTTTTAGATATTCGTGGAACATATAAATTGGATACATACACCGACGCACAGGGGGAGTTGTTCTGGTGATATTTGCGTTTGTAATGGGGACTGCCACACGTGAGAGAATTTTCCATACAATTTAATATTTAATGTTTTTTAGATCTCAAGTGATTTATTCTGTGAGCCTCTTGTATAGTGGTGGTTGTGAACCTGAAAATTTATCTCATTATCAGTTCTAATACTACACATAATGTGGATTAAGATTTAAAAAAAAATCTTGTTATTGTATAAATACGGAAAACGTATCTAATATGACGTTAATTGGATGGGTGACAGTGAGTGGCATGTTCATCAGAGGGCTACCCGCTGGGCATAGGATGCTTCTAATTTGCGTCACAATTTTTGTACTACTTTATCAAGAAGTTATATAAACACAATAAATATAAGGCATCATGGCAAGTCAAAATCTCGAATACTTGGAAATTCTTTAAAGTTTATTTGGTATGTTATTTACATTTTTAAATAGGAAACTCAACCTAACAATTAAACTACTCTTCTACCTGCGTAATTATATACATTCTTATAACATGTATTACAAAAAATTAAACTACTTAAAATATTTAACTATCCTAAACTAACGAAAAACAAAATAGGCAATAAAACTATGAGGAGTCAAAAAATTTCTCCGCAACGCTGTCGACTGGTAGCGTCCCCAGAAGGCTGGCAGCATTGCCACGTTGTATGGCAATGCTTATTCTCTCTGCGAAATACAAACCAGCCTTCTGGTCACGGGAAGCATCAGTCTGGTAGGGTTATGGCGATTTCTTTATATAAAGCGTGTGCATTAGGGCCCCATGGCCCCAGCGTTTCGACCCCAACATAAATTTAAAATTATATTTCAAAACAGTGTTAGACACAATAGCGAAGATTATTATTACAGATACCTTACTTTTATATACTTCAAGTATATTAAAAAGTCAAGCTCCGATTTACGCAATCGTTCCCTTGACAATTTTCTATCTCAGCGTGCCATCAGTAAATATAACTCGAAAGTAACTAAACCTACAGAAAGAAAGAAAACTTATTTCGAGGCTTGAATTTTACATAAATCTTAAAAGTCAAACTGTAAACTTTCAATATAATAATTCATTCACTTTGTGGTTATTCGTTTCTTCATTTTTACTCTTCTTGTGAAATTAAAACCTTTTGCTTTTCTAAGCCAATGAGAAGAGTCTTCTACATTACAGAGAATCATTAATTGACGACCTGGTGGCGTAGCGAGAGTGCAAACGGCTGCCACGCCGAAGATTGCAAGTTCGATTCCTGCTCCAGTCAATCATTTGTGTGCGTGAACATGGATGTATGTTGGTCTATATGTTTATATGTATAATATGTATAGACTTAAAAAAATAGGTTTATCTATTATCTAGAAGGCCCACAGTACAAGCTCTGCTTAGTTTAGAACTAGATGACGTAGTGTGTATGTGGTATAATATTATCTGTATATATAAAATTCTTGCGTTACTGACAGACAACGCACAGCTAAAACAAATGGGCGCAAGCAATTTTGGCATGTATACCTACTCCTTGGGGACTGTAGATATGCCCTAAGAAGGGACTTACCGAAATGCCTTCGAGATAAGGCTAAATAAAAAAAAACTGCGGACGTAGCTACGGACATCCTCTAGTAGAATATAGAATATTATTTAGAAGTCAATGTAACATCTGGCTGCGAAGACTGCAAACTTCCCACCTCAATCAAAAACAAACTCGATGCATTAATGTAGCAGTCCATTCAACCGTAAATTATGAAGATCATAACATTTTTCTCGCACTCACAGATGTGGGAGAAACGCTCAGAGTGATCTGAAGTCGAAAGTTTGAAGCGATAACAACTTCGCGATATCTTGGCTCCCTCAACATGGGGAATTACGATTATGGTGCTGTTATGTAACTCAAACTGTAATTACAGAGATAGCTCCGACGCTGCTTATACAGATTTCCTACTTTCATGCTGTTTTATTTTTGTCGGTAAAGCGAATATGGGTTTATAAACATTTTGTTCACTTGCAAAATTTGCTGCATCATTCAAAATACTTTGAAAGTTCAGGTGGCTATTGCATCTTACAGTATGATATTTCAAATGCCGAATTTAAACGTTTAAAATTCACCGTATTTTTTTAAATGGATTGTTCTTACTACGTGGACAGATATAAATCTAAAACTCGATACAGCGCAGTCGTAATTGGATATCGTAATTGTTGTCCTCTTCCATTTCCACAACAGATAACTGACCTATCTACTAGCAAAGATAATGCCGATATTTGATACTGAAATATCTGTAACATCGTTTTTTTGTTCATACCCTTTATGATCGATAACTTCGCTCATAGCGAGACTTGGCTTGCCGTTCGTAACAAATCGGCAAAGTTAAGCAACGTTTACACAGGTCACTACTTGGATGGGTGACCGTGAGTGGCATTTACATCTGAGCGCTACCGTGCTTCGGAGGGCACGTAAAGCTGTCGGTCCCGGTTCTTGTCGAGGATGATGATCGTTAGGCCATGTCGGAGGCCTTCGGGCGGTCTGAAAACTCCGACACCAGAGTTGGCCACACACTCACACGAAAAACAAACAAACAAAAATCGATAACTTCCTCATAATTGAACAGTTTGACCTATTTTCTCCTTTCTCCTTGTTTCAGAAAATGAAGCTTATTTGGTGCTGCTTGTTTGCAGCATTATTGACAGTATCACAGGCTGCGCTCGACGTGGAAAAAACTGTCAAACAAGTGCAAAGCATATTACAGGCAAACGAGCTTCTTCCGAGGCTTAGTAGAGAAGAAATTCTACAATTATTGAATGACATACGATCTGAAGACGCAAAATCGTCTCCATCCAAAGAATCGAAAGAAGTGGTGAAGCAAAATAAAATACAGTCACCGTACAGCACCATCGAAAATGAAATAAACCCAAAAGGGCCTAACATAAAGTTCAATGACATTCTTGATGACAAAGAGCAATCTGTATCTACATCAACGGCCAGTCCAAAAACTAATATTGTAGAAACGACTACAAAACATCACCAACCTACGCTAATGGTGGTACTGCCTTACACGCCACGCGATGGATCGTCTCTTCAAGAATTGTACACTAGGCCACCAAGGACTGAGGTAGTACATGTGTCAAGCACAACTCCCAGACCTAAGATATTGAAACCCATCGCTAAGCCTCAATCAAATTCAAAAGATGATACTAAATTACCACCCCAATTAATAGACAATTTCCCTGCCGAATTACAAGCATTTCTTGATGCTCATGGCTTAGAAGGAAAGCCAGGGCAAGACCATTTTCTTTTGCCGCTCGAAGGATTTAAACCATTGCCGCCAGCAAAGATCGTAGACGGCACTGTTCAACTACCTGAAAATATTCTACTTACTTACGATCTGATATCTCCAAATAGCGATGCCAAGACAAATAATGAAGGCACTTTTTCATTAGCTCCTAACAACTTCTTATACGAGCCACTCCGACCGGAGCTGCCATTTGAGTTGGATACGTCATCATCAGAAATAAAAGAAGTCAGCCTACCTTATGACATGCCTGTAAGGCACCCAAAATTAGTGCATCATGGAAATTATGACCCAATAGAATACGATTCTATGAAAGTCATTCCTTTGAACAAGGGTGTCAATCCTGTTAATGAACAAGTAAATGGCAATAATGATCAAAGTAAGCGGCAGGCATCATCCGAAGAAGCGACATCAGAAAAGGCAGAAACAACTACGACTTCTACTACAACAACCACAGAAGAAGCCAAAACAAATGCTGTGAGTGACTCCGCATCTGCAGACACTGACTCAGGAGCTTCCATAGCTGATCTTGAAGATTCCTTCGGCGGAGCAGCTCCTTCACTCCCTGGTGACTCACAACTGCCTCCTCCTAGGAAAAATGGCTTCTACTGGATGCTCGACTGGAACAGTTTCTATGAAGTGGGAGACGGTGATACTAAAGTGAATATTCGTTTTGAGCCCAAACTGGGTGATCCTCAAATGTTCCTGCCGGTAACTGTACCGTGAATAATAGTTATAAATTGAATTTTATTTATGAATTCTAGTCTTTTGGTTAGTGTTAGAAAGGCAAGTGTAAAAAAAATTGTGAAACTAATATTGTGTATTTAATGGCTGATAAGAAGAAACTAGCAAAATAATTGGTGTGTGGATCAATACGTATCGAAAACTGGAATTCGTGTAATGTATACACGTGTGATATAATACAAAATTCCATGCGTCAAAGCTTTGATTATTTGAATAACTGGTGCAAATAGTCCATTCAATCCATTGTGGACCTCTGTGTTTCAACATTCGTGTCAGAGTAATTTTCAACGCGCGTTCCCAACTCATCTTCGCAATAATTCACGGTGAAATGAATCCATGGAATGTGCACAATGCATGATTGTCGCTCAGCTCGAAAGCGAATGAATGTGGCGATAACTAAAGTGGGGGTTTAATTATAATTTTATTTCTAAAGAGCCATTTTGTAGATTTTATAAATTAAATACTTATTTTAATGTTGTGTCTCATTTTCCCTTTCATTGGCAACCTATTTGTTTGAAAGTATCACTAATCAAAGGATATTTACTTATATCTAAGCAGTATTTTTTAGAAGAGACATATTTCGCTAAGTTATGTAACATCTTAGTAAACAAATTATACAGCTTCCTGATTACTTTACTATATATATATAAATTTTGTATACGACGGTGACTATCTTGTTCGACTGCGGATTTTGCTGTAATTACTTGTGCACAATGCGATAGTTGGCAATTAAGTAAATCATATAAATAAATTTAATAAAGTCAATATTGAGACCACTGTGTAAATATTAATTTGTAGGTGTTCAAATGCTGAAAGTGCATAAATAGTACTAATTCATTCTCTTAACAATATTTTAATCTTTGCCAAAATCATCTTTCTCTATTGATTATAACGCTCATCAATTATATCTAATTACAGCCTCATAACAATTCAATGTCCTAACATTTGTAACGTCAAGTGCCGATGATAATGATCTGACATAATTGTGTAATAAAGTACATAAAGGCTGCTATCACTCTTGCCTGACAATTGGGCAGTTAATTTGTCGTTCAACCTTTATTGCTAAGGTTAAGATGCCATCCAACATAAAGAAAATTGTTAAGCGACTAAATTAGTTTTGTTACGCGTAAGTATCAGACCAAGATTTTATTTCATTCAGGTTTTATAGCATATAGCTTCTAGCACTAAAGACTGCATTTAAATCTTTTCATAGGAAAGACAGGCGAAGTAGTGTGAGCTAAAAACGAAGGATTTTCCTCCAATACTCTAGTTTAATGAACCTAGAGCGACATATTTCAGTAGATGATGTTCAAATGGAGTAACACCCTGGTAAATTCAGCTTTGTCACGAAAACTAACTAAACAAATAATAGGCAAAATTATTTGGAAAAAAGGTAAGGAAAGAGGAAAAGGAAAAGCCAATTTCTACACTTTATTTTATAACTTTATGAAAATGGTGGGAAGCTCTCTAGTCGTGCATGTTTTATTTTCTAAAGATAAAATAGCATATCGTACAGACGCCTGCATGTACGCATAATATTTTTTTATAGCCTCACGCCTGTATCCCTGAAGGGATAAGCAGAGCTGAACTATTACACCCACATTTCGTCATGAATTTTTAGGTCCCACGTTATAGGGGGCGAGCCTATTATCGTTACCGGGCACATCACCAGACTCCGTGCTGCTACTGAGAATTTGGAAAAACCCAGTAACACTTTTGCCCGACCCGGAAATCGAACCCGGGACCTCCGATCAGCAGTCGTATACGCTATCGACTGTACCATGGATGCAGTCGTAAAATTCAAATAAAAAATCAAACTGGCATATTCTAAACAATCACGCACTTGGTTTTTTTCATCTCCGAAATTTTAGGCTGCAGCAATTCCCAAGAACCGGTTTTCGATGTGTAAATATTTTGAATAAAAAATAGAACGCTTGCCGTCCACAAACATTGTTAGCAGAGGCACCGGAATTGTAAAAAAATACAACATTTGGTTGACAGTCTCACAAACGGTGCTGAACGATGCTGTCGTGATGTCATATGACAGGATTTTTATTTACTGAAAAGTTGAATTTACAAAAGAACATTGCTGTACTCGTATTCGTAGCTTTGTAACAAAAGGCTTTGGCTCTTAAAAATACAAACAATAAGGACACGTACGATCGTACTCAGATGTTGTTCGGTTTTACGTTATCTGTATCCAGATGGGTGATTTCATTTATTTTTTTAAAAGAGTACCAAGCTTCTTCACGCACTTATAACGCGGTTTATTTCTATAACGGTGGAGTTTAATCATCATCGGAATAATGGATACAACGAATTGATGAAATAAGAATCAAAATACATGATGTCACTATACCCACAAACTTATACGTCGCGTGGTGGCAAGTCTAGTCTTTTAGTTATCTTTTACTGGTTAGAATTATTCTCAGAGTCAGATTAATTACGTTTAAATGGGCATATTTTTTATTCTCAAACAGTGATGTATATAATTGAATTAAACCTTAAATACAATGGCACACTTTAACACCTGCAATGAACCTGTATTAATTGAAGAAGACAACGAGTTATGAAATAGCGAGTCACCCGAATTCTTTGTTATTTGAAACCAGGTAGGCAAAAAAAATACATCAAAGGCAGAGGAGAAAAGTGAATAATCTCATGACCACTGATGGTGTAACCCTTACCAAAACGTCAGGGCAAAGGCATCTCGCCTCTTTCTTTAAATTTTTACGCTATTAAGATCGGTCATATAATCATAGTAGGAAGTAACTGAACTTTAAATATGCCTGAACTACCACGATAATCCGCGGCCATTCCCAAAACTATCAATTGAACAAAATTATGAGCACATGGCATAATTTGCAGCTGTTTCCCCAAGTTGCTTACATGTTATTTCAAAGTGTATTTCACGCCCGCAACTATGCCCTCGTGTCCTCACAACTTGAACTTACTAATGAAACTCGAACGACGACAGTTTTGGACATTTTCACTTTGGAGCAGATGCGCTTTTCAACTCTTAAAACATTCTCAGTGAATTTTCTTCAAAGCCTTTCGTGAATATTGAATAAGATTTTAGAGATCATTGCCTAAGACTACAAAACTGACAACAGAAACAACTTAAGATTTAAATTGAAGCGAATAAAATAGTCATAGAAAACTCGATAGTAAATAAAATTTGGGTTTTGAGGCTCAATTCAATGACGAAACGACATAAACCATTTAGGATCCCCTAACGAAAAAAGACTACAAATACCTACTACATAAGTCATGAGTTCATGACCTTGTGTAAAAAAAAATATTGATAGACATAGTCTCGTCCATTACATCATGTCATCATGTTTTTAGCATCAAAATAATTGCCTTTTGCAAGTGAAAGTACAAAACTGTCCACTGGTCCGTTCCTTCCTGATAATCTCCGAAGTGATTTTCGCAGCAGCTTCAGAATCAAAGTTGATGTTACAATG
Source organism: Euclidia mi (assembly GCA_944739405.2). NCBI lineage: Eukaryota > Metazoa > Arthropoda > Insecta > Lepidoptera > Erebidae > Euclidia > Euclidia mi. Next base: position 21,976,722 of record OX123191.2, on the reverse strand, counting down.
AGAAACTGAAAAAACTTTTATAACAGAAAAATACTAAGAGTTCCTCGCAAACAATTTATGTAACTAACAAGCATATTTATAAACTACAATAACAAAAATGCAGTTTTAGTACAGTTACAAAAATATAATTAGTTTCCGTTCAATAAAGTTAATAAACTAATTAACTTCCAATTCAACAAAATGGGTACTGTATGTTCCTATTTTGTTGTTATGAACTGAAAAGTCAAGCACAATCTGTTCATTACAAATTATTTGCATGTATTTTAAAAAATAATGTAAACTTTTTATCCGTAATGTTTTCTGGCAAAGTTCGTATACCGTGCATATTGGGCTAAATGCGTGCAGAATAAATATTGTATTTATTTTTAAAATGTGTATTGTCCTTCATGATATGCGTAGTAGTAACCCAATGTCGGGATTGCCTGATAAAATATGTCCTTTAAAAATGTTGCCTAATGATTGAAATTGACTGCATTTGATTTAGTAATATAGCAGGGACAGTATCTTCATCAGAAATTACTGTAACAAAAAACGGGTAAGTAAATAAAAAAAAAACAATACCCAGGCATCGCATTTCAAAAAGGAAATTTTACTGGTACTTCTATCAAAATTGAAGTGAAACAGGAAATCTGAATAAGAGTCGTCAATTTCCTTGTAAAGATTTGATATGGAGCCTTGGAATACAGGCGATCAGTTCACTTGCTGCGTTCTCCGCACGTGACCCGAATAATACACGAACTGTCTAGCCTCGTATATTGTTTAGTTCATACAAATGTGCAAACGAATAAAATTTTAGTTACAAATATTGGAAATGCTTCCCAATTAGTAAATGGTTTGTTTTAGCAAAAATACACCAGGGAAAAAATTGTTCTGAATGAATCAATTATATTTTATTCTTGTTTTAATAAAACTAGAGTATGACGTTATCTTCAGATTGCGGTGTTAATAAGTAATTGACTCGGAGTAAAAGCAAATATTTAGATAGACCACAAAAATTGTAAGGTATACTTTTTACAGACTCACCAGATTGTTTGTATCTAAGAGGAAACTCTTGGAAGCACCACGAAGGTTTATCCTGGGTGCTTTCAAGAGTTAGAATCATAATGAGTATACAATCTATTTCTTTAGTTTCCACAAAAGCTGACCTGGTGGAAGTGTCTCCATCCCAAAAATGAACACAAATTACTGCATTTCAGCAATTACGAAATTTTGATAAATCTTGGTATGATCCCATATCTAGTACGTCTGCAAGTGTCTCTTGAAACTTTTTTTCACACAATTTTCTCTTTTATTTTACCACGTGAACAAAATATAACAAGGTAATTTTTATCCAAAAATACTCCTTCAGTCTTCCATCTTATTTTTTGCACACATTTCGGGTCGGAATAGTTTCAAACAAAATTATACCACATGCGAGTTGCAAGGGACCATTGATCCTCAGGATATAGTGGATTATGTAAATAGTGTGACTATTCACCCGGCAAATACCTGTTATATCTACATATAAATGTGGCGTCCTCTTTTCGTTATGTAAGTAATTTGTTTAAGTAAGTAGTGACCTAATTTTGGGCAGTTTTAATCTTCATCAAAGGTAAGCGCAAATGAGTGGTTGTTCAAGCTTAGCGTAATATTTAGGAGCAAACTCTCTTTTAACAAAAGAAAGAAAAGTAATTGAATTAATATAAAAAAAAAATTGTTCCATTCACTCTCGTTTCTCTTAATATTTACTCCTCTCATTTTGCAAGTATCAACAATGTAAGGGATACGAAAAAACGAGCAAACCTAGATTGCTCGCAGTCCCAGAATGACGATTCACAAAATAGATTGAAATTCAAATTGCAGACTAAATTGACTCAAGCGGATCGTATAAAATAATCATCGGGATTTTGAACAATTCTGTACTTCGAAAATAATTGGAATTTGAGAGTTAGGTGCTTTTGTCAATACATAAATATCACTTCATTCCCGCGTTTGTATTCTCCAAAAGCGCATCGTCGACAGTTAGTAGCGGTATCGTGTAACAAGTTCATAAGCTAATCAGATATGGCAACGTCTCACTCCAAGAATCTATCGGAACTTTGAACGTGGCCGTCACGTTGTAATCAAAGTTTTGGAAACTGCTGTCATACCATCTTGTCGGGAGCCCTTCAATCTTGGCTGAATTAATAGGATTTTAGTTTGCTGCTCACATGTGCCATCTGCTAATAAAAGTCTTGTAGTATTTTGTGTCTCTTTGTCAACTTAACTACTACAATTGCTGCAGTACTACTGCTACAATTTACCACGTGGACTGAGAACCAAAGTGACTTATGTGCCAGTTTTGGATATCCAATACCTTTTTTGTCTCACTGCCTAAGTCAGAGTTTATGCGTATGCAGCCATTCGAGTCTTAAAGCTAATAGGCGATGAATTCATTAGAACCAGCCCCCTCTAAGCCCCGGAAACTCGAGACCACGCGAAATACCAGCGAGAATACCAGCGTTGTAGTTGTATGTACTGCAACAAGATCTGACGCAGTTGCCTAGTTTGTTCTCCATATACCGCATTCTGCTGTTCTCATGAAGAAAATGTATGTAGGTATGCTATGTTTTGGACATGCAAATAAAATATTTTTATTGTTTTTTTTTGTTAAATGGAAAAGCTATTTATATCATACAATCGATTAAGCTATTTATATTTTGTCGTAGAATTGACATCAGGCATTAAATGCACTTGAAAACTTTTTAGACAGGGATGCGTAGCGTCGCCGTGGCTGTTCAACCTCTTCATAGACAGTTGTTTGCAAGATTTGAAAAATAGTGACTGTGGATTAAGGATGAATGAGTTACTTGTCAAATGCCTCCTTTATGCTGATGATCAGGTTATACTTGCGTCTTCAGCGGAGGAGTTGCAGGAGATGGTAACAATCATGCATGGTGCGTTAGAGAGGAAAGGAATGAAAGTGAATGTAAGTAAAACGAAAGTTATGGTTTTTGAAAAGGAGGAATGCGTTACGGCTTGTAATGTTATGATCGATGGACAGCGAGTGGATCAAGTGAATGAGTTTGTATATTCAGGTACGCTGTTTACAGGAGATGGTAAGAATGTAGAAGATATTGAAAGAAGAGTTAATGCAGGTAATAGAGTGAATGGAGCTCTGAAGGCGTTTATGAATAGCCAAAACTTGTCCAAAAAGGCACGTTTGGCTGTCCATAGAGGGGTGTTAGTACCTACTCTTATGTATGGTAGTGATAGTTGGGTATGGCAGAAGAGTCATGAAAGTAGAATAAATGCTGTAGAAATGAGAGCACTGCGAAGTATGTGTGGTGTTTCTTTGACTGACAGAGTAAAGAATTGTGTGATAAGAGAGTGTTGTGGGGTAAAAGAAGATGTAGTGACAAGCATCGAGAAAGGCATGCTAAGATGGTTTGGGCACGTGGAGAGGATGGATGACTAAAGACTGACCAAGCAGATATATAAGGCAAGTGTGGAAGGGACAGGACGAAGGGCAAGACCTAGGCGGACGTTCTCTGACCAGATTGGAGACATCCTAAAAACAGGACAGGTTAGAAGCACCCTGAACAGAAGAGCATGCATGAGGAATCTGATGGGAGTGAATGAAGCAAGAGAGATATGTCAGGATCGTTGCAAATGGCGCTCCGTAGTCTCTGCCTACCCCTCCGGGAAACAGGCGTGAGTCTATGTATGTATGAAAACTTTTTATAAGAAGTTCATTCTCAGTATGTGTGCTTATAAACAAAGCAAGGTGCTGCAATAATTGCAACAATCCACTAAAACCAACAATTAAATAAAAAATAATTGTATAAACTACATTTCATCGTTTCATATCCGCACAGCCTATTGCGAAGCAACATAGTAGCGGTATAATTTTTATTGCTATCGCCTTTTTGTGATATGGGGCAAACAGATACAATATTATTTCTGAGAATCGAAACGCAATAAAATTAAAATGGTTTTGATTTATCAAATATTGCAGACTAGCGTTCCCCGCGGTTATACTGGAGTTATTTTAGATGTCAGGACAAGGCTTTTTATCCATGTCATGTAATGAAATATTAAGTATTGTCTAGGGGAGGCAGATTGTAGGGTAATGTCGCGAGGTTGTATTACCATCTAAAAAGACACGTGTCATTAAAATAGGCCCATTTCAATATTCGATCTATCCATGGATTTGGAGACTTGGATCCAATTTTGACATATTTTGTATGGACCTTGTGTCAAACCATAATCATAATCAGCCATATTGTCCCACTGCTGGGCACGGGCCTCTTCTCACTATGAGAAGGGTAAGGCCATAGTCCACCACGCTGGCCTAGTGCGGGTTGTCAGACTTCACATGTCTTTCGAGAACAATATGGAGAACTCTCAGACATGCAGGTTTCCTCACGATGTTTTCCTTCACCGTTTAGCTAGCGATGATAATAGTTTTAATACACACTTAACTCTGAAAAGTCATTGGTGCGCGCCGTGGATTCGAACCCGGACCGTCTGCGTAGCAGTCTGTCGGTCTCTCCACTAGGCTATCGCTGCTTTATTTGTGTCAAATATCTATTTAAAAGCTCATTGAAATAATAATAATAATATTCTACCACATTCACACAACACCATCTAGTCCCAAACTAAGCAGAGCTTGTACTATGGGTACTAGACAATGGATAAACATACATATATACTTTTTTTTTTTGTAAATACATACATATTATACATAGAAACACCCAGACCAAGACAAACATCCATGTTCACGCACACAAATGTTTGACTTGAGCGGGAATCGAACCCGCGACCTTCGGCGTGGCAGTCGCTTACACTCCCGCTGCGCCAACCGGTCGTCAAAACAAATGAAACCAGCTGATAGAGACTATGTCAGAGAAACGAAGTTGCAACAAGGAGATGCTACTTAGTATAAAGCTGTGTAACTTTAGCCATTACACATACTTATTACATCTTCGTTTTTCTATGGACAGTTCTGTACAAGGCAGCAAAATAAATTGCGTGAATTATTTTACTGACTTGACTTTGATTCCGTAATAATATAAAATATTCCTCGCCAAAGTATTACCATCGAGGTTGAATATAAATATCAAAGGAATGGTTAGAAAGCTTCGCAGAATTTCCTTATGTGCAGAAGGAATGTATTGCCGTATCACAGCCTGTTTGAATATGTATCATGAAAAAATATCGCCAATGAACAAATATTAGGAATATAATTTATGTTCGATCACAAAACTTTGCACTGGTTCCATAGTTACCTGAATGGCCGTACTCAAAGTGTAGAACTGCGTATGAGCAATGGAGATCTGGCGACCTCGGAGAATACCCCTCTTACCAGAGGTGTTCCCCAGGGGGAACTACGAATACTGGGACCCCTTCTCTTTATATTGTACTGTGCCGATATAACCAGCTGCTTAAAATGCTCGAATTATCACATTTATGCTGACGATATTCAAGCTTACATTTCTTTTAAGCCTAGTGATTACGGATCAGCTATCTCTGACCTCAATGCAGACCTTAACAGAGTGGTGGAGTGGGCAGAAGAGAACTCTCTGGTCCTAAACCCTACTAAAACAAAATATATCGTATTCGGTGCCAAAAACCAATTAAAACGTTTGCCTAGTTTTAATCTTATGGTGATGGGCGAAATCATCGATGAGGCCCAAAACCTTGGTCTGCTTATTGACTTGAATCTGAGATTTGAGAAGCATGTCGCGGAGATGGTTAAAAACTGCTTTTATAGATTGCGTACTCTCTACAAAATACGACCGTTTTTGTCAGAAGATTTACGTGTGAGACTTGTGGAATCTTTAGTTCTCTCAAAATTGAATTATGCTGACACGGTATATGGGCCGAGGCTGCTATCTCGCACGGATAGGCTGATCCAAAGGGTACAGAACGTTTGTGATCGATTCTGCTTTTGTATCGCACCCAGACACCACGTGACACCGTTTTTAAACCATAAATCGATTTTTAAAATGAAATTGAGACGAAAATTACATTTAGCTTCTGTCATGTTCGGTGTTATTAGATTCCAACAACCGCCATATCTACACCGTAAACTCAGTTGGGTGACTGGTGAGCGAGACTGTACCCGCAGACAATGTTCGCAACAGCTCTCAATACTACCGCATAAAACGACTGCGTTTACGGGTAGCTTCCGCTATGCGGCGTCAAAAATATGGAACAATCTTCCACCTCCGATTAGGTCTGCCCGTACGATAGGTGCATTCAAAAATCGATTGCGAAGTTATCTTGTTGATGCACAGCGGAGGCTAGACATGGTAAATAGTAATGACTCTCATATTTAAAAATGGAACGATGCGCAGAGAATGCATGCGCTTGTGTGTCTGTTTGTGTAACTGTGTGTGCGTGTGTGTGCGGTGTATGCGAGTATTGTCACGGTAATAAATGTAATAATATCTAACAGTATTGTAACTCCATACAAACGCACGAAACTCGAGTTATACCTACGCGCCGCGAGCAGAGTACCCATTAGACTGGGCGGACTGTACCTACAGTACCCGCAGCCGCTATCGTGCCGCAGCTCGCATGCGGCGCGTATGGTAGGTATATAACTCACGAAGACGGCCGAGTTACAATACTGTTAGATCACAGATATGAGAATTAGTGAAGACGGCCGAGTTACAATACTGTTAGATCACAGATATGCATATCTGTGTGTTAGATTATATTACCGTGGTATTGTCGTGGATATATGTTTTGTGTCCTACTTGAGAAAGAACAATTATTATTAAATACCTAAATCCGTTTCGCTTAAGTAGGTGTATAAACATATCTAAGCATTAATGATGTCAGCATTGCATTTGGGTGGTGTTTGTCGCGGCGTCTTTTCAGGTCCAGACAAGTTGTACAGCGCTATCGCGGGCGTTGTGCTGCTTCGGCAGTCGGTCATGCTCATGTTGTGCACGCGATTCCTCACACTTCAACTTATGACCTGCAATTAAGAATTACAGTGATGTGTTATTATGTAAACTATTCACTCATAAAATCCTAGAATTACATGTAGGTACATTATTGTATTACATAACTAATGTATCACTTACCTATTAAGGACTTGGCCACTTGCGCTGAGTTGTGTTGAGTTCTTCGAGACGCAATTAGACTCTGGCCTCGACTTTGGCTCGAACACGTAGTAACTATTTAGCAATCTGTGCCTGAACGCTTTCTTGTTACCGGCTGGCGGCTGTTTTTATTTTTGTTTATGTTTTTGTTTTTATTTTTTATTTTTTGATATTAGTATGCTCGTGTTTTTCTGTACCGATTAATACCGATTATAAAAATATGTTATGTACAATATTTTATCGTGTTGCAAGTATAGGTCGCGGATGCGCACTGTGGCACAGAATAGATAGTTCTTACGAACAGAAGCACCACTTCGCAAACCAATTTAAAGAAATGGCGACTCTTGCTACTAAGCAAGAAAGTACAATTCAGCTCGCACGAGCATTCAGTACCTAACGCGATATTGACCTAACTGTTCCCGCTCTTTTCTAACACATAACGCTGTCGCTGTCTGGCGCGGAGCGGTACGCTAGGGTTGTCGACTTGCTGCTGCTACTATAATATTTATTCATCGTCTATCTACCTACTTGACCACGTACCTAATAATAAATATTTATACTATAAGTATCCTATCCCACTATTTGAGCTCGTAGAACGAAAACCACAAAAATTCTGGTGGTTTACATTTTCACTATACTAATTCTTAGTTATTTCCTAAACGCGTAGACCGATTTACATGACTCAAACAGATAAAATAGTTTTTGAACTAGACCTTTAATTTGACACCATAATCGTTGAGATATCTCAACAAATAAAAAGTACAATTTTCAAGTTGCTCTCGTAAAATAAATAAAATCAAAATTTCAAGTTGCTTCCGACACACATCCGTTAAATGAGCAATACTTTGCACCAGACTTGTGATGTGAACATTTTTGTTGTTCACTATTAAAATTCACGTTATTAGGTAGCCCTGCGCGCGAGCGGTGACGACGCGGCGTGGAAGCCGCGCCAAAGTGTAGGCACTTATCGCTGTAGGTACGGCCGAGTGAAGGAGGCCTGACTGTGGGGCGTGGGTTTATGAGCCGTCTACTGACGATTCAGTTTATTAAGTGGGAGGCAACGCCACATGAGTAGATAACATGTGGCAACGCTTCCCGCTGCCTCTTACACCGCACCCTTTCCCCCGCGCGTCGCAGTGCGTAGCCGTGACTTGACTTGTTGTTATTGTTTGTATGTTTTTATATATTTGTACATATGTTTATCGGACGTAGTTAGTAAGTTACCTAGCTATACTGGTTTGCATTACACGTCATGAACAGGGCCTAATTGAAAACCAGCGTCAAGCTTCGGCCTGGCATAATGCTGAATTAGGTCCTTTTTCGTCGCATACAGGGGACTTTTTATAATTGTATTGTTGATTTTATCTAAATTACCGAAGTGTATGTTTTAATAATATTTTTGTGTTGTATGTATTTATGCTTTTTGTGTCTCTTTCATGTAGCGAAATAAATGTATTCTTTTCTTTCTTTTTTCTTCTTCTTTTTATTCATTAAAGTTTTGGATATGTAATTGAACAGAGAATATTTATCAAAAAAGAAATGAATCAATCTAAATTAAAATACAATGTAAATGTATTGCTTACGAAAGTCTTAGGTGACAAAACCGAATGTGTAGAGGGATACGTGAACTAGACTAAATTTGACTGCATGTTAGGCGTAGTGGTTTAAGCCGCGCGCCACCTCACCACTTGACATTGCGCGAGTGTTATGTGTTCGATTTCCACAAGAGACAACACCTTCTGTGATCCATGAAGTGTTGTTTTGAGTGTGGGTTTTTTTATATCCTTTGTTTGTAGTTTGAAAAGTCCTCCGCGATACAAAATTTATTCCTAGTGCCGTAGTAGTAGTAGCCTTTAAAAAAAAAACACTTTTCACCTAGCATATATTTTCATCTTACTTCAAAGGCGTAAAATCGTACTTTATCTGGAGTGTACTGCCAAGGATTTCTGAAAACCACTGCTGAACTGAACTTAAGCTGAGTTGAAATATCCAAGCTTCACAATTTTCCGCACAAACAAGCATAAACCTACATAGAACTAACGAGGCAGTATCCAGAACGAAACAGCTAACAAAGAATAAATCCCATTTAAGGCTTCGTCGACAATCCCGGCCAAAGCGAAAAAATACCCGTTCAAAAGGCAGGTAAGCTAAATATGAAGGAAAAAAAGGAAATATAAATCCCGAGCAGACTAACAGCTTTGTATGATATAACGGTGCGGGAAACCCACTTGAACTTCTTCACAGTTGGAGATAGCGATCGGATCCTAATTTTAAAGTCAATTGACCGCTAGAGTATCGCGCCCTCATATGAGAGCTCTCGACAGCGGGCCCCACTACTTATAGTTTGCGTTCGCGATAATAGGTTTTCTTACTAGAATTTCAAGACTACGTTTGGGTTAAGAAAACCTTTAAGACGAACTTCTTAAAGTAATGTTTATCTTCAGTTTTCTAACATTTTCTCATCATGTTTATATTGAATAGATAATGTAAGAAACAGATAACGGGAGTTTTAGTTAGGTCGTATTTACAGGCTTTTGAAACTGGAACTATCAGAAAATATAATTAATATCCTTACAATGTCATATCCTTGCATTACTTAGTGACTGACAGACACGCTACTATATTTACTACTAAAACGTCAACAACATGAATGGCGGACGTACTGTTTGACGTAATGCTCTCTGATTGGTGTTCACTGTTACAAGAATAAATACATTATTTTTAGTTTTAGAATCCTAAAAATAATATTAATCTTACCTTTTTATAAAAAATAATAAACTTTATTGACATCTTAAAATCATAATGAATCTATGGATACTACAATCAAACCGATTTATTCTAACCCCTCGTTTTCACCAAGAAACATGTTCAACACTAGTTTTATACAAAACTTGTAGACTTGTCAAAACATAATTATTTGTTTTGTATAAATGTAGTGAAACTGTCTCAAACAGCATTTCGTTCACACTGTGTTGCCAACAATTATCTATACAAGTTTAAAACACATTTGCGTTTACACTGAAGTTTGTTACTTGTTAAAACTTGTCTGATACATTGATAGTGTGCGTCAAGATGGCGGGACCATGTGAGGTTTTTCGAATATAATCTCAAAGGGTTTTAATGCAATATTTCTACTATTTTATACTTTCACAGAAAAATTGTACACCCAGAAAATTACTAAATATTCCAACAATGAAACTGGTCCCGCTATTTTGATATCAAAATGGCGGGACCACTATTCAGATAATGAAAAACACATGGCTTTGTCTTATACTGAACACATCAAATTTTAATACGATTTAGTACGACTAGGTTTGAATCATTATTACCCTTTAAAACTGCAATTGCAATAAAATACGTATATTATTATATTAACATCAGAAAAGCGCCTGAAGAAAAAGTATAATTTTAAGCTAAGTATCATTTTATGGCTCTTAAAATTTATTTAGGCGTTTAGTTTCGTTACAGTTTTATTTTGAGAGGGTTAATCTAAAATATATTTATATTTTAGTTCAATATTTTACACACTGAGCAGACGATAAGAAAAGTACACAGTGACAATCACGGCTGGTTGCTGAGAGAGTTGCTTTATGGTGTACCTTTCCATCGAACGGAAATCTATGAAGTAACGACTATGAGTATTGACACACCTTCAAATCTGAGTCACGGTATCGACGAATACAATTCGCTTCGTTCAAGCTCATAATTACTAAATCGATCTCTTTCTGGCTCTCGACTTAAATATTACACAAAAAAAGGTGTATCTACATGCTCTCAACGAATCAGCTGAGATAATGATAGAAGATAATATTACAACTTGCAAGCAATGTAATACTGTTAAAACTACTTCTTACTCGTTATCAAATGTACTGTTTTTAATTCTGTGACAATGCAAAAATAAATCGAAACGACATACCTAGAACTCTAAAATTAAGTAATAAGTATTATCATTTAATATCAGTTATTGAATACATACTGCCAATTTTAGAACAAGGCATAGGACATTACAAATCTAACTGTATCAGATTTCCAGGCAAGTGGGAATGCTATGATGATAAGAAAAGTCGACTGTCTTATGTATGTGTAATAAATAGTATAGTAATGATTTAATCCGCAACATCATTGTGCTGATTTCTATGACATGTTGAAAAAATTATAAAGTCTATTTGTATTAAAAACATTTCTACTTTCCCGAAATATTATTATTATTATGAGTAAAGTTGTCGTAGGCCATGCTGATTTCAGCACGAATGGGTCGGCTCAACCGAGGAAGTACTACCTAGACCTACCCTCTCACAGAAGATCTACGTAAAGCAACAGGATCAGTACAGCTGACCCGGCGAACTTCGTACCGCCTAACAGTCGATTTTTAATTTTTATTTATTTTTTGCAATTTTTCCTTTCGTAAGAACTCTCGTACTTCAAGGAATATTATACTTAAAAAAGAATTAGCGAAATCGGTTCCACTGCTTCGAGATTTGCGCTTAGCAACACATACAGCGATTCATTTTTATATTAAATAGATGTTTTTCTTGTGTCATTTAATTTTAAAATAATTTACTTACAACATTATAAGATATAAATATCTTTTCAATATTTTGGTTTTATATCCAAATCAGCAATATTTTTTTGGAAATATTGAACTAAAATATAAATATATTTTAGATTAACCCTCTCAAAATAAAACTGTAACGAAACTAAACGTCTAAATAAATTTTAAGAGCCATAAAATGATACTTAGCTTAAAATTATACTTTATCTTCAGGCGCTTTTCTGATGTTAATATAATAATATACGTATTTTATTGAAATTGCAGATTTAAAGGGTAATAATGTTTCAAACCTAGTCGTACTAAATCGTATTAAAATTTGATGTGTTCAGTACAAGACAAAGCCATGTGTTTTTCATTATCTGAATAGTGGTCACGCCATTTTGATATCAAAATAGCGGGACCAATTTCATTGTAGAATATTTAGTAATTTTCTGGGTGTACAATTTTTCTGTGAAAGTATAAAATAGTAGAAATATTGCATTAAAACCCATTTACATTATATTCGAAAAACCTCACATGGTCCCGCCATCTTGACGCACACCATTGATAGCGTTCTCACCTACAAAATACAGTGTTATATATTGTATAGTGTTTTAGACATGTATTGTTTATTTTATTGCAATTTCTGTATTATACTAATTATAAACAAGTTTTAAACTATATCCATGCTTGTTGGATAAAGTATTCAACATACCGGACGAACCGCATTTTTTACTTCGTGAAAACGAAAGAAGAAGAAGAATGGAGTGGTCAAAGAAACAAACTTTAGAACTCATTGAGCTTTTGCATGTACAAGAATGCCTGAGGAATGTGAAAAATAAAATATATAAAGATCGTCAGAAGAAAAAAGACGCATTGGCAGCAATTGCTTCGCAAATGGACATAAATGTTTCTTTTTATTATTTTTTTATTTAATGGGGGGTACCTGGGCAAAGTTGTAATATTACACCCACATTTTGCCATGATTTTTAGGTCCCACGTAATGGGGGGCGAGTTTATTATCGTTACCGGGCACATCACCAGACTCCGTGCCGTACTGAGAATTCGGAAAAACCCAGTAACACTTTTGCCCGACCCGGGAATCGAAGCCGGGACCTCCGTTTAGTAGTCGCATACGCTATCGACGGGACCACGGAGGCAGTGTTAATGGTGAATTAAAGATAAAGAACCTCAAGAACCAGTTTAATAGGGAAGTAAATAAATTAAAAACGAAGTCAGGTTCTTTCTTTTAAAATATAAAACTACTGCTTGATTTTGTCTCGAATTCTACAAGAATAGCTACAACAAAAACATGAGATCATAAACATGTAGACAACTACAAGTTTTCAACCAACATGCATTTCATACGAGTTTTGTATACATATCTACAACAAGTTACATACCTACAAGTTTTGTATAAGGTACCTACCTACAACAAGGTTTTTTCATGTGTATAGTTTTGTATATAACATGTTTTATACATGTATATGAGAAAAAAAAAACATTGACAAAAAATTGTTAAATATATGTATCTTGGTGAAAACGTGGGGTTAGTGGACACAAGCCTATTGAATGCAAGGATGGCGCTGTGGTTCAAGCGAGCGCCACTTAACACTGGGCCGAGTGTTGTGTGTGTATTCGATTCTAACACGGGATAACATTTTGTAGGATCCCCAAATTAAAACAATTTATTTGGGTACGCTTTGTACCCGTTTATTTAATGTATTATAACTTCCCTATCTATACCTAGAACGATCGTTGACTTCTTTATGAAAATTTTATCCTGGTATTACTTTAAGCCAAACAGCTTCCGGTATGGCCGAAAAATCTACCTGCTATTAACAACACATTTCAAATAATCTATATTAAGCTGAAAAAAAAACATTATCTAGCTAAATATAGATTACCCAACTGTTTAACGCCTGCGAAATCCATACCATTATTCAATAATATTTCAGCTTGCAACATTAACATTATCACTTTGTTTCCAATATAATTATGTAATTATATTTCCAGTATGTTGGCAACGGGGATACTCGTGTTTATAGGTATTTAATTGAGTATAAATTAATTTTCCACGAAGTCAAACAAAGGTTACCAGATACAACCCATGTACCTCTACACGTGGCAGCGAAAGTTCATCGATTGTGGGTATATCATATTGCCATACATTCCTGGAAGGTTGAAATTTATAAATAGATATATTTTGAACTACAGCATTTACCACGAGACTTCACGACCGTTTTTCAAATATGTATTACTGGTAGATTGTTACCTTTCTATTATAATTCTGATATGCGAAAAGTTTGATATAGGGCTGAATAGTTCTAAACATTAGCGCATTTTGTAAACCAAAGACATATGCCTCTCGTCTAGTGTTATTATTGATATTTGTTTTGCATTAATGATTCTAGAATAAAATAGATTAAGAAGTGCCACCACCTAGTACTATTTTTGGACCTCTAAAAGCAATTTTTCAAATTGCCATTATTTGTGTCAATTCGGCACATTGTCTTCCAACGACTTTTAGAAATAGATGCCTCACAAGAAAGGTTTTAGTATAAGTATTTTGTCCTTAGGACTTAAGGTAAAGGCTACTACGGAGCCCTACATAGTGCGCGGTTCGACATGTCCTTAGCCGGTTTGCCGTATATATTTCGCTTAAGGTTTAACACCTATTTTAGAACACTTTTGCTTCCCGGAAACCAACCTTTCCGCCCACTATTAACTAATAAGTGTATGTTTACTTTTAGATCATGTCAACATGTTTTTATGTCATGAATCAGGAATCGTATTTGACAACATATAAAATAAAATCTTCTGTCTGTTTGTCCCTATGTATGCTTAAATCTTACATCTACGCATTTTTCTGAACTCTTCTTCTTAACTGAACTCGGATTTTGATGCGTTTTTTTTTAATAGATATAATGATTCAAGAAGAAGGTTTTTATATGTAATTGACGCGGGTGAAGCCGCTGGCGACGTCTAGTTCTTAAGAAAGCGGCGATAGCCCAGTGGTTTACGTAACGGTCTGCTGAGATGGTGGGAGAATCCTTATTTAATAATTTCCTTATTCTAAAAACGTTTGCCCTAAATACAGTCCAACAGGGATGACAGCCGACTTTCCTTGACCATTTAATACCACATAATTCACGTACTCAAATCGCCGTGTGCAAATAAGCGAACGACAAAAATGAGAATCAGTAACAAAGCCACGCAGACTTTTTCCCATTAAAATATACATGTTACTGTAATAGCCCGAAATACGGTAAATCTAAAGATTTCCCAGTAAATCCAAAACTGATTAATTTCAACAGTTGTTAGTAAAGTTAGGTGAGACTGTAAGTCAAGTAACTAGGTTATATTAGGTTCTCTTGTGACCCTTAAACCAAAAATAGGAGCCCTTCGAAGCAGGTGAGAGTTCCGTGAACTTAGTTTTTATTTTATTAAATAATTCGGACATTTAGCAATTCATGCTGGCAAATCTTAGGATTTACTGGGAAATCTTAAGATTGAGCGGACTTCAGGCTTTTACAGTAACATACATAATGATGTTTGGTGGCGTTATATTTGAGTTTTGAACGGATATTTAGGTATTTTCTAAAGGTTTGCTGCTACCCTCATCACATTGGAGACAGGCTGTCAAGTGATATTAAATAGACATATGTACAAGGTCGAAATATTTTCAACAGAATTGTGGTATTGCTGTTGTGATATTATGCATGGTGCGAACGCATTTTGCTTTAAGATTATTTTTTATTTGTTGGATTATCAATCTCAGTGTGATCACTGATTAAGAATAGGTAGTATTTCTGGGAAAACACGGCAAACAACCATATGATATGATATAACATTTATAAAAAATATATGATAGACATCAAAACTTATACCAATCCGTCTGACCAGCGTGGGATAGTAGACCAAATCCTCTATGTGCAGCAGTGAACTGCAAAAGGCAGTATCAAAATTAATGATTTGATCGAACGTGTTGTCAAAAGCCGTACTACTCTACTTCTACTATTAAACGATTTAAAGCGTGTACCTTACTAAGCCTTTTGTTTAATTACGCTTAGAATCATTTATATTGAAAGTAGTACCGTCATAATTGTTATATCTCAGAGTACGTGCCTAGCTTTAGTACAGTTGTAAGGTTTCATAGCTAAGCTTTACAGCTGCCTTATTAGTTTTAATTACTACTAAAACATCGTAACGATGGCATACTAAACGGGAGATAGTTTTAAAACCTTAATGAAGCCCCTGTAAAGTTTTTATAGCGCCGCAAATATTAATAATTAAAAAAAACAGTAGCCGATAGTGCTAGAGCTGTATAGTTACCTCTTTGACTATTGAAGAATCGTAGGTGCTGAGTTCAAGAGCTGTAGTTATCGTCACGATTTTGTCATATCATGTAATCTCTGATAATTTCTACGGACTTTAGGTTTTTAACACGCTTTTATTAGGTCATCGTGTATGTAACTATGTAATGGAATCTAAGGTAACTAATTAAACCATCTTCCAAGGATCTTAGCATAATGAAAATTGGCAGTTGTATGTAGTTCTGATGACAATACAATAATATGGTACCGTCAAACTGATCTGATGATGGAGCTGGAAGACATGAACTGGAACTTCATGATGGAAAATCGTATCATAGCTGTTTTGGATTTCTTAGAAAAGTCTTGTAACGAATTTTAGCCACGATTAGGTTTCAAGGTCTCATGATGAAGCCGGAAGATAGGCACTGGCATGTGTTTGCACTTGTGAGAAAGGCCATGTAATGGACTTTGAACACGATCAGGTTTTAAGGTTATAATAAACCAATTATATATTGTAGAGATGTAGAGGATGCGGGCTCATTCGCCTACTTAAACTAAATGTAAAAATGTTAAAAATATTTCGTTATCAAAAACCAAAAAGTATAAAATAAATTAATGGTTTAAAAACACTAGAAAAACACGCTTTTATAAATGCACGTAAAAACAAAATAAATTAAGGATCGTTCAAGTTGTCTCTATTTCTGGACTGAAGTGTAAACTATGTGCTTTTAATTATAATATTTGATTGTAAAAGTATGGGGCGCTGCAACAGGAAAGACTTTATTGTTAACAAATACTAATACTACCTTCCTAGCGGAAGCTGCATGAGGTCTCACAAGAGCATAGCATTTATTGCCGCCAAAGGGTTACCAAAGGGAATCAAAGATATCTCGTCCACGAACAAAAACTCTACATTTTGCCACGGTTGACGCATTACCCATATGTACTTAATTTGACTGCACGGTTGGCGTAGTGGTTTAAGCGGCCGCCTCGCCGATTGACATTGCGCCGAGTGTTGTGGGTTCGATCGCCACACGAGACAACACTTTGTGTAATTCACAAATTGTTGTTTCGAGTCTGGGTGTTCATTGTGTACGTTAGTTGTATGTTTGTAAAGTCCCCCGCGACACAGGATTTAGTCCTAATGCGGGAGTTGTCTTTTTAAAAAGAGAAGAGAATTTTCTGAAAGAAGAGGCGTTAAAAATGTCGGTGAATGTCGTCTTCCTCGCTGATGGCGCATGTTTTGTCTGAGTTCGACAAACTGGCACTTAGATCTGACTGTTCAATGTAGAGCCACTTACTTATCGTGCTGCAACTCCAGTTAGAGCGCCAATCTGTGTAACCTGCGTCCTGTAACATCTGTTCAGTTGATTTTTGAACAAGTTAAACTAGAACGTCTTTGCTATTCCAGCGCCCCACGCTTTTACAATCAAATATTATAATTAAAAGCACATAGCAAAAAACACATAGCTTAAAAGCACACTTCAGCCCAGAAATAGAGACAACTTGAACGATCCATAATTTATTTTCTGTTTTTACGTGCATTTATAAAAGCGTGCTTTTCTAGTGTTTTTAAACTATTAATTTATTATTTTGTTAACAAAAAGACAACTCATGCACTGGGATAGACCCTCTACAGCATGGCGACTTCACAAACATTCAATAAACATATACAAAGCATACCCAGACTCGATTCAAGAATTCTTAAATCCAGTGGGGATTTGAGAGGAGACAACACGTCAGACAAATGTAAACCTGACTTAAACTTCTTATATGTTCACTTCCAGTCATGATCATCGACCTAGCGTTATATTGGTTGCATTCAACGCACGACTTATACGTCTAGGACCCCAGTGTCCGCTTACTAGTATAATCAGATATGACAGAATATCAGCTTTTCCACTGCGTGACTGCCGTCACCTTTACCGTCCAAATGGATAGCGATATTCCACTGTTTAGAACTGTTAACACTTAGGCAGCACCCAGTAAGGCAATCTAATCATAAAGAAGATATACCAATATATCCATAAAATCGTAGTAACAATCTGTATATGTAGATGCGTCGTCAGTAAGATAACAAGTTTGTAAGGGGACGCTGAAGCTTCAAGTGATAATGAAGTTTTTTTCGCGATAATGTCGAACGTTCTTCGATCGGTTTACGAAACAAATTTGTCGATAAGCTTACCTACAACTTTGTGAATACTTATAGGTTAGTTGCCACCGTTTATCGGGTTCGTCTTGCGAGGGATCAATTTTATTTCCTTTTTCTTTTAAAAGGGCAATACTACTACTTAGGAATTTACCTGAGTTGGATAGGACGCAAATATTCTCACAAAGTCTATTCAAAAGACTGCTTATGCTAGTATGGAAATAAAGCCTAACGTATCGGTTTAAAACATATTTTCCTTAGAAGAAAATATTGGTGTCATTATTACCTATGTCAACCGGCATGACCATTAATTTCATCATTTTGATTCAGTTTAATTTAATACGCTGCCTTTTGGGAGGCTTATAGAGGCGAGGACTTGGGTCCAGCGTGCAAAGCCTCATGAGGATTGTTGTTACTGTTAATTTGAAGTTATGATAGTACGGAGGAGTTTCTATAACTGTGCTATGAAATGAAGTCAGAACTTAAACGACTATTGTTGATGTGGAGATAATAAATTAGGAAAAAATCTGAATAATAGGGTTTTTATTAAGACGCGGTATTCAACTTATGGCGTCTGCCAGTAATATTCATAAAGTATGTCCAAATGGCAGACGGTAATCGCCAGCTCGCTTTAGTACGAAATTATACAAAATATCAGCGCTTTTCTCGCTCTTTGTAAAGTGTTACAACACGTCAGCTGTCGAAAACCTAGTTCAGTCAGTTCAACGTAAATGGATAGTGGTATGTCGTCTTTTACGAGCATACTTAGGGCGAAATTACTTTTAATGCTATTTCCACATGTTTTGGACTGCCTCCTTGATCTAGTGGATAGCGTATGTGACTGCTGATCGGAGGTCGTGGGTTTGATTCCCGGGTCGGACAAGAAGTGTAAAGTACTGGGTTTTTCCAAATTCTCAGTAGCAGCACGGAGTCTGGTGATGTGCCCGCTAATGGCAACAGGTACGCCCCTTTACCTGAGACCTAAAAATTTATGGTGATACGTAGGTGTAATATTACACCTCTGCCTACCCCTTCGGGGATACAGGCGTGAGCCTATAAAATAAACATTTTGTCATTGCGGATATTTATTCATAGTAATGAATTGAAACTTAAAACGTCTTCACGTCTTTTAAACAGAATATCCGTAAACATAGCGCTTGCAAAGGTGCCGAAATATCGGTGACTCGAAACAAAGGTACACAATCCTACGTAGAAATCACGTGGTACATATCCTGAAAGACATCTAAAACAGTCTTCACAACTTCGGAAGGTATGGAACGTTATATAAGTAACTTAAAGATAACATTTCAATTACATAAATGTAGCGTATTAAACATAAGGTACATTTAAGTAAAATTTAATCCTTTAGTTCACTCTAAGCTGCCAAACGCTTTAGGAAAATTTTCTTGAAATAAATAAATTTTAATATGGTTTTCATACAAATATACCACTACTGCTACAGAACGTATATCATTTTCATTAGCCAGTACCACGCTTAAATATTAAATATTACAGACACTCGTGTAAAGTATATATTAACCATAAATGTGTGTTCTGCGGTAGCAACATAAATTAATAACGTAGCATCACCATTACCGTGACGAGTTTTGTCACAATTAACAAAATATGATTATATGCAGCGTTGTGGAATGTTTCGAATTTCAACGAAATATATTACATCGGTTCATCGCTTGTGGTTATTTTTATATCCATAAATTCGATGCAAGAGACAAACATAATGGGTTTTTAAGTTATGATCATCATGGTTAATTAATAAATCCAGATTTTGCTTACGACTCTTCCCTCGACTATTTGTCGACTATTTAAGGTGGGAATTGCCAAATACTCTTTTATTGCTTCCTATATCCCAAGGCACTCAAATACATGTCGAATTACAGCTCCTTGCGCCAAGAAGATTCGTTTGTGCGTTGTCTCACATACATGCATACATACACAGACTCACGCCTGTTTCTCAAAGGGGTAGGCAGAGACTGTTGAACGCCATTTGCAACGATCTTGACATAATTATGTCTCATATGTACCTATGAGTAATTTGAGTTTTAAAGTGTTTAATGCGTAGCCAAATAATTACTGATTACCATTTTGGCATGGTACATACCATTTGGTAAAGTTACACACACACACACATATATATATATATACTACATATATATACTTTGATGTAGTTACATATATATATACACTTTGATATGATTTTTATATCCTAAAATAAAAAAAAACCGGTCAAGTGCGAGTCGGACTCGCGCACCGAGGGTTCCGTACAAACCTGTAGGTATATAAGTAAAAGTTCACCAGTCATAGTTATGGTTTTTATTGCCAAATGAAATCCATAACATTACAGTATGGAAAGCTGGAGGAGCATTAATTAAAGAAAAAGGGGTCTCTGTCGTAAATACCTATACCAGCCTTGCAGCAGCCTTGCAAAAGTCTGCTGATGAATGATGGTAAGATTTTTTATCAGAGTTATTGATTTACAAAGTTTTTAGTGACTATTAGAAATCTGTTACAAAAATACTTATAAAGTACAGAATAATTAGCAAAAAGGTTTGAAGACTATGTAATTATTTGAAATCTCAATCTCAATCAGCCTATCGCAGTCCACTGCTGGACGTAGGCCTCTCCCAACACGCACCACAGCACACGGTCCTTAGCCTTCCGCATCCTATATCTGGGCTATAAGACGTTGCTTCGTACCAAATTTCAAGATTTTGAGTTCACTGGAAGTACCCTGTAGGTTTTGATTCCCTTGCGAGTAGTCGCGAGTTTGAAAATATGCTTATATTGCTCTTTCTTTTGATTGCGTTGACATAGAAGTTTGATTTTGTTGCAGCCTAACGGTGTTATATACTTGAGTATTTAATATGAATTTCAATTTAATACCTCCACGCGTTCAAGAGAAAGGGGTAGTCACTTTAAATTTATTAAAAATATTTTTCTTATATGATGTAACTAAAAATTTATGGTTTTCGCAATTTTTCCTTTATATGTGCTATAAAGTGTGCTTCGTACTAAATTTCAAGATTCTGAGCTCACGGAAAGTACCCTGTAGGTTTTGATTCACTTGCGAGTAGGCACGAGTTTGAAATTATGCTTATATTGCTCTTTCTTTTGATAGCGTTGACATAGAAGTTTGATTTTGTTGCAGCCTAACGGTGTTATATACGTGAGTATTTGATATGAATTTCAATTTAATACCTCCACGTGTTCAAGAGAAAGGGGTAGTAACTTTAAATTTATTAAAAATATTTTTCTTATATGATGTAACTAAAAATTTATGGTTTTCGCAATGTTTCCTTTATATGTGCTATAAAGCGTTGCTTCGTACTAAATTTCAAGATTCTGAGCTCACGGAAAGGACCCTGTAGGTTTTGATTCACTTGCGAGTAGGCACGAGTTTGAAATTATGCTTATATTGCTCTTTCCTTTGATTGCGTTGACATAGAAATTTGATTTTGTTGCAGCCTAACGGTGTTATATACGTGAGTATTTGATATGAATTTCAATTTAATACCTCCACGTGTTCAAGAGAAAGAGGTAGTAACTTTAAATTTATTAAAAATATTTTTTTATATGCTGTAACTAAAAATTTATGGTTTTAGCAATTTTTCCTTCATATGTGATATAAGACGTTACTTCGTACCAAATTTCAAGATTCTGAGTTCACGGGAAGTACCCTGTAGGTTTTGATTCACTCGAGAGTAGGCGCAAGTTTGATTATATTGCTCTTTCTTTTGATTGCGTTGACATAGAAGCTTGATTTTGTTGCAGCCTTACAGTGATATATCTAGTATTTGATATGAATTTCAATTTAATACCTCCACGCGTTCAAGAGGAAGGCGTAGTAACTTTAAATTTATTAAAAATATTTTTTTACATGTTGTAACCAAAAATTTACGGTTTTCGCAATTTTTCCTTTATAAGTGATATAAGACGTTGTTTCGTACCAAATTTCAAGATCCTGAGTTCACGGGAAGTATCCTGTAGGTTTTAATTCCAATGCGAGTTTGAAAATATGCTGCAATGTGCAGCATATACGGCTGTATCTTTTGATTGCGTTGGATTAGATGTATCTCATTATCTCATGCATGCTCTTTTGCTTAGGGTACTTCTAACTTGGCCCTTTTTGGACATTCGTCACATTCAGGCAGTAACGCAAGAATTAAACATTGTCACATTGGTAGGTGTCGTGGTGTACTCATCATTACACAGCATTTCACTCTTCTTTTGGACACAGATCACTTCTAATTTTTCTCCACAATACCATTGTCAATAAACGGTTTTGGAACAGAACACAACGCTGGCCAGACGGGTTGATATAGGGTATGATGACGAGTATTCCGTCACTTCTAGACGAACATAGTCGACTCTTGCGACACCCACGCATTGTAATGGTGATACCAAACGAGAGTGCTCTCAAATTATTGTACAGAACAAATGTCCTAGGACAGTCTTGTGTAGTAAAAATACCTATAACCTCAGCTAGCTATTTACAATGCTTTATTTACATACAGCCCCATAATTTATGATTATTTTTCTAAAATTTCTAGCGATATTTGTAATCTAAAATTGGGTTATATCAAATTTTATCGGCTGTGCATAGTAAATTATATATATAGGTCACACGTATTAAAAAGTGCTATTAATATAAAATATGTATCTATGTATATCCGACCACTGTAACAGAAATCCACTAATATTTTATTCAAATCGGGCGCTCGTGTAGAAAATACAGTCAAACTTCAGAGGTCCACTGAGTTGTTATTACATGGAAAGAATTTATTACTTAGTTTTTGTTATAGAAATTTATATTGTATATAGGGTCTAACAGACTTTTAAATGGAGGAATCGTTTTGGACGTGCTGAGCGCGGGGATCGATAGAGGGGTGTGCCTGACTTCTAGTGCCTAAACAACCAATATGTACCTGGATCATTCCAGCATTCACCGTTCTCCCGGCGAGTCTAAGAGATTGCTATACCGAAAGTTTAAACTCAGGGCGCGCATCGCACTGACTGACTCAGTAAAGTCAGACAGTAAAATAAACGCTAAGCTACGGCATGCCCAGGACACCTTGTCTTTGGTGGTTTTGGGCCCGAAAGTCTTTATAGGAGAGTATCATATAACGTCTACTTCAGCTCCAAACTCGATCCATAGAATCGCACAATCGATTTTCCATCGCACAAACCAAATTAAAGAGCACGCATCGCTAACTTTTCAAAATAAGCGCTATAAGATTACTAGACAGTTATGAAACATGTATGATTTCACCACCGACCCTCTGCGTGGCAGTCTGTTATGTCCGTTTCCAATATCCTATCTATTGATGGATTTGGCCACTATATATTTATATGGAATAATGGAAACAGTTTCTTGTAAGTTATGAATATGAGAATTTCATTTAAATGATTTTATTTAAAATACTACTCAATATCCTCTCATTGTTTCAACTTAGAAGCCATTCCGGCTGTAATGAGAAAATGTCAATAATAACATTCCAAAAGTTTTTGAATATAAATGAGTGGCTTTTGTCAGACAATTGTAGGAATTTCGAAATATTAACAGTTCCTGATGATAAAATTTAACAATAAAGGTCTATATAGAGTCAAGTTAATGCAAACTTCGTCATATTGGTTTTACAGAATTAATATACATAATTATATTTTTTTTATAGTCTCACGCTTGTATCCCCGAAGGGATAGGCAGAGATGTCAATATTACACCCACATTTCGCCATGGATTTTAGGTCCCACGTAATAGCGGGCGAGCCTATTGCCATTACCGGGCACATCACCAGACTCCGGGCTGCTACTGAGTATTCGAAAAAAACCCAGTAACACTTTTGCCCGACCCGGGTATCGAACCCGGGACCTTCGATCAGCAGTCGAATATGCTATCCACTGGACCACGGAAGCAGTTCATAATATATAGACATACGAAGTAACGATAATAAAGCAGCGATGACCTCGTGGAGAGACCAAAGGGCTATTACGCAGAGGGTCTCAGTTTGAACGCCACGGCGCGCACCAATTATTATTTAAAGTTGCTCTGCAGGGAATGAAGTCATTGCGAGGAAACCTCAAGCAGGTCTCCTGAGAGTTCTTCATAATGTTCTCGAAATGCATATGAAGTCCGTCAACCCGCACTTGGCCAGCGTGGTAGAGTATGACACATCCCCACACATTGCCTATCATAATGAGGAAAGGCCTGTGCCCAGCAGTGGGCAGATTATAAGCATGGCTGATGATGATGAAGTAATTATACCTATACACAAAATGACTCGTCGTGACTGATATACTAGTTATCATCGCAAAGTCTATTAAAGCTAGAATTAGAAATTTGAACAGGAGGTATCTTTTGTGATAACATAACATAACATAACATAACTTCACGTCTTTTATCCCCGAAAGGGTAAGCAGAGGTGTATTACGCACCCACTTTTCGCCAGTTATGTTTTGGTCCCAATGTAATAGGGGGCGAGCCTATTGCCATCTACCGGGCACATTATTAAGCGAGCGACAATAAACATTATTAATTTAATACACACATAACTTCCAAAAGTCAGAGGTGTCCGGGCACACACCTCTGACTTGTAGTACTTAGGGATCGAACCCAAGACCATCGTCTCGGCAGTCCTGTGAAATGAAATGAAATGCAATGAAAATATGTACCATAATATTGGCGATTTAAAAGAGTGGCCTCGAGTTTTATTGCCCGTTCTTTCTCGTAGCTCTACCTATTGCTTTGCGAACGAGGCAGTAAATGTAAATGTAGAAGCATTAAATAATTTAATTTTAAAATTGACGTTCATAAGCGTCAACTTGTGACCTTGATGAATAAATTATTTTGATTTGATTTGATTCGTTACGTACACCATTGGGCTATGTATGTAGCCCAGTGGTGTACGTATCACACACACACACACATCATCACAACAATATCAGCATGTATGTTAATCGACATACATGCTTAAGAAATCTAGCTTTACATATTTTATATCCAGGTTCCGCAATATAGTAGGGCTATGACAGGAAGACAGCACAGCGCAAGCTCGAAATACTCAGAGAAGCTTCAGATCGACGAGAATACGGCATACAGCTTATTTTGAATCTACATTAAATCCTATATCTACCCAAATCAGTGATTTTACATCTCGAATATAAAGTTGTCGAATCTCGACACAAGTTTCAAGTATCACTAGTGTTCACGGGTTTATCTGTTCCTCCTTCCAACTTCCTTATAGACAGAATTTTAGAGCTACCAGATGTGAAAGTAGATGACAGACCATGATGTAGGAGCTACATATAGCAATTATTTACAAAATGCAGAAAAAATATGTTATTTGTTAACGTGATGCATACGATGCGCATCGACCGTCATATTGTACTGTTACATTACTGTAAAATATCGATTTTGACGAAAGTGTAAATGTAATTTAAGAATACGGAATGTCACCACCCCATATCATCCCATGGGTGTCGTAAGAGCCGTCAGAGGGAGCACATTATGCAGAGAACAGCACTGTA